>JANAVB010005397.1:2432042-2872396 GCA_029216955.1 Iris pallida | reverse complement strand
TCTCCTTCCTTTTTATTTCTATTCCTTCTCAACTACAACACACACCACGACCTCCACAACTTCCCCAGGCCGACCTCCCCTCCGGCGTGGCCTCGCCGCTGGCCATGGCCTCCACCCACAGCTCCTCCTTCTCCTCCTCCTCTTCCATATCATCATCTTCACCATTAACCCGAGCCACCATCTAAACATCATCACCACCACCTCCTTAAGCCAACCCGACCACCACCAACATCTTAGCCCAGTCGACCACCCCGCCGCACGTTCGCCGTGCATCCCCACGGCGCCTCCGCCGGGCCAGGACGGCCGCGCAGCCGCACAGAGCTGCACAGCAGCGGCGCACAGTGCAGCAGCTGCACAGCCGCGCAACTCCGCGCGCGTGCAGGCGCCACCGCCGCGCCACCGTCGCCGTGGTCGGCGTGGCCGACCCCCGCGTGGCCGGGCGCACCCCCGGAGAAGGCCCCGTGGCCGTTGCTTCTCTCCCCGACGCGTATCGGAGGCGATCCGTGCGTTTGGCACGGGTTCCCGTCGTGACGAGCTCGGAAACGACGCTGAAATTGCGCCCCGTCGCAGCGACTTCGTACGCGTTTTCCCGGAGATCCGACCGTTGGATCGGCGATTTCTTCGCTCCGTCGCAATCTCGGTATATCCACCTTCATCCCTGTCAATTTTCGTCCGTTAATTTTATCGTTTGATACATCAAAACCGGCCACCAAGTTGACCGTTTAAATTGTATTAAATTTGGACAGTTTCGTGGGGCCAACTTCGTCAGCTTGTATCTCCTCCACCGCAGCTCCGTTTGGCGTGCTACCAGTTCCGGTGCGAAGCTGGTATAACCCTCTTACTACCCCTTCAGTTTCGTTTCATTGTGAGCTTGTTTGATTGGTTGAATTCGACGCCAAAGTTGGCCGTCCGAATTCGTAATTTCCAACTTGTAAAATTCCATTTTTGAACACGGGACTCCAGATTTCATTTCTGACACCACCATTAGACTTGTGGCGTCGTTCTGGCATGTTTTCATATAAAATTTGTTAGATTTGGAGAACGTGGGCCCGGGCACGTTTTTCGGTGCAAAGCGGGTCCCACATTCTGGGTCAACGGGACTTTTTGACGCTGGCTCATCGGAATCCAATTCCGGAGATACCGTTGAGTTCGTATCGTCATTCTGGACTCGTTGACATATAATTTGCTAGGTTTTGGTGGACATTGGGTCTGGCACGCATTTCGGTGCAAGTCGGATACCAATATCCGGGTCAACGGGCCATTTTGAGTTCGGCTCATCGGAATCCAATTCCGGAGATACCATTGAGTTCGTATCATCATTCTGGACTCGTTGACAGGTAGTTTGCTGAGTTTTGAGGACTTTGACTCCGGCACGCATTTTCGTGCAAACCGGAATTCCAAGTTCTGGTCAACGGGCCAAATTGAGATCGGGTCAACGGAATCCAATTCTGGAGATACCGTTGGGTTCGTATCGACATTTTGGTTTCGTGGACATATAATTTGTTATATTTTATTGGCTTTTTTCTTGCACGTTTTTCGGTGCAAAACGGCTCCGACACGGACACCGTTTTGGCCCGAAATTACCTTTTTGCCCTTGTGTCCAAATTGGACCGACGGGTAGGCTATCCTAGCTAAATTGACCATTCTGGACACGTTGGCGATGTTTATTTCATCGTCCGACAATGTTTGTTGATAGTTTCTCTGAGTTTAGCATTTTTCTAATTAATTAATAATTAATTCATATAATGTTCGTATTTCGGGATTAGTACAACGAAACTGAGATCAGCCAATTCCAGTGATCTCACATCGCTGAAATTGACATGTTGGACACGTGGATCACTATAATAAGATTATCAACCTTACCGATAATCTTCTTATCTCGATTTGCGTGCCGTAAGTTTCGACGTACAAATAACGAAGTACACTTTATTTTAGACTAGAATTGACCCTGATTGACCTAAGTTGACCAGTTGACCCAGAGTCAACTGTAAGTCAACACTTGACCTAGTTTGACTAGATTATTGACCGGAGTCGACCTAGAGTTGTTTGACTTAGAAGAACCTAGAATAAAATAGATTGTTGTGGATTCATTTATTACAACTTGAACACCTTGTAACCTGTGTTGCTTTAAATAGGACTCTGTGGCTTCAGTGGGACCCCTCTATACTTATCAGCTGTTCAGGTTATCGAGGCGAGTACATTCTCTGTTCATTTCATATCCTGCTTAGAATTATTTCCTGCAGTAGATTACTTTACTTGTACTGTCACGTTGGTCACACGGATTGGTACTATATGGATCCCTTCTTGAGATGTTATCCTTAGGGAGCATCGGGTACTCTATGTTTGTGCGTTTCACTTGCATGGCGTATCACTATGCTTCGTTGATTCTTCGATCACTTGTGACATATACTCTTATGATCACAGAGTCATCCTGGAATCCTTATCCCATTTATGGGTCTACTATGTATCACCTTCGGGGTCTATCACCTTCGGGGTCTACCACCTTCGGGGTCTACCACCTTCGGGGTCTGTTACATAGCATCATAACATAACCTGGCTGGATCCTTGTGTATTGATTGGGGGTACGGGGGAGTATATGTGGACATGTGAATAATACACCAGTAGTTTCTTATCAGAATCATTCCTTAGTGTCTTATCAGAATCATCCCAGGCCATTTACATGTTCATATTGTACTCTGACTCACTAGTCACATGCTAGTTCTCTATGTATAGTAGATATTTCTATTACAGTTACCTCTCTGTTTACATACTTTTCTTTCAGTACCTGTATCTTACTTTACTGCATGTTATATGTTTTCTAACCTGCTATGATCTGTTGAGATGTACTGTACTCGCTCCAGTCCTGACTGGACCTGTTGATAAATTTTACAGATAGCTTGGAGGTTGCCTGCTAGCCTAGAGGAGACACAGTAGGGTTTGTTTAGGTAGTTATTTCTTTTTGTCTGGAGTTGTATTTACTTTGTGGATTACTGTACCTTTATTTGAGTTTTGAAGATGTATTTCTGGGTTCATGTATCTTAGACACTTAGACTTCTATCTCCTGTATTTATTTTGGATTTTATGTTTTATCTATTCTTATCATGCTCTACCTTAGATGTGATTGAGTTGTATCTGCTATGTCACCCCCATTCGGGGAGTATAAACTGTTTAGTCTTATACTGTTAGATGCATTGAGACCTAGGACAGCGTTCTACCCCGCACTGCGGCGTAGGCTGGGCGTTGTTACGTCCTCGTGCCCTAACTCTGGGGCCGGGTCGTGACACGTTTTTAGTGGTGGCCCATGCAGGTCTAGACTAAAGTGTAGTGGTATTCGAACTAGAGTACCACTACAGCCTGCAGTAGGATTAGGATATATTTTGAAGGTACTCAATCACAGATAGGAACCCTTGAGAGATTCCCGAGACGACCCTGGAGAATCTTATTTAATTTCGATTTGAAAACTCTTTTCCTTGATTTGATTATCTTTACTTTCTGTTATTGAATTTGATTTTTAGGGATTATTATTGAAATTGAGTTAGTATTTACTGGTTTTGATGAAGATTGTTGAATTTTGAATCTTGATGTTAGCTATAGCATCCGAGTTTGTAGTTATGTGATTTGAAGGATTTTTGTTCATTTTTGAATCTTGATGATTCGTTGATAAATTTGATTTTTTTTTTTAGTAATCGTTGTTGATTTAAATTTAATTTTTGTCAAGATGAAATTATATGGGCTAGGTCATCTAAGATTTGGAATCTAGTCTTCTACAGTCATATTTGCCAGCATGGTGAGGACATATAGTTGACTTGGATATATTTCTCGGGTGTGGGAATTTAAGGTTTTCGCAGCCAAGCTAGCGGCATCGCGAAAATGTTAAATACCATGATCCTAGAGGTATGTGCCCAAGTCGAGGACTCTGTGATTATCGTAGCCTTGCTTACTAGTATGACGAGGATTTAGAGTACCATGATTTTGGATAGACGCATATGATTATCAGATTGTACCTTAAATGTTTTCAAACATGTTTTCTCTACTTTGTTTCAGTCATTCAAAAAAAAAGAATTATTATTTGTTTGTTTGTCTAGTTTCCTATTATTTAACTCAGGAGTAAGTTTAGTTGGTTTTATAAACCTTGTGAAATTTCTTGCTATGAGTTTTTCATAATACAATGAATCGAAAATTTTGCTAGACTTTATCTTAAATTTGATATTTTAACTCTGGATTTTAAAATAATTTTCTCTTTTAAAACAGATAAGCACAGATTTTATTACCATTTCTTCTCCTGCCAATATTTTATTTCCATCATTCCTTGTCTTATACAACTATCATGATTACATCAATTTCCTGTCTCGTATATAATTCTGTCAGCTATACCTTGAAAACTCTTGAACCTTCATACCATTTTGCTTGAGAAATGTTGAGAAAGTGACGTAAACCATCTAGTATGGAAATGACGTAATTGGTTATTATGTGATAATTTTGTAGGAATCAAAATGTTGGATGTCAAAAAAAATTTTGAGATAGAAATGTGGTAAAGGTTTAGAATGGAATTGAGTGATAAATGTTATCAATTTAGAAATAATTGCAGAAAATTTGGTTATGAGTAATTCATGGATGTATTTCAAAACTAATGAGGATATCAGAGGTCAACCTACTTTGAGAACTAGAAATCTTGGTTATTGATTCTTGGGAACTATTACAAGTCTATGTGAAATTTAGAGATGGAAATGAGAATTTGATTGTTTTCTATGATTATGCGAAGTTGAACCAGATATTTTGAGAGGGTGACTAGAGACAAAGAGAACGCAAGGATTTTACGTTATAGAAATTATTTTGATGATTAGGAGAAATTGTAGAATTTAAAAAGGATAATATTTAAAGATAAACATGAAGGAAATATGAAGGTTGATTTATAAAACGAGAATAAATTTTGTATGACATGGTGGTATTATGGTTGAATAAATACGAGGCTTGATTTAAACAAGTACGAGGATTCCATAAACTGGATTTGGAGGTTTCAGATCTAATTTAGAACGAGGTGAAAGAATTTGGAAACTTGATTAAATGGGTAAGTGTTGATACCTAATTAAGAGGGGTATGCTTCGTGGGAAATGTTTTGGAAGTTTGGAATTTTGCCTATGGTGATTGTGGTAAAGGTTTAGATGATTGAAGGTTATATAATTTCGAGGGTAGTCATATGAAGGTTGATTTTATATTGGGATTTGTGAGAAAATATGATTTAGCAAATGACAGACTTGATGGTATTAGAGAGAGATGATTAACTTGACTCCTTATGAAATCTTCCCTTGTTTTTCCCCAAAGTGTTTTCAATATTATTGAATCATAGTTTCCTTAATCACGACCAAATCGACTTCGATTATCTTTTCTTATCATAATTATATCTTGGTTGTACTTAATTTTGATTGTGACCCGAATCTCTATCCTTGTATGCTCGTTCTCAGACTTTGTTGAACCTGTCCTCCACATTGCCTAAATTTTGATTTTCCCAATTTGATCAACTTAGATCGTATCGAGAATAAATATTTTTAATATATATTGTGATTGGATTTTTCGTGCAAGTGACTTTCATTCTTAACTTTGATTTTGATTTTTTTCTGAACCCTTTAAAGATAATTGGTAGTTACTTTTCTTTATTTTTATGATAAGTACCAGTTTTCACATAGGATGGTAGGCTGTCTTACAGTTTTGATGATTGTTATTTTTGTATCTTTTCTAAGTTTAGCACTCTGGATTGCTTGTGTGTTTTGATACCCTATGACCAATTCGGTTAGCATGACTAGTATACCTAGATGAGACTTTCACTACCACCGTATGCCATGACCCTGTATGCCGTTCTTTTATTTGATGGTATGATTTGTTTAAGTTCTGGGACTTTGATTGTGGGGGTTTGACCTAGAGGGAGTAGGGACATTTTAATTTCGAGGACGAAATTTTTATAAGGAGGGTAGGATGTTAGCACCCTGAAATTCGGGTTGATTTTTTTTCATTTTATTTATTTTCTGATTGTTTGGTTACATTAAATATTTCATTCTATTTATTTATCTGTTAGTGTACTTTTCATGCCATTGATATTTGGAGTATCAGGGATGTTCAACTCTGGAAATCTTCTTCACGAGTTTTGGAGTGGACACGATTACCTTCATGACGGTATATGGTGTCCCACCCAAACTTGTTCCCTTGTGCCCCTTTTTCTTCGCTGAACTTCGGGTCAAATTAGACCGTTCGATCAGTAATTGATTTTCCCACTTTTTTCCTTGATCATTTTCAGCGCGTTACCATGACATTTAAATTGGGAGCGCCAGACCAGTCATTTTCTTGAAACCAACTCCTCATTGATGATCTACTCGAGACGCTCGTCACCCATGACCTTTGTGTCCCCCTCAGATACGTCATTTTGAGCTCCATTTGATTCGCACAACTTTTCCGACACGTGACCCGATTTTATTTCACGCCACGGCGTCACATTCATTTTCCAACCTGATTTGTGGGTCCCCTGTCGACCAAAACTTGTCAGCCCCAACTATGGACATGGCCCACTTTGAGCCTACTATCCGTCCGCCACTTGTGTCCCATTTATTGGAATCCCCATGTGCTACTTATTTGCACATGATCATCAACGTCTAATTATAATTCTATTTTTGCACGATGTCCAGTTTTGACCCAATCCGGCTCCACCGAGCCCAGTCCAGCTCCATGTTATTCTCTATCGGGACACCCTCGTATTTTCTTGCCCAAAAATATTAATTATTCTTTCTACCTATTTTTCTATATTTATCGGAATTTTCTGTTGAATTAAATCCTATAGGAATGACCAATTTTCCCCTAATTAATTCATAGCCCTTGATTCCCTTCAATTGATCCCAACCCTTGATTTTCCCCTCACATCCATAGCAGCATGCTGCCGGCCCTAACTTTGAGAGGAATACACTTTTTCCTTCTCTCCCTCTCTCATAATTAATAACACCTCTTTCTCTCTCTCCTTCCTTTTTTATTTCTATTCCTATACTCAACTACAACAACACAACACCCAGCCTACACACACACCACAACTTCCCCAGGCCGACCTCCCCTCCGGCGTGGCCTCGCCGCTGGCCATGGCCTCCACCCACAGCTCCTCCTTCTCCTCCTCCTCTTCCATATCATCATCTTCACCATTAACCCGAGCCACCATCTAAACATCATCACCACCACCTCCTTAAGCCAACCCGACCACCACCAACATCTTAGCCCAGTCGACCACCCCGCCGCACGTTCGCCGTGCATCCCCACGGCGCCTCCGCCGGGCCAGGACGGCCGCAGCCGCACAGAGCTGCACAGCAGCGGCGCACAGTGCAGCAGCTGCACAGCCGCGCAACTCCGCGCGCGTGCAGGCGCCACCGCCGGCGCCACCGTCGCCGTGGTCGGCGTGGCCGACCCCCGCGTGGCCGGGCGCACCCCCGGAGAAGGCCCCGTGGCCGTTGCTTCTCTCCCCGACGCGTATCGGAGGCGATCCGTGCGTTTGGCACGGGTTCCCGTCGTGACGAGCTCGGAAACGACGCTGAAATTGCGCCCCGTCGCAGCGACTTCGTGCGCGTTTTCCCGGAGATCCGACCGTTGGATCGGCGATTTCTTCGCTCCGTCGCAATCTCGGTATATCCACCTTCATCCCTGTCAATTTTCGTCCGTTAATTTTATCGTTTGATACATCAAAACCGGCCACCAAGTTGACCGTTTAAATTGTATTAAATTTGGACAGTTTCGTGGGGCCAACTTCGTCAGCTTGTATCTCCTCCACCGCAGCTCCGTTTGGCGTGCTACCAGTTCCGGTGCGAAGCTGGTATAACCCTCTTACTACCCCTTCAGTTTCGTTTCATTGTGAGCTTGTTTGATTGGTTGAATTCGACGCCAAAGTTGGCCGTCCGAATTCGTAATTTCCAACTTGTAAAATTCCATTTTTGAACACGGGACTCCAGATTTTATTTCTGACACCACCATTAGACTTGTGGCGTCGTTCTGGCATGTTTTCATATAAAATTTGTTAGATTTGGAGAACGTGGGCCCGGGCACGTTTTTCGGTGCAAAGCGGGTCCCACATTCTGGGTCAACGGGACTTTTTGACGCTGGCTCATCGGAATCCAATTCCGGAGATACCGTTGAGTTCGTATCGTCATTCTGGACTCGTTGACATATAATTTGCTAGGTTTTGGTGGACATTGGGTCTGGCACGCATTTCGGTGCAAGTCGGATACCAATATCCGGGTCAACGGGCCATTTTGAGTTCGGCTCATCGGAATCCAATTCCGGAGATACCATTGAGTTCGTATCATCATTCTGGACTCGTTGACAGGTAGTTTGCTGAGTTTTGAGGACTTTGACTCCGGCACGCATTTTCGTGCAAACCGGAATTCCAAGTTCTGGTCAACGGGCCAAATTGAGATCGGGTCAACGGAATCCAATTCTGGAGATACCGTTGGGTTCGTATCGACATTTTGGTTTCGTGGACATATAATTTGTTATATTTTATTGGCTTGTTTTCTTGCACGTTTTTCGGTGCAAAACGGCTCCGACACGGACACCGTTTTGGCCCGAAATTACCTTTTTGCCCTTGTGTCCAAATTGGACCGACGGGTAGGCTATCCTAGCTAAATTGACCATTCTGGACACGTTGGCGATGTTTATTTCATCGTCCGACAATGTTTGTTGATAGTTTCTCTGAGTTTAGCATTTTTCTAATTAATTAATAATTAATTCATATAATGTTCGTATTTCGGGATTAGTACAACGAAACTGAGATCAGCCAATTCCAGTGATCTCACATCGCTGAAATTGACATGTTGGACACGTGGATCACTATAATAAGATTATCAACCTTACCGATAATCTTCTTATCTCGATTTGCGTGCCGTAAGTTTCGACGTACAAATAACGAAGTACACTTTATTTTAGACTAGAATTGACCCTGATTGACCTAAGTTGACCAGTTGACCCAGAGTCAACTGTAAGTCAACACTTGACCTAGTTTGACTAGATTATTGACCGGAGTCGACCTAGAGTTGTTTGACTTAGAAGAACCTAGAATAAAATAGATTGTTGTGGATTCATTTATTACAACTTGAACACCTTGTAACCTGTGTTGCTTTAAATAGGACTCTGTGGCTTCAGTGGGACCCCTCTATACTTATCAGCTGTTCAGGTTATCGAGGCGAGTACATTCTCTGTTCATTTCATATCCTGCTTAGAATTATTTCCTGCAGTAGATTACTTTACTTGTACTGTCACGTTGGTCACACGGATTGGTACTATATGGATCCCTTCTTGAGATGTTATCCTTAGGGAGCATCGGGTACTCTATGTTTGTGCGTTTCACTTGCATGGCGTATCACTATGCTTCGTTGATTCTTCGATCACTTGTGACTATACTCTTATGATCACAGAGTCATCCTGGAATCCTTATCCCATTTATGGGTCTACTATGTATCACCTTCGGGGTCTATCACCTTCGGGGTCTACCACCTTCGGGGTCTACCACCTTCGGGGTCTGTTACATAGCATCATAACATAACCTGGCTGGATCCTTGTGTATTGATTGGGGGTACGGGGGAGTATATGTGGACATGTGAATAATACACCAGTAGTTTCTTATCAGAATCATTCCTTAGTGTCTTATCAGAATCATCCCAGGCCATTTACATGTTCATATTGTACTCTGACTCACTAGTCACATGCTAGTTCTCTATGTATAGTAGATATTTCTATTACAGTTACCTCTCTGTTTACATACTGTTTTCTTTCAGTACCTGTATCTTACTTTACTGCATGTTATATGTTTTCTAACCTGCTATGATCTGTTGAGATGTACTGTACTCGCTCCAGTCCTGACTGGACCTGTTGATAAATTTTACAGATAGCTTGGAGGTTGCCTGCTAGCCTAGAGGAGACACAGTAGGGTTTGTTTAGGTAGTTATTTCTTTTTGTCTGGAGTTGTATTTACTTTGTGGATTACTGTACCTTTATTTGAGTTTTGAAGATGTATTTCTGGGTTCATGTATCTTAGACACTTAGACTTCTATCTCCTGTATTTATTTTGGATTTTATGTTTTATCTATTCTTATCATGCTCTACCTTAGATGTGATTGAGTTGTATCTGCTATGTCATCCCCATTCGGGGAGTATAAACTGTTTAGTCTTATACTGTTAGATGCATTGAGACCTAGGACAGCGTTCTACCGCCGACACTGCGGCGTAGGCTGGGCGTTGTTACGTCCTCGTGCCCTAACTCTGGGGCGCGGGTCGTGACACCATGGCACGCCCAATCCACCACCACTAGAAAAACAAGCAAACAAATACACCACCACCACCACCACCACTTACCTTACCGTGGCCGCGATCCTATGTCCACCTCAATTTCCTGATCCGTCGCCCCCGTTCTTGCCATCCTGCGAATTGACCCCCATCGGCCGTGATCCCCGCAGCCTCCTCGCAGCCTGCGACCGATCCCCTCACTATCTGTCATGACCCGAACCCGCTTTTTCGGATACGAGACGTGTCCAAGCCAGCTTACGCCGCAGAGTCAGCGGTAGAACGCTGTCACGGCCAAGATGCTCAAAATCACAAAAATTACATTTATTGCTCATTCACATTATTAAATCAAATCTACAATTATACAAGATTTACAATATTTATATTTGAAGAAAAATACAATGTCTCATAGAATAGTAAAGTCAGCTAGTTCCACTATCTAGGTTGACATCAGCATACCCATGTCTTCCCAGTGTTAAGAGTGATCGCGGCTAATCCTGAAAAATGTTGGTTTCCAGTCAGGAATGGAACAAGCACACAAACCGACGGCAATGCCAGAACACAATAGAATTAACAAAACATGAAAATAACATATGAGAGATGAAAACTAGAAAGTACTGACGACATGGCATGGTAGAGAGGACAAGGAAAACAAAAAATACAACTATATATGTGTGTGAAATATCTGTTTCGACATGTGAACGGCTAGGAGGTAAATCCGGCACCCTGTACGTGTCGTATGCAGCTGTTTATTTTCACGAATAGACATATTGGAATAGTTCTGGGTAGTCCACATGTCTACTAAGATATTTTCCCTCCCGACTACTCCGTGTGACGAGCGTGTCAACAAGCAGCAAGACATATGTATAAACATGAAATGAAAAGACTACTATGAATCGAAAGCAATCAGAAAGTATACTTGCCTGAGGTCCTTTGCTGGTGAAATCGATAGTTTTGTTGAGTCCAGTATAGTCCGATCAGCCTAGGGTCGAGATAAAGACGGTCAGGATTCGCGTATGACTAGTCACGGTTTAAGGATTGATTTTTTTAAAAATTGTTTACTAAATCTTCACTAAGAAATATATAGAACTATTCATAGAAATATAATTTATTAATCAGGCTAATTTTTATTCTTAGGTAAATACTGGAAAATATAGAAAGTTAATTTAAAGCTAATATTCCAATATATATTTTTTGGTCAAAATACGCCCTCTTGGTCAAAGGCCACAGTTCCAATGGGTAGAGAAATACTTTAAACTTTTTATGTACTATATTTTGAAAACTATTTATTAGCTGAAAATATTCTTAGATAGCTATTTAAAAATATAGAAATCTTGTCTTTATATGTCAACATCATAATTTTGCCAAATACAATTTCGGTCAAAACCCTCTTTGAAAATATAAAAATACTATATATTTTCAAAGTCATATCCTATTAAAATATCTTAGAATAGTACTATGACAAATTTGAAAGACATTTTAATGCCTACATTAATAGTAAATAACCATACTGAGACTAATAAGTTAATGTAAAAATAACAATAAGTGATAATATTAGGAATCTTAATAATTGAATTACTTTTAAGATAATAGCCATTATACATGACTTATCCACAAAAGAAATTAAAATAGTAAACCCCATACATTACAGTCCCACTCATATATTTGTTGCTAATATTTTCTAGGAACTTATTTCACCAGTTTTGTACAAAGCAGTAAAATTAATATTAAGAGTATAACAATAAAATGATACTATAATTACATATGTAAAATAATAGCATACTAAGAATAATTACATATCTATGGGTTATAAGCTCGATTGCCACTAACATCCTATCCTCAGTTCTCTTGTTCCCGAGGACATAATGACCAAAACAAAATAAATATCATAGTGGAGGAAGTCAAGAGGAGAGAGAGAGGTCATTACCATTTCTGCTGGAAAGAGAAGAACTTGAGAGCTCTGGACGACGACGATCGGCGTCGATCTCGGCGAAGGCGGCTCAAGCACGGCAGGACTCGTGCTCGGCGGAGGCGTGCGCTCTCAGCGCTGTCGAGGGCACAGCCGTGCGTTGGGCGAGTGGCTGGCGTCGGAGAACCAGACGAGGGTTCGACCAATGGCGTCGGGCGCGGATCCTCGGGAGGTGGCTCGCCTTGGTCCGCACACCCAGTGGCGGAGCGGGCTGAGCGAGGCAGCGTCGCCGGCGGAGGCGAGGAAAGGGCGCGGAGAAGAGGTCTCGTCCAAAGGAGGTCAGCTCCAGGCTGGGGAGGATCGACGACGAAATCGAGCCTCGACGGAGGAGAGGGACGCTCGGCAGTCGCTGGGCTCGGCTCGCGTTAGCGCGCACTGCAGATTTCTACCGGCACGGGGCTGAGGGACGGCCGCGGAGACTCACAGCGAGGGTCTGGCTGTGGTGGCTCGACCGTCGGGGATGTGTTCGGTTTGTATCTTGTGACTCTGTGGAATAAGATGGATTGGACACGGACGCACGAGTCCGGACACGGTGGTATCTGTGGTGGACACAGACACTTGGACACGGATTGTGTTGGCTCTGTTGGTTGCGTTGTGGTGATGATGATGATGATGGTGGCTGCTCGACAATGGTGTGGGCGTGGGTTTCTGGTGGTGGCGGTGATGACGTTGTGGTGGTGGATTGGTCAGGGGAGGTCAAGGGACGGAACAGGTATGGCCGATGGTGCGCTTGTCCTGGTCGAGCAAGAAGGCGACTCGGCACAACCGGTGGCGATCGATTGGTCTCAGGACCGAAGACGTGGAGGTCGCCGAGGATGGCGATGAGATGATGTTGGTGAGGCTGTTGCGTGGAGGCCGAAAAACAAGTAGCGGCCAGGGAGGGTTACTTATAGAACCGATGACACCTACATATTATAGGCTTAATTGCACTTTGCTACCCTCAACTATTACCATTTTTCAACTTATACCCTAAACTATTTTTTGTAACAATTTGGTACCCAGATGTTATTTTGGACTAAAATGTCCCTACCCCTAACCCTCCCCTCCTGCACGCTCCGGCCGCCCCCCCTGCTCACTCCCCGCCCCCCCCCCCCCCCCCCCCCTCCCCTGCTAGCTCCGCCCCCCCCCCCGCCCCCCACCCCCCCACCCCTGCTCGCTCCGCCCGCCCGCCCCCCCGCCTCTCCCCCTAGGCCGCGGCAGCACGGAGGAGGGGGCTGGGGAGGGAGGGCGGGGCGGGAGGCGGGGCAGGGGGTGGCCGAAGCTAGCAGGGGGCGGCCAGCTAGCGGGGGGGGAGGGGGGGGGGGCGGAGCTAGCAGGGGGAGGGGTGGGGCAGCCAGAGCTAGCAGGGGGAGGGGGTGGGGCGGCCAGAGCTAGCAGGGGGGGTGGCCGGAGTGGGGAAGGGGGTGGAGGGGAGGAAGAGGGAAGGGCATTTTCGGAATTTTTGAAAATTAGGTACAAGTTGAAAAAAAATAATAGTTTGAGGTACCAATTTGTTACGAAAAAAAGTTTATGGTATCAAGTTGAAAGGCGGATAGTTGATGGTAGCAAAGTGCAATTAAGCCTATTATATATATAGGTTGTATACGGCTGGGGAAGTTTTCTACAATACATAGATGTGATAAGACTAGGTTTAGTCCATAAAAGATTTACATAGGTCGGTCATTATTATGGGTAAGGGTGGTTTTTGGATAGTTCTATCTGGAGACCTAAGATTAATTTAAATATTCCTCTAAATATCGATTAAGATACTATTTTAAAAATATCTAATCTATAGTAAAATCTCTTACTTAATAATCGTATTAGACAACCAATAAATCATAATTAGATTTGACTAAATCTAAATAGTATTTAAAATCATAGCTACTATCTTCACAAATTTAAAAGTAGCGTTTTATAATCTATATATATATATAGCCAAATAGTGGCATTTCCCGCCCAAAATGTGGCAGCAATATAGTTATGCATCTAATAGTTATACATCATTATTATTCAGCTTAAAACTGTGACAAATTTGTTACAAAAACATAAAGTGGATCAATAACAACTGTGACAAATTTATGACAGTAAAAAACTATTATTCAGCTATACATAAAGTGGATCAATAAATTCGAAAATATACACAGCTGGACAAATCTTAATTGTTATCCTCCTTTCCTACCACTCATTTGCTGATGAATCTGCCTTTGAAAAAATGTGCCTTTGATGTGTCCCCACATGAGGTCTGTTCAGTTTCCCAACAAAGCTGCTGTTGGTTCCAAATATACCATTAATTATGCTGATGAATCTGATCATAAACAAGTGTTCATTTGTTGTTCACTTGACTGTTGAGTTCCCGATAAGGCTGATGTTGGTTCCCAATTATGGCTATTGCTGAGCTTCTCTTCTATTTTGTCTATAAATAGATGGAAGTATGAGCTCAACAAGTCCATACTTTGACTTGGGAACAAAATCACTATGGCTCCATTTTTCTCTCCTATTCGTGATGTGAATCCTTCAAAAACCTTCTGGAATATGAAGGTTCGACTCTTGCGTCTCTATGAAGTACCTGGATATGGAGGAAAAGGCCAGCCATATAGTCTTGAATGCGTGTTTCATGATGCAGAGGTAATAGTTATTTATAAATTTTGTCAAAAATAAAATGCACATTTTGGATGTTATAAAATGCATATTTCGTGTAAAAATGTTCACAAATGCCAATTTAAAATGCACATTTACAATAGCATTTCCCATTGTCACATAGCCACACTTGCTGGAAAACAGTTATTATATTCGGATTAATATATGCTGGAAAACAGTTATATATAGCACCATACTCATGTTAAATAGTTGATAGACTCAGATTTAGAATTAACCAACCAATGGCTGCAATGAATACCCCGCCAATGGCTGCCAAATCATCATTGCCGAAAGACCAATGGCTGCAACGAATGCCCCGCCAATGTTTTTAAAGATAGCCGACCGACATATTTAAATGATAAAACACAAATACACCATGAATTTGTTTAAAAAAAAAAATCACAAATGCCATTGACCAGAAGGACATCTTTTACAATAGCTGTTCATATTGTCACATAGCTTTATTTGCCAAATTTAATTCCATCGTATATGGATTTTTTACAAATGCTCATGATTAAATTCACAAATGCCATTGTCCAGAATGTGAACAGCCTTTACAATAGCTGTTCACATTGTCACATGCCTTTACAATCCGATAAATTATTATTAATATAACTTATGTCAAATTTAATTCCATCGTATTTTACATGGGAATCAAGTTTATAAATGAAAGTAATGTATTTACCGGATAACAAAATTGAACAGATAAAAAAAATACAGATAGATGGCATTTGAATTTTATATCAAATATCTAAGAAAAAAAAAATAAAGAAAGAAACCCCTACCAAAATAAACATGAAATTATATTCACGAGTAATAAATGATGAATTCATTTTTTATATAGTTCAACATTATGATATATTTCAACTGAAATCATTTTTTGTCTTTGCAGGGTGATCGGATTCATGCAAGTATTAAGAAAGACCTAATACCCAGCTTTCAGACAATGCTGAATGAGAGAAAGCTTTATGCTATTCGCTGCTTTGTGGTTACAAATAATACCATGAAATACAAGACAACCTTGAACAAATACAAGATATTATTCCTCGCAAAAACGAAAGTTGTTGAAATTTTTGATGAACAGTTTCCTTCTTTTATTTTCAGTTTTTATAACTTTTCTGAACTTTCAACTGATGAAAAGTTAGAAGACAGCAGACTTATCGGTAACATTATTTTAATTTTTTCATTACAATTTTTAATATGTTATTCATAAAACTGTTTAATCGTTTAATTTTATATTAATCTTATTATTATTTTTAGATTTTATTGGACGAGTAATCACTTTAGATCCTCCACAACAAAGGGATTTGAAGGATGGGCCAACACGACTTATGGATATTACACTTGAAGACAACGAGTATTATTTTAAGATTTTATATTTCTTAATTCTTTCAAAGAACAGTTATATTAATGTAATGTTTTTCTTAAAAAGTATGTTATATATTCTATTTTCAGGAAAAAACGTTTGCAATGTACTCTGTGGGGACAATTGGTTGATGAGATGGTTTCGTACGTTAGTAATGTTAAAAATGAGCCAGTGATAGTGATACTGCAAATGTTTCGTACCAAATTATATAGAGGTAATAATTATGGCTAACATAATGCAAATAAATATACATATTTAGGTCTAATGTAAAATAATGTAATATATTTGCAATTTATTTTGTTCATGCATAGGTCATATTACGGCATCCAACACATATTATGTGTCAAGGTTGTTGTTTGGTGTTGATATTCCAGAGATTGAAAATTACAAATCGAGGTATAATTCTTAAACTAAATCAATATTTTTGGATGTTACTATTTTATTTTTTTCAAAACAAAAAAATTAATTGTTTCGATATCTTTTGTGTGAAGGATGATTGAAGAGAGTAGTGAATCAATCACAATAAGTACTATTTCACTTAATACTACGAATGCGGTTGAGAATGAGTTATCAAGTGGTCAAGCTATTGTTAGGACTATTGATCAGCTAAAGGAAAACCTTGAGGTACAGAAAAAAAAAATAGTTGGTTTAACTATTTTTATATCAGCTACGTAATATAAACTCTATTTTGAAATCTCAGATTGGAAGCTTTTGGGTCTATGCTGAGATTGTCGAAGTTGGTTTAAGAAATGATTGGTGGTATTTATCATGTAACAAATGTCCGAAAAAGCTGGATAAATGTGGTGATTTGTTTTATTGCGAGAGATGTGACAAATTTGAAAAAGATGTTAATATAAGGTAAGCACACAATACAAAAATATAATATATATTTAAACTTTATATTTATCAGTAATTCTTAATTATATATCAACAAATATAGGTACAAGCTTCGTGTTCGGGTTATTGATGCTACTGGTGAAATAGAGTTACTTTTATGGGACAAAGAATGTGTTCAGCTGATTGGAAAAAAGGCTACTGATTTGAAGAATAAGACTGTTGAGGTACATTAAGAATTATTCTCTGTATAAAATTCTAATTACATTATTTCTACTTATTAATTATGCTACCTACAATTGCAGCAATCAGAAATGGAAAAGAAAACTCCTGATGAAATACATAAGTTAGTTGGCTTGAAGATATTTTTCAAAATACAAGTTAGAGCAGAACAAGTCCACAATTTTAATGGATCATTTACAGTATTAAAGTTGACTACCGATCAAGGTCTAATTTCTCTGTATTCTGAAAACTTTAGTGAAAATCAGGTATGTTTTGTTTTACTTTATTAGCCAAATTTGCTTAATAGTATTCCCATTGAGTATTTTATGTTTATTCAGGATTCTGATATTTTTTCAAATTTACTGAAGGAGGAAAATGATGTTGAGAAGGTAAAATAATTTATTTTATTGTTTCATTTATCCTTAAAAATTACAACCCATTTTAATTAAATTTTAATGTTTTTTAATGAATAGATTGAATCCTGTGGAGAGATGAATTCAACACCACAGATGAAAGTCTGTCTCCAAAATGATGAAGGGGAAACCCCTGAAGATTCAAATTTGAAGAGAACATTGTTTGATGTCGGTTCAACAACAGCAGCATCAAAAAAACTGAAAACGATTAAAGTGGAGGAGGAGTGAAGTTTTTACTTTTGATGAATTTTGTTGGATGTAATTGGATGAATTCTTAGCTTTAATTCTTAGCTTTAATTTCTTATTGTGTTTTTCGAATATTATTATGTAGTGTTTGTTTGTGGAATGTGAGGCGAACTCAAGTACCATTATGTTAGAGCGCCTCATTTAATATGTAGTTTGAATTCTCTGAGTTTCAAATGCTTGGATGTTTCGTGAATTCACAATTCTTAGTATGTTACAATTGTGTACAAATTACTAGATATACATATATATTTGTATGGTAATTTAATTCAACATATATGTAAACAAGCACGAACTACAAATAATTTTTAAAAAACCTTTTGCTGTAATTTTTTTTTGTGTTGTAAATTAAAATAAACAATAACATGGAATACCAAGCAGACACTACATAATTTCTAACTAATTACCTAAATGGAGATAATGTAAATTAACATAAACTACAACATGGAATACCAAGCAAACATTTATTTAGTGAAACTAAATAAATAACTGATCATTTTGTTAACCCATTCATGTAATGATAAAATTGAATATAAAAATAACCCATTCATGGAATATGATAAAATTGAATATAATAAAATAACCCATTCATGTAATGAAACCAGAATAAGATTATTTTGTTTAATAATTGAGTACCAAGCATGCCCAATTGAATATGATAAAATAAACCATTCAATATAATTAAACGACAAGCTCAATATAAAAAATTTGATAAGCACGTACAATAAAATAAAGAAACTGTTTAATAATTGATTTCACGTACTCTTATTCTGCAACTTCGAGTATTATTTATTCTCCACTACTGCTAAAAAATTTAGGAAGCAGCAAGAAAGCATACATCCCTACATTGTAATTATCTTAACTAAATCAATATTCCCAGTAGGATTTCAAAATTTTTTCTCACTTATTCATTCAATAAAATTTTATTTTGTAGGAAACATAGATGTGGATAGATATGAATGTATGGCTTCATCCAGCAATATTACCTTTCAACCAAAATTTGGTGGCAATGGTATTAACATGACACATTGTACATCATCTACGCCTCCAATTAGCAACATCACGAATGGTATGATATGAGTTTCTCTATATGTATATTTTTAAAAATTGATAAATATTTATCTACATATTTTTATTTTATGAACTTCTATGCAGCATGTGGATCAACTGAATATTGTCAAATAATTGGTTCTACGAATAAATATTCATTTGGCTACTCAACAAAGGGATTTACAAAAAAACAGACAAATTATTCAAGAGAAACAAATTTGATCCATGATGAACGAAATGGTCTGAACAGTTACAATATCCATCACCTACATCCTTTTAAAGATATCACGAATGGTATGTTATACATTTATTTTTTTGTTTAGTTTTCTATTATTAGTGTGTGTGTTTGTGTGTTTGCGTTTTTCATAAAATCATTTTATGCAGTGTGTGGATCAAGTCAAGCATCTAAGTTAACTACTTCAATGAACCAAAGTTCTGTTGATTGCTCGAAGAAGTCATTTACAAAAGCTAAAGAGCATTCAAGTATGTCTTTTACCTAATGACTTTTATAAGTATACAAAAATTAGTTAACAATTTGCATCCATATCAAATTAGCGTAAAGTTATATTTCAAAATTTATCATACATTTGAAAATTAACAATGTTTTCAAATTATAAAAAAGGGAAATATCTTCAAATATTTTCATTCTTTCTTTTGCTTTGTCTTTTAAATTTGCAGAGATTGTTGAAATGACGAATGAAGAATGTCAAAAATGTGTAGATCTGACAAACGTGTAGATCTAACATATTTGTACAAAAAAACAAGAGTAAAAAAAATAGAATACATAGATCTACAAACGTGTAGATCTGAAATATTTTGTAGATCTGACAAAATAAAAAAAAGTTAAACCAAATAATAAAAGATCAAGAACAGTAAAAAAACGAGAAAAAAAACTGTGTAGATCTGACAAACGTGTAAATCTGACATAATTTGTAAAAAAACAAGAAGAGTAAAAAAACAATAGAATACATAGATCTACAAACGTGTAGATCTGAATATTTTGTAGTTTATCAGACAAAAAAAAGCCAAAAAATTTGTTGCACGGAAACAAAAAAAAACCAAATCCTAACATGTATAACTATTTCTAAAACATTCCCTGATGAATCACCCATAAAAAAACAAAAGAAACAAGAAATAACGAAAAATGAGCACACAAAATAATCCAAATCGTAACATGTATATCTAGATCTAAAACATTTCCTGAAGCATCACCCAAAAACAACATAAACAAAAAAACAAAAACAAAATAAAAAGCCAAAAAAAAAACAAGAAACCTCCAATCCTAACATGTATAGCTAGATATAAAACATTTCTTCATGAATCACCCGGAAAAAAAAACAAGAAAAAAAAACTGTGTAGATCTGAAAAACGTGTAGGTCTGACATATTTTGTAAAAAAACAAGAGTAAAAAAAAAAGAATACATAGATCTACAAACGTGTAGATCTGAAATATTTTGTACAGCTGCCAATATGAATTTCTAGCCATTTGCTCTGAAAGCATCAGAACTATGCCTCAGATAAATAAATTTCTAGCCATTTGATCTGAAATCTTTTAATAACCATGAACAAAAAAGCATCAGAACTATGCCTCAGATAAATAAATTATGCAGCAAATGAATTTCTAGCCATAGATTGAAAAACCAATGCTTCAAATGGATTTGTACAGCTGCCAAGAATGAAAAACCCAACAGAAAAACCGATGCTTCATGAGAGAGAGAGAGAGAGAGAGAGAGAGAGAAATGTGGGTTGGTTTAGATGCCAACGTTTTTAAGTATTGGTGGTTTAGAAAAACCGATGCTTCATGGAGAGATAGAGAGAAATGTGGGTTGGTTTAGATGCCCACAGTTTGTAGTATTGGTGGTTTACAAAAACCAATGCTATACTGCCACCGGTATGCACACAGTTTAAGTATTGGTGGTTTAGAAAAACCAATTAGCTGTGGGTTGGTTTAAAAAAACTAACAGCTGTGGGTTGGTTTAGAAAGTTCTCATCATATGGGTTGGTCTACAAACATTTTTAAGTATTGGTGGTTTAGAAATACCAAACAGCTGTGGGTTGGTTTAGATGCCCACAGTTTAAGTATTGGTGGTTTTACATTGGAAAAACCAAACAAAAAACCACTGCTATACTGCCACCATTATATTGGATATTTTTTTTGGAAGCTGGCGGTTTTACATTGGAAAAACCAAGCAGCTGGCGGTTTTACATTGGAACGTTATATTACTAAACAGCTGGCGGTTTAACATTGGAAAACAAAACAGCTGACGGTTATTTATTAATCGGGATTACCAAAAAATTATATTTGGAAAAAAATAATCTGGTTATTTATTAAGTGTGATTGTAAAAGGATTATATTTGGCAACTGTAGGCTAGCTCTTATTATTTATAATTTTAAATAAGTTATATTTGGCTGGTGTTGGACTGGCTCTTTATTATTTGTAATTTTAAATAAGTTATATTTGGCAGGGGTTGGTCTAGCTCTTTATTATTTGTTATTGTAATAAGTCATATTTGGCCGCTGTAAGTTACTAAAACTTAAAATATCTTAAACTTTTACATACAAAATGTTCATTCGAAAGTATAGTTTTTCAGTGTACCAAAACCATTTGTTATATAACTATTTATTTCTATCAATATCCATGTTATCTCTCCAAACCTTAGGGTTTGTCTTCTCTGCCGCTCCTCTCCAAACCCTAGGGTTTGTGCTGGTACGTTCTATCATTTTAACGTGTTTTACATTTGTAGGCCGGTTATTATTATTCGGAATTGCAAAAAAGTTATATTTGGAATAAAATAACCCGGTTACTTATTAAGTGTGATTGTAAAAGGTTTTATTACATTTTGCAACTTAGCAAAATGTAAAATTTTGTACTATCTATTTGTTATTTTTGGCAGGTTTAGTTTTAAATGCTTATCATATTTCTAATTGGTTGTTGTTCTTGCAGAAAATCAAAATCATAATGCAGATCATTGTACACCTACAAGAAGAAAAATTTATTCTAAAGATGTATTGTTCAATTCTCGGTTGAACATGTCACAGTATTCATCATCTACATATCCTTTTAGTGACATCACGAATGGTATGTTTTATATTTTACTTTTTCACTTATTATTATTGATAGTATATAAATATAATGTATAAATATATATTTTTATTTATTCATATATACATATTTATATGTCAAATATATGTACATTGTAATTATCTTAACTAAATCAATATTCCCAGTAGGATTTCAAATTTTTTCTCACTTATTCATTCAATAAAATTTATTTGTAGGAAACATAGATGTGGATAGATATGAATGTATGGCTTCATCCAGCAATATTACCTTTCAACCAAAATTTGGTGGCAAGGTATTAACATGACACATTGTACATCATCTACGCCTCCAATTAGCAACATCACGAATGGTATGATATGAGTTTCTCTATAGTATATTTTAAAAATTGATAAATATTTATCTACATATTTTTATTTTATGAACTTCTATGCAGCATGTGGATCAACTGAATATTGTCAAATAATTGGTTCTACGAATAAATATTCATTTGGCTACTCAACAAAGGGATTTACAAAAAAACAGACAAATTATTCAAGAGAAACAAATTGATCCATGATGAACGAAATGGTCTGAACATGTTACAATATCCATCACCTACATATCCTTTTAAAGATATCACGAATGGTATGTTATACATTTATTTTTTGTTTAGTTTCTATTATTAGTGTGTGTGTTTGTGTGTTGCGTTTTCATAAAATCATTTTATGCAGTGTGTGGATCAAGTCAAGCATCTAAGTTAACTACTTCAATGAACCAAAGTTCTGTTGATTGCTCGAAGAAGTCATTTACAAAAGCTAAAGAGCATTCAAGTATGTCTTTTACCTAATGACTTTTATAAAGTATACAAAAATTAGTTAACAATTTGCATCCATATCAAATTAGCGTAAAGTTATATTTCAAAATTTATCATACATTTGAAAATTAACAATGTTTTCAAATTATAAAAAAGGGAAATATCTTCAAATATTTTCATTCTTTCTTTTGCTTTGTCTTTTAAATTTGCAGAGATTGTTGAAATGACGAATGAAGAATGTCAAAACTGTGAGATCTGACAAACGTGTAGATCTAACATATTTTGTGTAAAAAAAACAAGAGTAAAAAAAAATAGAATACATAGATCTACAAACGTGTAGATCTGAATATTTTGTAGATCTGACAAAATAAGAAAAAAGTTAAACCAATAATAAAAGATCAAGAACAGTAAAAAAACGGAAAAAAAACTGGTAGATCTGACAAACGTGTAAATCTGACATAATTTGTAAAAAAACAAGAAGAGTAAAAAACAAATAGAATACATAGATCTACAAACGTGTAGATCTGAAATATTTGTAGTTTATCAGACAAAAAAAGCCAAAAAATTTGTTGCACGGAAACAAAAAAAGAAACCAAATCCTAACATGTATAACTATTTCTAAAACATTCCCTGATGAATCACCCATAAAAAAACAAAAGAAACAAGAATAACGAAAATGAGCACACAAAATAATCCAAATCGTAACATGTATATCTAGATCTAAAACATTTCCTGAAGCATCACCCAAAAAAAACATAAAACAAAAAACAAAAAACAAAATAAAAAGCCAAAAAAAAAAAACAAGAAACCTCCAAATCCTAACATGTATAGCTAGATATAAAACATTTCTTCATGAATCACCCGGAAAAAAAAACAAAAAAAAAAAAACTGTGTAGATCTGAAAAACGTGTAGGTCTGACATATTTTGTAAAAAAAACAAGAGTAAAAAAAAAAGAATACATAGATCTACAAACGTGTAGATCTGAAATATTTGTACAGCTGCCATAATGAATTTCTAGCCATTTGCTCTGAAAGCATCAGAACTATGCCTCAGATAAATAAATTTCTAGCCATTTGATCTGAAATCTTTTAATAACCATGAACAAAAGCATCAGAACTATGCCTCAGATAAATAAATTATGCAGCAAATGAATTTCTAGCCATAGATTGAAAAACCAATGCTCAAATGGATTTGTACAGCTGCCAAGAATGAAAACCCAACAGAAAAACCGATGCTTCATGGAGAGAGAGAGAGAGAGAGGAGAGAGAATGTGGGTGGTTTAGATGCCAACGTTTTTAAGTATTGGTGGTTTAGAAAAACCGATGCTTCATGGAGAGATAGAGAGAAATGTGGGTTGGTTTAGATGCCCACAGTTTGTAGTATTGGTGGTTTAAAAAACCAATGCTATACTGCCACCGGTATGCACACAGTTTAAGTATTGGTGGTTTAGAAAAACCAATTAGCTGTGGGTGGTTTATAAAAAACTAACAGCTGTGGGTTGGTTTAGAAATGTTCTCATCATATGTGGGTTGGTCTACAAACATTTTTAAGTATTGGTGGTTTAGAAATACCAAACAGCTGTGGGTTGGTTTAGATGCCCACAGTTTAAGTATTGGTGGTTTTACATTGGAAAAACCAAACAAAAAACCACTGCTATACTGCCACCATTATATTTGGATATTTTTTTGGAAGCTGGCGGTTTTACATTGGAAAAACCAAGCAGCTGGCGGTTTTACATTGGAACGTTATATTACTAAACAGCTGGCGGTTTAACATTGGAAAAACAAAACAGCTGACGGTTATTTATTAATCGGGATTACCAAAAAATTATATTTGGAAAAAAATAATCTGGTTATTTATTAAGTGTGATTGTAAAAGGATTATATTTGGCAACTGTAGGCTAGCTCTTTATTATTTATAATTTTAAATAAGTTATATTTGGCTGGTGTTGGACTGGCTCTTTATTATTTGTAATTTTAAATAAGTTATATTTGGCAGGGGTTGGTCTAGCTCTTTATTATTTGTTATTGTAATAAGTCATATTTGGCCGCTGTAAGTTACTAAAAACTTAAAATATCTTAAACTTTTACATACAAAATGTTCATTCGAAAGTATAGTTTTTCAGTGTACCAAAACCATTTGTTATATAACTATTTATTTCTATCAATATCCATGTTATCTCTCCAAACCTTAGGGTTTGTCTTCTCTGCCGCCTCCTCTCCAAACCCTAGGGTTTGTGCTGGTACGTTCTATCATTTTAACGTGTTTTACATTTGTAGGCCGGTTATTTATTATTCGGAATTGCAAAAAAGTTATATTTGGAATAAAAATAACCCGGTTACTTATTAAGTGTGATTGTAAAAGGTTTTATTACATTTTGCAACTTAGCAAAATGTAAAATTTTGTACTATCTATTTGTTATTTTTGGCAGGTTTAGTTTACTAAATGCTTATCATATTTCTAATTGGTTGTTGTTCTTGCAGAAAATCAAAATCATAATGCAGATCATTGTACACCTACAAGAAGAAAAATTTATTCTAAAGATGTATTGTTCAATTCTCGGTTGAACATGTCACAGTATTCATCATCTACATATCCTTTTAGTGACATCACGAATGGTATGTTTTATATTTTTTACTTTTTCACTTATTATTATTGATAGTATATAAATATATATGTATAAATATATATTTTTATTTATTCATATATATACATATTTATATGTCAAATATATGTACATTGTAATTATCTTAACTAAATCAATATTCCCAGTAGGATTTCAAAATTTTTTCTCACTTATTCATTCAATAAAATTTTATTTTGTAGGAAACATAGATGTGGATAGATATGAATGTATGGCTTCATCCAGCAATATTACCTTTCAACCAAAATTTGGTGGCAATGGTATTAACATGACACATTGTACATCATCTACGCCTCCAATTAGCAACATCACGAATGGTATGATATGAGTTTCTCTATATGTATATTTTTAAAAATTGATAAATATTTATCTACATATTTTTATTTTATGAACTTCTATGCAGCATGTGGATCAACTGAATATTGTCAAATAATTGGTTCTACGAATAAATATTCATTTGGCTACTCAACAAAGGGATTTACAAAAAAACAGACAAATTATTCAAGAGAAACAAATTTGATCCATGATGAACGAAATGGTCTGAACATGTTACAATATCCATCACCTACATATCCTTTTAAAGATATCACGAATGGTATGTTATACATTTATTTTTTTGTTTAGTTTTCTATTATTAGTGTGTGTGTTTGTGTGTTTGCGTTTTTCATAAAATCATTTTATGCAGTGTGTGGATCAAGTCAAGCATCTAAGTTAACTACTTCAATGAACCAAAGTTCTGTTGATTGCTCGAAGAAGTCATTTACAAAAGCTAAAGAGCATTCAAGTATGTCTTTTACCTAATGACTTTTATAAAGTATACAAAAATTAGTTAACAATTTGCATCCATATCAAATTAGCGTAAAGTTATATTTCAAAATTTATCATACATTTGAAAATTAACAATGTTTTCAAATTATAAAAAAGGGAAATATCTTCAAATATTTTCATTCTTTCTTTTGCTTTGTCTTTTAAATTTGCAGAGATTGTTGAAATGACGAATGAAGAATGTCAAAAACTGTGTAGATCTGACAAACGTGTAGATCTAACATATTTTGTACAAAAAAAACAAGAGTAAAAAAAAATAGAATACATAGATCTACAAACGTGTAGATCTGAAATATTTTGTAGATCTGACAAATAAGAAAAAAGTTAAACCAAATAATAAAAAGATCAAGAACAGTAAAAAAACGAGAAAAAAAACTGTGTAGATCTGACAAACGTGTAAATCTGACATAATTTGTAAAAAAACAAGAAGAGTAAAAAAACAAATAGAATACATAGATCTACAAACGTGTAGATCTGAAATATTTTGTAGTTTATCAGACAAAAAAAAGCCAAAAAATTTGTTGCACGGAAACAAAAAAAGAAACCAAATCCTAACATGTATAACTATTTCTAAAACATTCCCTGATGAATCACCCATAAAAAAACAAAAGAAACAAGAAATAACGAAAAATGAGCACACAAAATAATCCAAATCGTAACATGTATATCTAGATCTAAAACATTTCCTGAAGCATCACCCAAAAAAAACATAAAACAAAAAACAAAAAACAAAATAAAAAGCCAAAAAAAAAACAAGAAACCTCCAAATCCTAACATGTATAGCTAGATATAAAACATTTCTTCATGAATCACCCGGAAAAAAAAACAAGAAAAAAAACTGTGTAGATCTGAAAAACGTGTAGGTCTGACATATTTTGTAAAAAAAACAAGAGTAAAAAAAAAAGAATACATAGATCTACAAACGTGTAGATCTGAAATATTTTGTACAGCTGCCAATAATGAATTTCTAGCCATTTGCTCTGAAAGCATCAGAACTATGCCTCAGATAAATAAATTTCTAGCCATTTGATCTGAAATCTTTTAATAACCATGAACAAAAAAGCATCAGAACTATGCCTCAGATAAATAAATTATGCAGCAAATGAATTTCTAGCCATAGATTGAAAAACCAATGCTTCAAATGGATTTGTACAGCTGCCAAGAATGAAAAAACCCAACAGAAAAACCGATGCTTCATGGAGAGAGAGAGAGAGAGAGAGAGAGAGAGAGAAATGTGGGTTGGTTTAGATGCCAACGTTTTTAAGTATTGGTGGTTTAGAAAAACCGATGCTTCATGGAGAGATAGAGAGAAATGTGGGTTGGTTTAGATGCCCACAGTTTGTAGTATTGGTGGTTTACAAAAACCAATGCTATACTGCCACCGGTATGCACACAGTTTAAGTATTGGTGGTTTAGAAAAACCAATTAGTTGTGGGTTGGTTTATAAAAAACTAACAGCTGTGGGTTGGTTTAGAAATGTTCTCATCATATGTGGGTTGGTCTACAAACATTTTTAAGTATTGGTGGTTTAGAAATACCAAACAGCTGTGGGTTGGTTTAGATGCCCACAGTTTAAGTATTGGTGGTTTTACATTGGAAAAACCAAACAAAAAACCACTGCTATACTGCCACCATTATATTTGGATATTTTTTTTGGAAGCTGGCGGTTTTACATTGGAAAAACCAAGCAGCTGGCGGTTTTACATTGGAACGTTATATTACTAAACAGCTGGCGGTTTAACATTGGAAAAACAAAACAGCTGACGGTTATTTATTAATCGGGATTACCAAAAAATTATATTTGGAAAAAAATAATCTGGTTATTTATTAAGTGTGATTGTAAAAGGATTATATTTGGCAACTGTAGGCTAGCTCTTTATTATTTATAATTTTAAATAAGTTATATTTGGCTGGTGTTGGACTGGCTCTTTATTATTTGTAATTTTAAATAAGTTATATTTGGCAGGGGTTGGTCTAGCTCTTTATTATTTGTTATTGTAATAAGTCATATTTGGCCGCTGTAAGTTACTAAAAACTTAAAATATCTTAAACTTTTACATACAAAATGTTCATTCGAAAGTATAGTTTTTCAGTGTACCAAAACCATTTGTTATATAACTATTTATTTCTATCAATATCCATGTTATCTCTCCAAACCTTAGGGTTTGTCTTCTCTGCCGCCTCCTCTCCAAACCCTAGGGTTTGTGCTGGTACGTTCTATCATTTTAACGTGTTTTACATTTGTAGGCCGGTTATTTATTATTCGGAATTGCAAAAAAGTTATATTTGGAATAAAAATAACCCGGTTACTTATTAAGTGTGATTGTAAAAGGTTTTATTACATTTTGCAACTTAGCAAAATGTAAAATTTTGTACTATCTATTTGTTATTTTTGGCAGGTTTAGTTTACTAAATGCTTATCATATTTCTAATTGGTTGTTGTTCTTGCAGAAAATCAAAATCATAATGCAGATCATTGTACACCTACAAGAAGAAAAATTTATTCTAAAGATGTATTGTTCAATTCTCGGTTGAACATGTCACAGTATTCATCATCTACATATCCTTTTAGTGACATCACGAATGGTATGTTTTATATTTTTTACTTTTTCACTTATTATTATTGATAGTATATAAATATATATGTATAAATATATATTTTTATTTATTCATATATATACATATTTATATGTCAAATATATGTACATTGTAATTATCTTAACTAAATCAATATTCCCAGTAGGATTTCAAAATTTTTTCTCACTTATTCATTCAATAAAATTTTATTTTGTAGGAAACATAGATGTGGATAGATATGAATGTATGGCTTCATCCAGCAATATTACCTTTCAACCAAAATTTGGTGGCAATGGTATTAACATGACACATTGTACATCATCTACGCCTCCAATTAGCAACATCACGAATGGTATGATATGAGTTTCTCTATATGTATATTTTTAAAAATTGATAAATATTTATCTACATATTTTTATTTTATGAACTTCTATGCAGCATGTGGATCAACTGAATATTGTCAAATAATTGGTTCTACGAATAAATATTCATTTGGCTACTCAACAAAGGGATTTACAAAAAAACAGACAAATTATTCAAGAGAAACAAATTTGATCCATGATGAACGAAATGGTCTGAACATGTTACAATATCCATCACCTACATATCCTTTTAAAGATATCACGAATGGTATGTTATACATTTATTTTTTTGTTTAGTTTTCTATTATTAGTGTGTGTGTTTGTGTGTTTGCGTTTTTCATAAAATCATTTTATGCAGTGTGTGGATCAAGTCAAGCATCTAAGTTAACTACTTCAATGAACCAAAGTTCTGTTGATTGCTCGAAGAAGTCATTTACAAAAGCTAAAGAGCATTCAAGTATGTCTTTTACCTAATGACTTTTATAAAGTATACAAAAATTAGTTAACAATTTGCATCCATATCAAATTAGCGTAAAGTTATATTTCAAAATTTATCATACATTTGAAAATTAACAATGTTTTCAAATTATAAAAAAGGGAAATATCTTCAAATATTTTCATTCTTTCTTTTGCTTTGTCTTTTAAATTTGCAGAGATTGTTGAAATGACGAATGAAGAATGTCAATATGATCATGGACATGCTAATCTTACAATTGGTATTTTCCAAACATAAACACACACACACACACACACACACACACACACATATATAATTGATCTAATTTATTTTATGATTGATCTAATTTCTTATATTTTTTTTTTATTGATAGATTACTGGGATATCGGTGATCCAACTTACAAATGTAACTTTTGTGGTGCACACTTTTGGTATGACGAGAGAGTTCAATCTTCCTACAAGTGCAAAAACCCGACATACTCTTTATGTTGCATGCGAGGAAAGATTCAAATTTCACCAATGAAGATACCACCTAAAGTTTTATATGATCTATTATATGGTGTCAGTGATAAGAGCAAGCACTTTTTAGAAAATATAAGATCATATAACAGCATGTTTTCATTCACTTCAATGGGAGGCAAAGTTGATCCAGAACCGAATCAAGGAAATTCTCCACCAATTTTTAGACTGCATGGTCAAAATTACCATTTATTGGGAAGTTTATTACCGGTGCAAGGTTCAAGTCCAAAATTTGCACAACTATATATCTATGATACAGAAAATGAAATCCAAAACAGATTAAAAGCTGTTAGGTGTGTATTGAATTTTATAACAAGCATATGTAAAATTATATTTTTATCATCTGTTAATGTCTTCAGTCTTCTTATTTATATTTTAATATTATTACAGGAAGATCGATAATATAAATAGTTTGCATGCAGAAATTGTACATGACTTGAAGGATATGTTGGATGAAAATAATGTTTTAGTTAAATCATTTAGAATGGCTCGTGAAAAATTTGTGAATTAGGTGATTCAAACGTTCGATTGAAGTTGATTGGGAGGAGACATGGAGATGGACGACAATATAACTTGCCTACAGTTTCTGAGGTGGCTGCTTTGATAATTGGAGATCTTGATGAATGCTTAGGTGACAGAGATATTATGGTTGAAACACAAGTTGGGAATTTACAACGAATAAATGAGTTAAATGCTTCTTATTTACCATTGCAATATCCTTTGATCTTTCCCTACGGTGAAGATGGTTATAGAGAAGACATTCCTTTGTCTGAAACAACCAATACAAGTAATGGTGGAAGGATGAGAGTAAGTATTAGAGAATGGTTTGCTTATAGACTGCATGAAAGGGATAATGAGCCTTCTACCATTTTTGCTACTAAAAGACTTATGCAACAATTTCTGGTTGATGCTTATACAATGGTTGAATCTGCAAGATTGAAATATATTCGAATACATCAAAAACAATTATGTTGTGAGATGTATAAAGGACTTACAGATGCATTATTACGAGGTGAAACAGATCCGACTACTCAAGGAAAAAGAGTTATTCTACCATCTTCTTTTACAGGAGGTGCTCGGTACATGATACAAAACTATCAAGATGCAATGGCAATATGTAGATGGGTTGGTTACCCGGATTTGTTTATAACATTTACATGCAACCCCAAATGGCCTGAAATACTTCGATATGTTGGAAAAATGGGTCTTAAACCTGAAGATCGACCAGATATATTGTGTAGAATTTTCAAGGTGAAATTGGATGGGCTGATCAAAGATCTGAAGCATAATAAAATATTTGGAACAGTTAGAGCTGGTAACGATCTTGCCATATTTTTCATTATGTACATAATCATGTATTGTATTACTAAATTTAATTAATAAAATATTTATTTGTTTTTTTTTCAGTTATATATACGGTCGAATTTCAAAAACGTGGGTTGCCACATGCTCATATTTTATTGTTCCTAGCCAAAGAAGATAATTTCCATCAGGAAATGATATTGACAAGATCATCTCAGCGGAAATTCCCAATCACAAATCAGATCCTGCTTATTACAATGCAGTGCGAGATTTATGATACATGGACCTTGTGGTACTGCAAGAAAGAATTCACCATGTATGTTAGATGGTCGTTGCACAAAACATTTTCCAAAGAAATTTATTCAAAATACTTTGGTTGATGAAGATGGATATCCAATATATAGACGTAGAGATGATGGAAGAACTGTTTTAAAGAATGGCGTTGAACTAGATAATCGATTTGTAGTGCCTCATAATCGTTATCTATTGATGAAGTATGGAGCTCATATGAATGTTGAGTGGTGCAATCAGTCTCGATCTATAAAATATTTGTTCAAATATGTGAATAAAGGACATGATCGGGTAACGGCATCTTTCTATAAAACTACAGATGATGATGATGAACCCAGCAAACCAGTTGATGAAATTAACATGTATTACGATTGTAGATACATTTCTGCTTGTGAGGCAGCATGGAGATTGTTTGGTTTTGAAATTCAATATAAGAACCCTTCTGTTGAGCGACTTAGGTTTCACTTACCCGACGAGCAACCTATTATATTTTCAGATGCAGATGCTATTGATACAATTATTGACCGTGCCAGTGTGAAAGAAAGTATGTTCTTAGCTTGGTTTGAAGCGAATAAGAGGTATCCAGAGGGAAAAAATCTTACATATGCTGAATTTCCACAAAAGTTTGTTTGGAAACAAAAGACAAGAGAGTGGACTCCGAGAAAGAAAGGTTTCTCATTAGGACGAATTTTTTATGTTCCACCTGGTTGCGGTGAGATGTACCATTTAAGATGTCTTCTCAATATCGTCCGTGGACCTACATGCTATGATGATATTAAAAAAATCAATGGTATTCATTACGAGTCATATCGTGAAGCATGCTACGTTTTAGGATTGTTGGAAGATGATGATGAGTATATCGATGGTATTATTGAGGCAAGCTATTGGGCATCTGCATATTCTTTGAGAAATTTATTTGTAACATTGTTGTCATCTTGCTCTATAAGCCGGCCTGAGTTAGTTTGGAAAAAATGTTGGACATACTTATCGGATGATGTTTTATATAATAAACGAATTGCGTTGAACGACAAAGGTAAAATGTTTCTTTCCTATTTTAAGTTCAAATTTGGTTTGCTGTTATTATTTCATATTCAAGAAAAATATGGCAACTAATTCTAACATTTTTTTTTCAATTCTAGATTTGCTTATGAGTGAGAATGACATTCAAAACCACGCTTTGGCGGAGATTGAAAAGTTGTTGAGAAATTGTGGTAGAAGTTTGAGAGAATTTCCATCAATGCCATTTCCAAACATTGACTACTTATCAAATACTACAAATAGATTACTAAATGATGAATTATGTTATGATCGAGCGACTCTAGCAGAAGAACACAGACATCTATGTGCTCGCTTGAACGATGAACAACAATATGCTTATAACAGAATAATGGATGCTGTTAACTCTACAAATGGTGGTGTTTTCTTTTTGTACGGATATGGCGGTACTGGCAAAACGTTCATCTGGAGAACATTATCTGCAGGGTTGAGATCCAAGGAAGAAATTGTTCTAAATGTTGCTTCCAGTGGAATAGCATCACTTTTGTTACCTGGTGGACGAACTGCTCATTCAAGATTTGCTATTCCAATAAATGTAAATGAGGATTCAACATGCAATATCAAACAAGGAAGTCAACTTGCAGAACTAATAGTTAGGTGTAAACTTATAATTTGGGATGAAGCGCCAATGATGCACCGATATTGCTTTGAAGCGTTGGATAGAACGCTTAGAGATATAATGCAATTTACCAATCCATTAAGTTCTGAAACACCATTTGGAGGAAAAACTATTGTCTTCGGTGGAGATTTTCGTCAAATATTGCCTGTAATTCCAAAAGGTAGTAGACAAGACATAGTTCATGCAACTATAAATTCTTCTTATATTTGGCAAAACTGCAAAGTGTTGAGATTGACAAAAAACATGAGACTTCAAGGTTCTACCATAACATCTGAAAGTGAAGAGCTCAAACAGTTTTCTGAATGGATTGCAAGTATAGGAGATGGAACACTTGGATCGCATAATGATGGGTGTGCAAAAATCGAAATTCCAAGTGACGTTTTACTTAGTAGTGCAAATGATCCACTACAAACAATTGTCGAGAGCACATATCCTTCTTTTGACAATTTTGTCATCGATTCAGATTTCTTGAAGGAAAGAGCTATATTAGCACCAACTCTTAATGTGGTTGAGATGGTAAATGAGTACATGATCTCATTGAATTCTGGTAACGCAAGCACATACTTAAGTTCTGATAGTCCATCTAAATCAGATGCCAATGTAGACTTATTATCAGATGTTCACACTCCAGAGTTTTTGAACAGTATTAAATGTTCAGGTGTACCGAATCATGAATTAAAATTGAAAGTTGGTACCCCAGTAATGTTATTAAGGAATATAGATCATTCAGCTGGGCTATGTAATGGTACTAGATTGCTAATTACAAAATTAGGCAATCGTGTTCTTGAAGCAAAGATTCTATGTGGAGACAATGCTGGTAATAAAGTTTTGATTCCACGAATGTCATTGACACCTTCTGATCCAAGATTGCCTTTCAAATTTCAAAGAAGACAATATCCATTGATTGTTTCTTATGCAATGACAATAAACAAAAGTCAAGGTCAATCACTTTCTCATGTTGGACTTTTCTTGAAGAATCCCGTTTTCAGTCATGGACAGTTATACGTTGCTGTTTCAAGGGTAACAAGTAAGAAAGGATTGAAGATTTTAATATGCAGTGAAGACAAAGATCAATGTAATTCAACAACAAATGTTGTGTATAGGGAAGTATTTCAAAATCTGTAATCCAAACAAATGTTATATTTTATGTCATCAAAGTAGACTTTATCGTATACTTTAAAATTTAATCTCAATTTTATATGCTTTCTTTTTTTTTTTGAGTGTGGAACTGTCATATAGTTTTGTTTATTTTTATTTACTAAAAGCATTTTTTAACTTTTGTTTTAATCTAAAATCTATATATCACTATATAAAGAACATTCATTTAATTTTGTTTGGATTCATATATAATATTAAATATACAAACCGTGCATCGCACGGGTGATATACTAGTTGTAGATAAAAACTAAATAAATCAAATCTCTATCACCATAGTGTTTTAAAATATCCAACAGATTTTGTAACTTCAAATATTAAAGATAATCGTTAGTAGTAAGTCAATTAATTCTAAAAGCATGTTTTCATAAATCAAAATTTTTTTTAAAAATATTTGGACAAATCTTTTAGAATTCAACCCAATAATTTATTGAACCAAATAAGCTCTAGGTTTAATCAAAAGTTAATAATGGAAAGATTAATCCTAGGAAAATTATATTTAACCCAATCTAACTTAATACTTTAAAAAATAATTCTTTGAAATAATACTCCTTATTAGATACTATTTTGAAAATTAAATAAGTCTACATATATTGTTTACAAAATAAAATCATATGAAAATAGTTCGACAAAATCCTTCTTTTACTCAAAATATCTTTTGTACGATAACGATATCTTTTCTAACTAAGAAAATAAAATATAAAAAAATTCGGAAAGGGGAGTTACAAATCTACCCATCTTAGAAATAAATTCGTCCTCGAATTTAAGGACTATCAAGTTAGACGGACTTGATTGATCAGCGAAAAGTATGGTAAGATTATGATAACATAATATTGAAAAATAGATGAAAAGAAAAGGTAAGAAAGAAGAAAATGCTCATAAAAATAAAAATTCTATGATAAAAACATTGATCAACTATGGTAGAAATGGAAGGAGTAATAGGCATGGCTTGGTATTGGAACCTTTGGCTATGGTCTTGAATTCTAAAATGATCTAAAATGTTTTCAAAAGAATTCGACAAAAGTTCATCAATCGAGGACTCTACCCACCTTAGAAAATTTTACTCGAAAATCTTGAAGGGCAAGATTAGTCATGGTTAAGAGTTTAATCAATAAATAATATGATCGATAATCGATATGGGTTAGGTCGTGAATAGTGTCTAATTTTAAAATATATCCATGGCATAATTAAAGTATAGTCAGAAGAGTCTAGTCACGATGGTCAAGGATATAATCGAAATAAGATTAGCTATACTATAATAAATCGTTAGACACGATTAACGGCTATTGGGATTATAGGTACGGTCAGCGATCAAGACTTAGACAAAGTCTAAACATGGTTAAAATCGCTTAGATACAACTAAGATGTAGTCATGATCAAGGTTAGTCATGCAAGTCATCCAAGCATGATAAGATTAGAAAGTTGGCACGAGCATGAACAAGGTCAAAATAGTCATGATCAAAATGGAATGAAAAATATAACATTAGCTATAATATATGCACAATGATGATTATAGTCAAGAGAGTTTAGTCGTGTTCAAATTGTTCAAGGATGACCAAATCCAAATCGTTTCGATATGCCTAAAATATTTATCCACAATTATTTTGGCACAAGTTTAGAATCAAAATCTAGATAAATTTAGGAATTCAGTCAAAATTACATAAAAAGATGACAATCTAAAAATTAGAAGAAAGGAAGGGAGAACTACCAGTTTATTGAGAAGATTGTGACTAGGAATAAACACAAATCAATCTAAAAAACTTAATAGTTATATGCCAATAAGACGTAGTCTCTATGGTATTCGAAACTCATAAACATAATCGAAGTCATTTAACCGAGAATTTATGCCTCGCCAGTGTACAGCTAGCTGCAATAAACTCTTGATTCCACGACTCCAGCAAGGATACGGTAACGAATACCCTATCAACTCTATCCAATCTGGACATAACATCTTAAAGACGAAGATAGGACGACCAAGATATAGCTTTGACAACATTCGATAACTTATACTTACTCGAGATTACTTCAACTTAGGGATCATGCCTCGCCAGTGTGCTGCTGGCTGCAGTGAACCCACAGTCTCCATAAGTCAAATAAGTGGCGACAGTGCGCGGCTATCTGCCATCATAAGTCATCGATCATCCCTTCAACTACATCCTTAAAATCTCAATGGAGGTTCAAAAATCCTGAAACAAATTGACCATGATGGAGAAAGCTAGAAAATTGAACAAATTTTTCACTATAGGAAAGTGTACGTATCCATCTTTGAAGGGGAAGTATCAGTTTTTTTTGAAAATTTAAACGATTGATTAGGAAGGACATGGTCGAAGGCAAGATAAGTAAAATCTTATAACCCTTATTTCATGGATATTCAACATTCAATGATTGAGAGAAAACTTAAAAAACTTAACTCGAGATTAATAGACAATTGAGTGAGAAGTTATTTTTAAAAAAATAATTTCTTAGGTCCAAGGAAAAGAATATAAGTGATACGAACTTATGATATGACGATGTTTAGAAAAGACATAAGATAAGATTGTACAAATGATCATGCTTAGGGAAAAATGACCGAAAGCAAAAGGAATATAAACTTAAATTTTATATTTCTCTAATATTCAGGATCGAGGAAAAATATATATAAAGCACTATGTTTACCTACTATGAATATATATATATATACACAAATATATATGTATAACCCAAGTAAATCCCAAAAATTCCAAAATATCATTCTAAGAGGAGGTTATCCTATTTCCAAGAAAATGCGAATTTAAATAGCAATAATACATATATTATGTTCAATACATAATTTATAGAAATTATTTCCAATACTAAAAATGGACTACCAAACTATATATACACACCTATATATCTACATGGACGACATTGGTCGCATTACATGACCATCAGGACTTGGGTTGAGTTCGGGCTAGTTTGGAACAACCAGGTCTTTTAAAAGCCAAATAATCTTAATAAGAGATAATTAAATTATTCTTAGGGTTATGTCACGATTTGGTCTGGTTTTTCTAGTTAGAATACATCTATGACTCGGCCTTCTCTATCATAGATAGAAAACTAGTCAAATCACTTGACCACACTCTCAGTGCCAAAATTTTGGGTTATCTTGTGCTCCGAAACTTAACCGTGACTAAGGCCTTCTATACTGAATATTTATAAAAATTCTAAAATCACATTTTAATTCAAACAAATAAATAAAAGAATATTTTCCAAACTTTCGGGAAGATGTTACGAATCTACCCTCCTGAGAAATACCGTCGAATCAAAATGCGATAGTGTATTTATAAAACCTTCCAGGTCATCTAAATTGAGTAAATTGTATGGCCTAATCCTTAACTACCCAATAATCAAATTAATAAGGGACTGCTGTTCCTAGTCATTCTCCTAAGTTAATTCAATCCTAATTGTGAATGAGCATTTCCAGTCGCAAGCTCGCAGTAGTACGACTAATATGGTACTACCACGAGTTCGCACAATTTGCAAAAACTGATCTGCGTGGGCCACCATAAAAACTTGTCATGACCCGCATCCGCTTTTTCGGATACGAGACATGTCCAAGCCAGCCTACGCCGCAGAGTCGGCGGTAGAACGCTGTCACGACCAAGATGCTCAAAATCATAAAAATTACATTTATTTCTCATTCACATTATTAAATCAAATCTACAATTATTACAAGATTTACAACATTTATATTTGAAGAAAAATGCAATGTCTCACAGAATAGTAAAGTCAGCTAGTTCCACTATCTAGGTTGACCTCAGCATACCCATGTCTTTCCAGTGTTAAGAGTGATCGCGACTGAACCTGAAAAATGTTGGTTTTCAGCCAGGAATAGAACAAGCACACAAACCGATGGCAATGCCAGAACACAATAGAATTAACAAGACATGAAAATAACATATGAGAGATGAAAACTAGAAAGTACTGATGACAAGGCACGGTAGAGAGGACAAGGAAAACAAATAAAATACAACTACCTATGTGGTGTAAAATATCTGTTTCGACATGTGAACGGCTAGGGGGTAAATCCGGCACCCTGCACGTGTCGTGTGCAGCTGCTATTATTCACGAATAGACATATTAGGATAGTTTTGGGTAGTCCACATGTCTACTAAGATATTTTCCCTCCTGACTACTCCATGTGACGAGCGTGTCAACAAGCAGCAAGACATATGTATAAACATGAAATAAAAAGACTACTATGAATCAAAAGCAATCAGAAAGTGTACTTGCTTGAGGTCATTTGCTGGTGAAACCAATAGTTTTGTTGAGTCCAGTATAGTCCGATCAGCCTAGGGTCGAGATGAAGACGGTCAGGATTCGCGTATGACTAGTCACGGTTTAAGGATTGATTTTTTTAAAGGAATTTGTTTACTAAATCTTCACTAAGAAAAGTATATAGAAACTATTCATAGAAATATAATTTATTAATCAGGCTAATTTTATTCTTAGGTAAATACTGGAAAATATAAAAAGTTAATTTAAAGCTAATATTCCAATATATATATTTTTTGGTCAAAATACGCCTTCTTGGTCAAAGGCCACAGTTCTAATGGGTATAGAAATACTTTAAAGTTTTTATGTACTATATTTTGAAAACTATTTTTTAGCTGAAAATATCCTTAGATAGCTATTTGGAAATATAGAAATCATGTCTATATATGTCAACATCATAATTTTGCCAAAATACAATTTCGGACAAAACCCTCTTTGAAAATATAAAAATACTATATATTTTCAAATTCAATATCCTATTAAAATATCTTAGAATAGTACCATGACAAAATTTGAAAGACATTTTAGTGCCTACATTAATAGTAAATAACCATATTGAGACTAATAAGTTAATGGTAAAAATAATAATAAGTGATAATAATATTAGGAATCTTAATAATAGAATTACTTTTAAGATAATAGCCATTATAAATGACTTATCCACAAAAGAAATTTAAAATAGTAAACCCCATACATTACAGTCCCACTCATATATTTGTTGCTAATATTTTCTAGGAACTTATTTCACCAGTTTTGTTACAAAGCAGTAAAATTAATATTAAGAGTATAACAATAAAATGATACTATAATTACATATGTAAAATAATAGTATACTAATAATAATTACAGATCTATGGGTTATAAGCTCGATTGCCACTAACATCCTATCCTCAGTTCTCTTGTTCCCGAGGACATAATGACCAAAATAAAATATATATCATAGTGGAGGAAGTCAAGAGGAGAGAGAGAGGTCATTACCATTTCCACTGGGAAAGAGAAGAACTTGAGAGCTCTGGACGACGACGATTGGCGTCGATCTCGACGAAGGCGGCTCAAGCACGACGGGACTCGTGCTCGACGGAGGCGCGCGATCTCAGCGCTGCCGAGGACACAGCCGCGCGCTGGACGAGTGGCTGGCGTCGGAGAACCAGACGAGGGTTCGACCAACGGCGGTATGTACGGATCCTCGGGAGGTGGCTCGCCTTGGTCCACACACCCAGTGGCGAAGGTCAGACAGAGCGAGGCAGCATCGCCGACGGAGGCGAGGGAAGGGCACAAAGAAGAGGTTTCGGCAAAAGGAGGTCAGCTCCGGGCTGGGGAGGATCGACGACGAAATCGAGCCTCGGCGGAGGAGAGGGACGCTCGGCGGTCGCTAGGCTCAGCTCGCGTCAGCGCGCACTGCAGATTTCAACCGGCACGGGGCTGAGGGACGGCCGCGGAGACTCACGGCGAGGGTCTGCCTACGGTGGCTCGACCGCCTGGATCTGGACGGCGCTGAAGGTGGCACACGAGCGGAGCGCGGCTCCAGGAAGATAAGGCGGTGGCAGTGTGGGTCTTCGGCTCGTCGAGGCCTGGCGAGATTTGGATGTCTGGGTCGGGGATGGGTTCGGTTTATATCCTGTGACTCTGTAGAATAAGATGGGTTGGACACGGACGTACGGGTCCGGACACGGTGGTATCTGTGGTGGACACAGACACTTGGACACGGAATTGTGTTGGCTCTGTTGGTTGCGTTGTGGTGACGATGATGATGATGGTGGCTGCTCGGCAATGGTGTGGGCATGGGTTTCTGGTGGTGGCGGTGATGACATTGTGGTGGTGGATTGGTCAGGGGAGGTCAGGGGACGAAAAAGGTATGGCCGATGGTGGCGCTTGTCCTGGTCGAGCAAGAAGGCGACTCGGCACAATCGGTGGCGATCGATTGGTCTCAGGACCGAAGACGTGGAGGTCGCCAAGGATGGCGATGAGATGATGTGGTGAGGCTGTTGCGTTGAGGCCGAAAAACAAGGGGCGGCCAGGGAGGGTTATTCATATGAGACCGATGAGACTTACATATTATATATATAGGTTGTATACGACTGGAAAAGTTTTCTACAATACATAGATGTGATAAGACTAGGTTTCGTCGATAAAAGATTTACATAGGTCGGTCATTATTATGGGTAAGGGTGGTTTTTGGATAGTTCTATCTGGAGAACCAAGATTAATTTAAATATTCCTCTAAATATCGATTAAGATACTTATTTTAAAAACATCTAATCTATAGTAAAATCTCTTACTTATATAATCGTATTAGACAACCAATAAATCATAATTGGATTTTGACTAAATCTAAAATAGTAATTAAAATCATAGCTACTATCTTCACAAATTTAAAAGTAGCATTTTATAATTGTAGATAAAAACTAAATAAATCAAATCTCTATCACCATAGTGTTTTAAAATATCCAACAGATTTTGTAACTTCAAATATTAAAAATAATCGTTAGTAGTAAGTCAATTAATTCTTAAAGCATGTTTTCATAAATCAAAATTTATTTAAAAATATTTGGACAAATCTTTTAGAATTTAACCCAATAATTTATTGAATCAAATAAGCTCTAGGTTTAATCAAAAGTTAATAATGAAAAGATTAATCCTAGGAAAATTATATTTAACCCAATCTAACTTAATACTTTAAAATAATACTCCTTATTAGATACTATTTTGAAACATATTTTGAAAATTAAATAAGTCTACATATATTGTTTACAAAATAAAATCATATGAAAATAGTTCGACAAAATCCTTCTTTTACTCAAAATATCTTTTGTACGATAACGACATCTTTTCTAACTAAGAAAATAAAATATAAAAAAATTCGGAAATGGGAGTTACACCATCCCCAGCCATCTGGTGTCTCCACCACCGCCATCACCAGGGCCCGGTCGAACCCCAAAACCCCTGGCGACTGACGCCGCCGTAAACTCCACCCCCTACGCCTCCGAAAACTGCCACAAACCCATATCGCATACCTCGCTGCGGAGCCGCGCGCCGCCTCCCCATGTGTGCTGCCCCTTCGTCCATCTTCCTCTTCCCTGATTCCCCTCTCGCTCAGACCTCCAGCTCCCGCTCTTTCAGCCCCTCTTTTCCCGATCTCCAGCTCTCTCTCCCTTCTTTCTTTCCCTTCTGTTGTTATGAAGAGCTGCATTTTTAACTTATGCCATACTTTGTTTTTTTGTTTTTGTTTTTTTTTGTATGCTTTGCTTCTTTCTTTCTTTTTTTCCTTCTTTCTGTCCTGCTCTTTTCTTTCTTTTTGTTTATTACTTTTCATTTAGGGTTATCTGTTATAATTTATATATATTATTATTGTTATTATTATTTTAATCATTGTTATCTTTATTATTGTTAATATTGTTGTAAACAGTACATATATATAAAAATATATATATATATTTATATTTTTGGATATTAAGTTATTGGTATATTAATATACTAGGTATAAATTGCTAGAAGCCTTTTTACTATTATCATGTTTTCTTTTATGGTTATTATCATTTTTGTACCTACTAGTAGTGGATTACTAATATATTTGTTATGGATAGTATATAAATATTTTTTTAAAAAGTTATATCATGGATTTTGTCTAAATCGATTTCAAATTTGGTTTTAACTTAAAATATATTATGATATTTATATATGTAGCTTTCTACCTAAAATGGGTATTCTTACAAACTTAGATTATTTGTAGCCAAAAATGATTTTTGTATTATATATATATTTTTTGATCAAATAAAAAGCAGCTTCCAAATTATCATATATATTTTTAAATATTTATATAAAATATTCTACTAAGTAAATTATAGGTTTTGGCCAAAAAATGATTTACGTATAACTACTTATAAATATTTTGAGATGATAAAATATAGTTTTCAAATATTATAATTATTTTTCTAAAATCATATATACTATTTATCAAATTTTATTTTATCCTTCCGTGACTAAGCACATTATTTTCAATCCCTCGCCAATGTTGTACCTATTTATGTCGAGCCTAGCTAAATTGATTCTTTTGGACCCGATGGAACAGTCCATGCCGTTATCAGAGGCCGTCTTGCTTATTTATAACACTGAAGCCATATTATGTGCCACCTTGATCATCGCAGCATACCAGGCACAACCCATCGGCCAATTATGCCTTCCTATATTTACTGTCATATTATTTATTTTCAGCATTTATTTACTTTGTTTCATATTTTTTAGTTTCGTTTGTTATAAACTGTGCGTCCAAGCCATACTTGGGTGCAAGCGACTCTATTAGTCGTTTTTGTTGTTTTATTTTATTTGATGCATGTTGACTTAGTTTTAGCGGACTACCTTCTTGTTGTGGGATATTCTTATATCCCTTGGCCATGACACACACACTACACGGTTTGAGACATTTTGCTAGGGGCACGACTTGCATATTGACTGGCCATCTCTATAGTCGTGTGACGGATAGATCATAACTGCTATGACAAGGGTATAGAGACTCGAGCAGTTACAAAACTGGGCGGACATGGACATGACTTGGTCAGTGTGGAAAATATTTAGGGGAGGATAGTCATTAGTGCGTATGGGAAGCCAAACAGGTAAACTATAGTTTTCGAAAGGAACTATGGCGTGATATATTTGCAGATACCCTCTAATGTTTTGGACGTTACGGCCGGATACGTATGACTGGATGCCAGTTACGTACTTATAGCCTAAATTTCACCCATGTGCAATGAAAGTTGTCCTCTAAATTGCACAATATACGGTTAGAATTCCCTTTGCATATTTGTGTCTAGGATAGTTTTTTGCATATTATTTTATTATTCTGACAGTTCATATTAGCATGTTCTTCCTGTATCTTGTTACGCCCCTTTAAGGACCTGGTGATTTCTCCAGGTGTGTTCGTGATTTTCGCAGGTGCTCTAGCCAAGGACATAGTTTACAATCTACCTTCACGATGCTAGCTTTTGGCTCGTCTTTCGCTTCGCTCGACTCTTCCATCGTTGCTATGTATTTCTTTCTTTTTGTTGGTAGAGGATTTGTCTCCGCCCAACGTTTTGTACAAATAATATTTATAAGTTGATTCTATGATATATTTATTTGTGGATGAGATTAGTTTCATGGCTTTCGATATTTCACAACTTATGTATATATACGAGGGTTCCATATACTTCGTATATATACAGCTGGCATGTCTACGTACTTAGTCCTTATATTTTGGGACTGGGGCGTTACATATTTTTGTGGTGGTCCATGCAGGTCAAGATAAATTGTTTGGTTACTTAACTGTACCAAGCAAGCTTGCGTATAGGATTAGAGTCTAGGATCTCATCCGTAAACTTGACCTTCTCCATCAATTCTATTTTTAAGCTTGATCCCTTGATTTACATCTTGCTTGATTCTTTCTATAGTTAAATTCTTATCATTCTTCCAAGCTTGATAGTGGTTAGGAAGGTAACCCATACTAGATAAATATGTTCCATTATTCCATTACACTTTTAGTTTAACCCTTGTAAGATGGGTAGAATACCTCGTGACCTAACAAACCTCTTTGTCCTTGTGACCCAAAATAATAAGTTTACTTAGACTCTAAAATTTAGAGGCCTTAGACAATAGGACGACTGTATAGGCCCAAACTTAGGACGAGACTTAAATTTTAAGGTCTTGGACTATTTATTTTCTTTTCATTATTCCCTACTTATATTTTGACTAACTTATGCTGCCAATTTAGCCTAAGTTTTGCAAGCTTATTTCTTTATCAAACTTGATCATGACATTTTTTATAGGATGCGCACCCACTAACATTTTGTCTAATCAAAACCGGTGCATGATGGTATGATCAACCTAGTGCACTTTGGTTCGCTTTTTCATAGATTATTCTACGTGGATGGCGACATAGTTAAACTTGCCTCTAAAGTCCTATCTGTGACAGCCTTGACAATTCTCTTTCGAATTATTTCGTCGCCTATGAACCACGTATTCGTATTCAATAGCATCGTCTTTTGAACTCCTTATTGTTTTTGTCCTCCCCTTATTTTGGAAAAACAAAGCACTCGTACTTGATATATAGACACGAAGCTTTCTCCTATGCCCATGAAATTTTTATATGCAAGGGCATAGTTAGACATCAACCAAGCCATGTGACTATGACCTTGCCTCAAGTTACTCGTCCTTTTTCTTTGACCCTAGATTCATTATCGCGACCTTCTAATCATTCTTGAACTTGAGAATGATTCAAATCATTTCCTTAACCATACCCTAAACCTAGAACGATTATATTCTCTCAAGGAACTATATCTCCCAAGCCCCTAAATTATTCTCTTCGATCTACTTGATTCCTTACTGTGAAACCCGTAATTTTTAATTAATTAATTTAGTGTTATTTATTATATTAGATTAAAATTATTATTTTTGGAATTTTAGTGTTTGGTCAAACCCGTAAAATTTTTATTTAATTGTATAATTTGTTGCTAGATTAATTATTATCATTTTAGGAAAACCGTATTTTTAGAAAAAATAATTATTCCTAGTATTTTTTGTCTGGTTTGACCTGTCCTGAACTCATCTCGATCTATTTTTGAAACCGAACCCAAATTTCGATTTTCCAAAAACAAATCTTTTAATATATATATATATATATATATATATATATATATATATATATATATATATATATATATATATATATAATTTTCCTATTTAAAAGAAAAGAATACTTATAATTTCCTTTTTAAAACTCTCTTAATACTCATTTAAATCTCTTTCTCTCACTTCTCAAAACCATCAGGAAGAAAACACTTCCTTTCCTCTCCTAAACGTACGCTAGCCGACCCCTCGGCACCCAGGTCGCCGCCACCTCCCGACTTCTCCTTTCCTCTTCCGAAACCCCCAAAAATTCTTCCTATTTAAACCCTCATCCCCTCTCCATCACTCAGCTCTCCCCAAAACCCAACCTCCAAGCCCTAACCGAGCTTCCTAGCCGCGCCCTCCGGCGAGTCCGCGACTCCTTCGCCGGCTCCGCCTGCCCCGACGACCTTCCGCGCGGCGCCTCCCGCCGTCGGACCCCCTGCACGGCCCCCTCTCGGCCGACCGAGCGGATTCCGCCGCCGTGCTTCCCCGAGCCACCCGCGGCCGCCTGAGCATCGCCGACGCCTGTGTACGCTGCCCCGTGCGCACCTCCCTGTGTGCGTTGCTGTCCCCGTGACCTGGTTTGCTGTCCAGATCCGTGCTTTCCGTGGCATTTTTCGTTGTCCGTGTGTTTTGGATTTTTTCGAGATTTGCGGGTTTTCTGTTTTCTCCTATTTTCATCTGAGAGCTCTAGCCGAGCACCCCAGGTATCTTTCGTGTCCCTATGTCCCTCTCTTTGGTGTCAATGATGACATGGTCCCCGATTTTGTTAAGGGAATCGGATCGATTCGTGGATTCGGATTTTTCCGAACATCTTCCGGAATGATTCTGTGGTTTTATGATTTTGTGGTTTTGTGATTCTGTGGTTTCTCGGAATTTTCGAGTTAAGTTCGAATTTTTCAGAAATGGCTCTGTGACCATTTTCCTTAGAAAGGTTCTGTGGTTTTTTCGGTTTTTTCGAGTTATATTTCGGGTTTTCCGAATTTTATAGTTCGGAAAGTTTTCTGTGATTTTGATATAAACCTACTCTTGGGTTGGATAAATTGAAACTTCTGGTTGGGAATGTTTTGTGATTTGGAATATTGTGGGTGTTGGCATTTTCCCAGGATTGGGTTGTTTCAATTATAGAGGAAGTGCTGCCCAAATTTTCAAAAATATATTTTAAAACTATTTTCAAATACCGATCTTTGCAAAACAAACTACATTTGGGAGTGTTGGTTTTAAAATGGATTTTGTATCTTTTCGGGCGACGACCATATTGGTCCATGGGCCCTAACTAAATGCAAACGTAACCGGCCAACCCGGACGTTGAGGCATTAGTTAAAACATGAGTTTTGAATGACCAAGTCTGAGACGCATTTTATAATTATCTTTAATTTATTATTATTTTTAGAATGGGTTACTGCTGTTAGTATTTTGGTGCAGGGCTTCGGCCTACTGTTGGACCATTCGCGGTATTCAGAGCTCGCCTTTAAATTAAATTAATTTATGTAAAAAAATTGTAAGGACACAAGTCCAAGTTTTTTTTTTCTATTTTCCTGTGGACCTGTAATATGTAGTTTAGTTTTTTCCTTTTCTTTTCTAGATTGTTGTTTTGTAGGTAAACGCATAAATAGTAAACTGAATATTTATCTTTTATAGAAAATTAATAAGAGTTTTCTCACATTAAATAAAATAATAAGATTTCAAGTTTGTAAATTAGACAATTTCATGTTTTCTCATTAAAAGAAAAATAACTAATTTATATATATATATATATATATATATATATATATATATATATATATATATATATATATTACTAAATACAAAGTTTTGCCAAATAATTGAAAAATGCAAAGTTTTTCAATAAAAATGTTAACTTGATTTTACCTCGTTAAATTAATAACTTTGAATCGCATCGATAAACGTGTTTTGTTTATAACAACATAAAAATTGACTAAGAACAAATTTTAGAGATTGTAACTAGCACACCTAGATATGGTTTCCTCATTTATGCTAAGTCGGGATTCTCAATATAGGATTTCGAGGATGAGTCTGATTTTCTTTCCGGAACCGACTCTTCAAACCCAGTCATAAACAAAGGCAAGTATGGTTGTGTTTATTTTTCAATTTAGTTAATAATTGTAATATTGTAAGATTAAACCACATTGCTACACGGAACTCTCTCCTAGAGTATTGATTGTTATTGATTGTTGGATTGGGGGAGTAGTGTAGTGTATTATGACCAATACCCCTCATATTGCATATTAATTGTGCGAGTTTACCCCTCATACACACGGGGATAAGCCGTATCGTATCACTAGGATACTATTGTACAACCCAAGCAGGCCATAAGCATTACATACTCAAATCACATTATTTTCAATTGTAAAAAATTGTTGGAAAATATTGTTCAAGTATTTTAAACTGTTTAAATTGTAAATTTCTAATTATTAGTTGAATTGTTAGATTTTCATAATTGTACTTTGCTCCTTCCCTGACTGGATTCCCCACCCCCAATAGGTAACACTAATGAAGCTGAGCTATTATATAATAGCTATTAGGATTCGGTACTCTACCCTGCAGTGCTTCCAGATTTCCACTTGGAAGATGTTGATCCTGAGGCTGATGAGCCAACTTTCTAGATGATGATTTTCCTTTTAGTTTGATGTTTGGATTAAAAGACAGTTTTATCAGTTGTATTAAATGAATCTTTTGTTGGACAAGTTTTAAATATTCGAAATTTTAGAAGTTGTGACAAATATATATTGTGTTGTTGTGATTACCTGCATTTGGATACAGCTTACTGTCGCCGTCTCACAATGGTGCAGGCTAGGCATGATCCGATTCGACCCAACAATTTGGGACCGGGTCATGACATGTGTTTTTAGTGATGGCCCATGCAGGTCTGATCAACAACTTAGGTAAACATATCTAGAAATATTTAGAACACTAGAACATTAATTTGTCACAACATAGGACCGAAATATATTATAAATAAATATTTTTGTTTGTTATAGACTGGTAGGCTACCTTGCTTATGTTTTACAATCCTAAACCTTCCAGAGTATGGCCACAGACAAGACCAATCCTGCTGGCGATGGGTTGTCATCACCCGATCACACCCCACATCCTCAATCGAGTCCGGATCCTAAACCTCGGCAGCTGACCGATCATCCCCATAATGCACCAGCATCCCGTGGATTTTACACTACTACTCAAGTGTTAGATCCTACATCTTCCCGGACTGAACAGCAAACCCCTGTGGTGGTGCCCGATCCAGTTGCCCCACCAGTGCCCGTGGACTCCACCGACCTTGTAGGTCTGCTACGAGGAGTGCTTGAGGCATAGAGAACTCAAGCTGAAGCTCATCGCGAACAGACGACGATTATGAGAGAAGGCATGGAGAATGCCCACAATGTGTCTATGGCTGCACTAGAGAGAGGAGAAGCAGCCCAATCTGAACCAAGGTCGGCTAAAGTCGGAGATATTGAGAAATTCAAGAAGTTGGGCCCTCGACCTTTCAAGGAAACCGAGGGAATTATCTATGCTGACGAATGGCTCGACAGCATGGAGCGTCTCCTCAGTGTCGTTCGACCTCCTGATGATCTTCAAGTTGAAGCAGTGGGACTCCAACTACTAGATGTAGCCAGCACCTGGTATCGGAATGAACCCCGACTCCAGGACATGCAGCTTGACTGGAACACCTTCAAGAGGTTGTTCCGCAGGAAGTTCTTCCCAACATCAGAGTTACGGAAGATGGAAAGACAGTTCCAGAATCTGAAGCAAGGGAACATGACTGTTGGTGAATATGCGGCAGAGTTTGGTCAACTTAGTCGCTTTGCAAAGAACTTGGTTGCCGACCCCGCTGATCGTGCTGAAAGATTCAGGTATGGACTGAGGGAATAGATTTGCACTCCTGTGATCGCAGGCGGTGCCAAGACGTACGAGAGGATCCTATTACGAGCTTAGGATATAGAGAAGAGTCAGCATGCTCGTTCAAAGAGGGAGTATTCTGGAACTAACAACTTCCAGAATAACCAGAAGAGGCCCAATCACAACAATAACAACAGGCCTTCTCACCACCAGCAGCATCATCATCAGGCGAAGAACAATGACAGAGCGCCTCAGAAGCAGATTCCTGTCTGTAATTTCTGCAAGAGGCCAGGGCATCAAGCGAACATCTACAGGAAGAGGCTAGGACACTACCTAGTTTGTGGGTCTGCCACCCACCAAGTGAAGGACTGCCCCAGATATTTAACCGGACTGGAACAACACAGCAGAAGGCTCCCCAGCCCACTCAGCAACAAAAGTTTGGGCAACACCAACAGAAGACTGGGCGAGCTTTTGCCCTAACAGCAGATGAGCAAGAGCCAGAGCAGGAACCTACCGCTGATGTCATCGCAGGTTCTATTTATGTGCATTCACATCCTGCTTTAGCATTATTTGATTCGGGTGCTTCACACAGTTTTATAGCAACAAAATTCATCTCTGCACACCACCTAGTTACGAGATTTAGCAAGAAGATATATAAAGTTATGACTGGTGTTGGACCCATACCCATCACTGAGACCTGTAACTGCCCTATAACTATATCAGGACACAATTTCTTAGCACCCTTACTTGTGATGCCCTTACATAACTATGATGTAGTCCTAGGAATGGACTGGTTAAGTAAGCAGCATGCGTTGATAGATTATCACAGAGGATGTGTAGTCTTCAGCCCACCTGGAGAGCCGAAGTTCAAAATCTCTCGAGCTCCGTAAGATATGGAGGGTATTACTTACTCCTCTATCACCGAAGAACCCGGACCTCCTCATCCTATTATAGCAGAATTCATGGATGTCTTCCCTGATAGTCTTCCAGGATTACCCCCAGATCGAGATATAGAATTCACCATCGACCTAGTTTCCGGCTCTGCCCCTATTTCTCGGGGATGCTACAGAGTCAACCCTAAGGAGGCCAAGGAAATGAAGGACCAGATCAATGAGCTGAAGGCCCTTGGATTTATCAGAGATGGAGCTTCATCCTGGGGAGCACCTGTCTTGTTCGTACCCAAGAAGGACGGGACTGTGCGGATGTGCATCGACTACCGGGCGCTGAACAACATCACCATCAAGAACAAGTACCCTCTGCCCCGGATCGATGACCTGTTTGATCAACTCAGTGGAGCTAAGGTGTTCTCGAAGATAGACCTTCGATCTGGCTACCACCAAATCAAGGTCAGGAAGGAGGATATTCCAAAGATGGCATTCAACACCAAATATGGTCAGTATGAATTTTTGGTCATGCCGTTTGGATTGACGAATGCCCCTGCGATATTCATGAACCTTATGAACAAGGTCTTCCATGAATATCTGGATCAGTTGGTTGTTGTCTTCATCGATGACATCCTGATCTACTCGAAGACCGAAGAAGAGCTTGAAGAGCACCTGAGAAAAGTTCTGGGAATCTTAAGGAAGGAGAAGCTCTATGGTAAGCTATCTAAATATGAATTCTTCTTAGACAAGGTGGATTTTCTGGGCCATGTTGTCACAGGTGAAGGAATTTTGGAGGATCCAAAGAAGATAGCTGCTATTGAGAAGTGGAGTACACCAAGTTCAGTTGCTGAAATCAGAAGTTTTTTAGGCTTAGCTGGCTACTACCGAAAATTCGTGAAGGATTTTGCCAGGATTGCTGAGCCGATGACGAAGCTCACAAGAAAGAATGAAGAATTTGTGTGGACTGAAGCTTGTCAGGCAGCATTTGAGGAACTGAAGAAGAGACTTACAACAGCACCGATACTTACGCTACCCGCAGGTATCGGCGGTTTCTCAATCTACAGTGATGCTTCTGGTAAAGGATTGGGTTGTGTTCTTCAACAACCCGGAAAAGTAATTGCTTACACATCTAGGCAATTACGGACTCATGAGAAGAACTATCCCACGCATGATTTGGAGCTTACAGCAGTTATATTTGCACTGAAGCTGTGGAAGCATTACCTCTATGGAGAGAGAGTAGAAATATTTATAGACCACAAAAGTCTTAAATATGTTTTCTCTCAGAAGGAGCTGAACATGCGACAAAGGCGATGGCTGGAGCTGATGAAAGATTTTGACATCGACTTGCAGGACCATCCGGGTAAGGCTAATGTGGTTGCAGATGCACTTAGTCGATACCCGATGGTGATGTTTTTGACCAAGGAGCGGCATTTGCTGGAAGACATAGAGAAGCTTGGACTGGAGATTGTACTGCCTAAAGAGGAGATGAAGAAGTTGGAAATAGAAGCAATTGTACCAGGAGTTGAATCATCAATGATGCAGTTGCAAGTGCGTTCAAGTCTGATGGACAAAGTCAAGGAGACACAGTTCCAAGACGAGACACTTTGCAAACTCAGAGATCAAGTGTTGGCAGAAACACTTGAAGGATTCTCAATCGCCAACGATGGAGCATTGAGGCATGGTACGAGGCTTTGCGTACCAACTGGCAAACTGAGGAATGAACTGATGCAAGAAGCGCACCAGTCGCAGTATTCCATACATCCAGGAGCTAATAAAATGTATCGGAATATGCGTACTGTAGTGTGGTGGTACGGAATAAAGAAGGACGTATCCAGATTTGTGGCTAGATGTTTGATTTGTCAACAAGTGAAAGCTAGCAGACAGAGACCAGCAGGACTGTTGCAGCCGCTAGACATCCCGGAGTGGAAATGGGAACACATAACGATGGACTTTGTGTCAATATTGCCTCGATCCTAAGGAGGGAAGGATGCCATTTGGGTTATTGTGGACCGACTGACAAAGTCAGCTCACTTTATCCCCTTCAAGGTTGGTCTATCCACCGAGAAGTTGGCAGCACTGTACATGCAACATATCTACCAGATTCATGGAGTTTCGATAAGTATTGTATCTGACAGAGATACCAGATTTACCTCTCACTTTTGGAAAAGCTTGCACGACAGTTTGGGAACACAATTGAAGTTCAGCACCGCCTACCATCCCCAAACTGACGGACAATCGGAGAGAACCATCCAGACGCTAGAAGACATGCTAAGATCTTGCGTCTTAGAATTTGGAGGGTCTTGGGAAGACCACTTGCAGTTGGTAGAGTTTTCCTACAACAACAGCTACCAAGCTAGCATCGGTATGACTCCGTTGGAGGTACTTTATGGACGTCGTTGCCGCACTCCACTTGCTTGGGACGACGTAGGAGAAAGAATATTGCTTGGACCTGAGATGGAGACCGATGCAACAGAGAAGGTGAAGGTGATTATAGACAAGCTCAGGACAGGCAGAAGCATTGGGCTGATAGCAGTCGTCGACCACTGGAGTTCGAAGCAGGAGATAATGTCTTTGTCAAGATTTCCCCTACCAGAGGAACTATCAGATTCGGCAGAGCAGGAAAGCTGAGTCCCAGGTACATCGGCCCATTCGAGATTTTGAGCCGAATTGGAGAAGTAGCGTACCGATTAGCTCTACCAGCTAATCTTAAGAGCGTGCACAATGTCTTCCATGTTTCACAGCTCAGACGCTATATCCCGGATCCGAGCCACATCTTGGACCATTCAGAGCTGGAGATTGGACCCAGCCTCACAGTACCAGAGAAGCCAGTAGCAATTTTAGACAGAGGTGAGAAGAAAATCAGAAACTCTGTGACGCCCATAGTCAGAGTTATGTGGCAACACAATTCCCCAGGCGAGTCTACTTGGGAGCGAAAAGACGAGATGCGGGAGCAGTATCCGTATCTATTTGAGACCTGAGGTAAGTCCTAACTCTATCCTTTAATTTCGAGGACAAAATTTCCTAAGGAGGGAAGGTTGTGAAACTCGTAATTTTTAATTAATTAATTTAGTGTTATTTATTATAATTAGATTAAAATTATTATTTATGGAATTTTAGTGTTTGGTCAAACCCGTAAAAAATTTATTTAATTGTATAATTTGTTGCTAGATTAATTATTATCATTTAGGAAAACCATATTTTTAGAAAAATAATTATTCCTAGTATTTTTTGTCTGGTTTGACCTGTCCTGAACTCATCTCGATCTATTTTTGAAACCGAACCCAAATTTCGGTTTTCCCAAAACAAATCTTTTAATATATATATATATATATATAAATATAAATATGAATATAATTTTCCTATTTAAAAGAAAAGAATACTTATAATTTCCTTTTTAAAACTCTCTTAATACTCATTTAAATCTCTTTCTCTCTCTCTCACTTCTCAAAACCATCAGGAAGAAAACTCTTCCTTTCCTCTCCCAAACGTACGCTAGCCGTCCCTTCGGCACCCAGGCCGCCGCCACCTCCCGACTCCTCCTTTCCTCTTCCGAAACCCCCAAAAATTCTTCCTATTTAAACCCTCATCCCCTCTCCATCACTCTTCTCTCCCCAAAACCCAACCTCCAAGCCCTAACCGAGCTTCCTAGCCGTGCCCTCCGGCGAGTCCGCGGCTCCTCCGCCGGCTCCGCCCGCCCTGGCGACCTTCCGCGCGGCACCTCCCGCCGTCGGACCCCCTGCGCGGCCCCCTCTCGGCCGACCGAGCGAATTCTGCCACCGTATTTCCCCGAGCCACCCGCGGCCGCCTGAGCATCGCCGGTGCCTGTGCACGCTGCCCCGTGCGCACCTCCCTGTGTGCGTTGTTGTCCCCGTGCCCTGGTTTGTTGTCCTGATCCGTGCTTTCCGTGGCATTTTTCGTTGTCCGTGTGTTTTGGATTTTTTCGAGATTTGCGGGTTTTCTGTTTTCTCCTATTTTCATCTGAGAGCTCTAGCCGAGCACCCCAGGTATCTTTCGTGTCCCTATGTCCCTCTCTTTGGTGTCAATGATGACATGGTCCCCGATTTTGTTAAGGGAATCGGATCGATTCGTGGATTCGGATTTTTCCGAACTCCCTTTCGGAATGATTCTGTGTTGTTATGATTTTGTGGTTTTGTGATTCTATGGTTTCTCGGAATTTTCGAGTTAAGTTCGAATTTTTTGGAAATGGCTCTGTGACCATTTTCCTTAGAGAGGTTCTGTGGTTTTTCGGTTTTTCGAGTTATATTTCGGGTTTTCCGAATTTTATTGTTCGGAAAGTTTTCTGTGATTTTGATATAAACCTACTTTTGGGTTGGATAAATTGGAACATCTGGTTGGGAATGTTTTGTGATTTGGAATATTGTGGGTGTTGGCATTTTCCCAGGATTGGGTTGTTTCAATTATAGAGGAAGTGCTGCCCAAATTTTCGAAAATATATTTTAAAACTATTTTCAAATTCTGATCTTTACAAAACAAACTACATTTTGGAGTGTTGGTTTTATAATAGATTTTGTATCTTTTCTGGCGATGACCATGTTGGTCCATGGGCCCTAACTAAATGCAAACGAAACCGGCCAACCCGGACGTTGAGGCATTAGTTAAAATATGAATTTTGAATGACCAAGTCTGAGACGCATTTTATAATTATCTTTAATTTATTATTATTTTTAGAATGGGTTATTGCTGTTAGTATTTTGGTGCAGGGCTTCGGCCTACTGTTGGACCGTTCACGGTATTCAGAGCTCGTCTTTAAATTAAATTAATTTATGTAAAAAAAATTGTAAGGACATAAGTCCAAGTTTTCTTTTCTATTTTTCTGTGGACCTGTAGTAAGTAGTTTAGTTTTTTCCTTTTCTTTTTCGGATTGTTGTTTTGTAGGTAAACGCATAAATAGTAAACTGAATATTTATCTTTTATAGAAAATTAATAAGAGTTTTCTCACATTAAATAAAATAATAAGATTTCAAGTTTGTAAATTAGACAATTTCATGTTATCTCATTAAAAGAAAAATAACTTATTTATATATATATATATTACAAAATACAAAGTTTTGCCAAATAATTGAAAAATGCGAGGTTTTCCAATAAAAATGTTAACTTGATTTTATCTCGTTAAATTAATAACTTTGAAACGCATCGATAAACGTGTTTTGTTTATAACAACATAAAAATTGACTAGGATCAAATTTTAGAGATTGTAACTAGCACACCTAGATATGGTTTCCTCATTTATGCTAAGTCGGGATTCTCAATGTAGGATTTCGAGGACGAGTCTGATTTTCTTTTCGGAACCGACTCTTCAAACCCAGTCATAAACAAAGGCAAGTACGGTTGTGTTTATTTTTCAATTTAGTTAATAATTGTAATATTGCAAGATTAAACCACATTGCTACACGGAACCCTCTCCTAGAGTATTGATTGTTATTGATTGTGGGATTGGGGGAGTAGTGTAGTGTATTATGACCAATACCCCTCATATTGCTTATTGATTGTGCAAGCTTACCCCTCTTACACACGGGGATAAGTCATATCGTATCACTAGGATACTATTGTACAACCCAAGCCGGTCATAAGCATTACATACTCAAATCACATTATTTTCAATTGTGGAAAATTGCTGGAAAATATTGTTCAAGTATTTCAAACTGTTTAAATTGCAAATTTCTAATTATTAGTTGAATTGTTAGATTTTCATAATTATACTTTGCTCCTTTCCTGACTGGATTCCCCACCCCCAATAGGTAACACTGATGAAGCTGTGTTATTATATAATAGCTATTATGATCCGGTGCTCTACCCTACAGTGCTTTCAGATTTCCACTTAGAAGATGTTGATCCTGAGGCTGATGAGCCAACTTCCTAGATGATGATTTTCCTTTTAGTTTGATGTTTGGATTAAAAGACAGTTTTATCAGTTGTATTAAATGAATCTTTTGTTGGACAAGTTTTAAATATTCAAAATTTTAGAAGTTGTGACAAATATATATTGTGTTGTTGTGATTACCTGCATTTGGATACAGCTTACTGCCGCCGTCTCACAACGGTGCAGGCTGGGCATGATCCGATTCGACCCAACAATTTGGGACCGGGTCATGACATGTGTTTTTAGTGGTGGCCCATGCAGGTCTGATCAACAACTTAGGTAAACATATCTAGAAACATTTAGAACACTAGAACATTAATTTGTGACAACATAGGACCAAAATATATTATAAATAAATATTTTTGTTTGTTATAGACTGGTAGGCTACCTTGCTTATGTTTTGCAATCCTAAACCTTCCAGAGTATGGCCACAAATAAGACAAATCCTGCTGGCGATGGGTTGTCATCACCCGATCACACCCCACGTCCTCAATCGAGTCCGGATCCTACACCCCGGCAGCTGACCGATCGTCTCCATAATGCACCAGCACCCAGTGGATTTTATACTACTACTCAAGTGTTAGATCCTACATCTTTTCGGACTGAACAGCAAACCCCTGCGGTGGTGCCAGATCCAGTTGCCCCACCAGTGCCCGTGGACCCCACCGACCTTGTAGGTCTGCTACGAGGAGTGCTTGAGGCACAGAGAACTCAAGCTGAAGCTCATCGCGAACAGACGACGATTATAAGAGAAGGCATGGAGAATGCCTACAATGTGTCTATGGCTGCACTAGAGAGAGGAGAAGCAGCCCAATCTGAACCAAGGCCGGCTAAAGTCGGAGATCTTGAGAAATTCAAGAAGCTGGGCCCTCGACCTTTCAAGGAAATCGAAGGAATTATCTATGCTGACGAATGGCTCGACAGCATGGAGCGTCTCCTCAGTGTCGCTCGACTTCCTGATGATCTTCAAGTTGAAGCAGTGGGACTCCAACTACTAAATGTAGCCAGCACCTGGTATTGGAATGAACCCCGACTCCAGGACAGGCAGCTTGACTGGAACACCTTCAATAGGTTGTTCCGCAGGAAGTTCTTCCCAACATCAGAGTTGCGGAAGATGGAAAGACAGTTCCAGAATCTGAAGCAAGGCCTCCCCTCCATTGCCCGTGGACCCCTCCGTTGCCGACACACCACCAATCGAGACCTCCCCCGCCATCAAAACAGCAGCCCTTTCCAGCCTAGTCGGAGCACTAAACCCTGTCACGACCCGCACCCACTGTGAGGGTACGAGAATGTAACAACGCCCAGCCTACGCCGCAGTGTCGGCGGTAGAACGCTGTCCTAGGTCAACATACATCTAACAATATCTATCTAAACAGTTATACTCCCCGAATGGGGTGACATAGCAATAGTAAACTCAATCACAACTAAGGAAGAGATAGCACGATATGAAATAGAACTCAAGGAATAAAATAGATAAAAGCAGTCTAAGATAATCCCAGCAATATCCAACAGTACAAGGTCTCAGATGAAAGAATATATACAATACTGAACTCCAGAATAAAGTCTAACTAGAACATGTCTCCAGACTACAATGATAAACAGCCTAACTAATCTAGTCTAGACAGTCGGGATGAAATCCTTAGCTAGAGCTGGGTCCTCCTGAGGGTCCAGCTCGCAGGTGTCATCTAAGGCTGCCCCGTAGTAAGTATCCAGACCAGCCTCCTCCTCGTCCTCTGTAATATTTTCAACAGGTCCAGTCAGGACATGAGCGAGCACAATACATCTCATGCAGTTCATATCATGTCAGGAAATATAAAGCAGGCAATAGAATAAAATACATGAACGCTGTAAGAAGATGTACATGAAAACAGGAGAGATATTTGATAACTGGAAATAAATATACATGATAAGTAAGAACTGTAAGTGACTAGTGATTTAGAGTACGAGATGGCATGTAACTGGCTTAGGTTGTACATGATGAACATGAAAAGTAACAGAGTGTACATGATGGGTAAATCACATGGCCATTTATACTCACCCCTACCCACAATCAATACACAAGGATCTGTTCAAGTTACATTACGGACATGATATTTTGGTTATACAAGAGACACATGGGCAAACATGAGCGTACATGAAGGAACATGAGAGTACATGAACGTACATGTAAGAACATGAGAGAACATGAGTGTACATGAATAACGCAGATGCCATGTAGGAATTCATCAGAAAATTATCTAACAGTAACATTAGCAAACTCAGGTTTTAACACCCTAGATTGGAAACTGGAATGAAAGACTATAGGATATGAGTTATCAGTCATTTGAAAAACCAAAACCTTATATCCAAAACCTCATCCTCACAACCAAAAGCCCATGCTCTATGTAAAAACTTAACTGGCATGTATAGTGATATGTAGGGATCAATTTGAATCGAAAACATGGCAAAACAAGGAATCAATAAGTTGGGAAAACATAGGAATCACAGTGTCAGTTAACATATAAACCTATATTAATAGAACATGTTCTCAGTTAAGAAGAAAAGGAAGGAGGAAATCAATGTATTTCAAGTAGTTAAGAAACTAAACCCAATTCTCAGTTTTCATTACAAAACTGGAACATAACATATTCAATTCTCACATTTGTATTTCAAAACTCAGTTTTCAGTTTGTAAAGAAAACCAATCCTCAGGAAAACAAAACAGGAAAGGGAAGGGAAAATAGGGTGTACCTCAAACCTGTGTGTATATCACATTCACAGTTATTACATATATATACAAGTTAAATCTCAGTTCAGATTTGAACCATGAGCCATCTCAGGTATTCACAAACAAGGTAATCTCAGGTATTCAAACCAATGACAGTGTGCAAAAAGGAAATGTGTTGACAGGAACAAAATGAGACAGTGATGGTACTCATGATTTCCCCCACATTGTAAATCAAGATAGGTAATGCAAATTCAGTTATCATCCAAATACTAGTAATGAAAATCATCACAATATACATGATATTAATTCATAATGCAAAAATCAAAACAGGGAGAAAAACAGTGGTTCAAAACACTGACACAGACTGTATCAGAAAATGGGGAAATTCCCATTCGACAAATAAATCAACCACTAACCAAATCAATAGAAATTAGGTTGGTAATTAGGTACCTAGGTGTGCTCGTGTCTGGGGGCACTTCACGTATCCAAGGGACTGGACACAGTCGTGTCCAAGAGCCAAGGACCACACGAGTCCCAAACTGGCTGAACCAGTGGGGTCAGTCGACCAAGGACATCGAGATTTCTCTCTCGATACCAAACGAGATCCAACGAAACTTGGGGAATGTCTTGACAGACATTGCCCCTAGCTCTTTATCGAATCTCGTGTCCAAAGACCTCACATTGTGTCCGCAATGTGACTCGGGTAGCAGGGCAACCCAACCCGGCTACTGTGCAGCGTGTCCAAGGCCCCAAACATGACACGAACCGACTCAAAACAAGCTCAGTCAAGAAGAAACCCATAAACGACATTAAAACAAACATTTCCATTCAAACACAGATTAAAAACAGTGAAGGTAATCCTATTGAGGCATAAGGTCGAACACCCTAATAATCTGCTGATACGTGTCTGATACAGACACGTATCCGACACAGGAAGGGGTCATCTCCTACCCGAAGCTAGAGGGGACCTAGGGCTATGCATCCATGATGATAAACCAGTGGTTTAAATAGGGTTCAAGAGATTTACCAATGGGTTCTCTTCAAGCTCTAAAACTTCACTGAACAGCCACCATTACTGTAGCCTGAGCTCAAGGTGACCCCCAAATCAGTATTCTACCTCCATGGACAGCAAGAGGGGGAAGATTAGATCACATTGCAAAAGATTAGGGCAAAAAAGGATCAAAAATGGATGAACTATGGATTGGGGAAGAGTCTATACCTCTCTTTCTTCAAGACTTGCAAGAATGATAAAAAAAAAGAGGCAAGAGTTCAACATGAAGGTTTATATAGGGGGGAAACTATTACATGGCTGGTCATCCTAGGGTTTAGTGCCCAATCTATGGCTCTCAATCTCCCACTAAGGATCTATGGTCCATATTGATTCTAGGTTTTAGCTATACTAACTCAAGACTATGACTAATCCTAGTCATGACTAGTCAAGTCATAAATCATGGCTAACCAACCTTAGTCAATGCTAACATGACCATCAACTTAACCAAGGCTAATCTAGGTTAGTCCAAACAATTAGGGTAGGTCCTTCTAGGTTAGGCTAATCACATCACTTACCAAGCAATTATTCACATACAATCAATAAGTTCTAACAAATCCTATTAAATTAAATAAATCCCCAAAATTACCAAAGTACCCTCTAGGCTAGAATGTACTAAATGGAAGCTCTACTCACATGGTTAGGCTCCCAAGGTCATGGTTAGTTCCTGGTCAAGTAGTCTCTAGGGCTACACTAGAGAAACACCAAAATCATAAGTCATGATTTAAAATAGTTTTAAAATGATTAAAAATCAATAAAAATCATAGAGAATTTTAAATATCATAATTAAATAAATTAAAATACAAAATTTTGAAATTACCCTCATTTCAGAAACTGGGTGTTACAATCCTACCCACCTTATAAAAATTTCGTCCTCGAAATTAAAATGGTAGTAGTCCTTCTAGGTCATACACCCCACAATCAAAGTCTCAAACATACCGTCAGATAATCATATGCGTCTGTCCAAAACCATGATTCTCAGAATCTCTGTCATGCTAGTGAGCATGGCTACGATAATCACAGAGTCCTTGACTAAGGTACGTATCCTTAGGTTCATGGTTTTTAAAAATTTTGCATTGCCGCATGCGACGGCGAAAACCTTAAATTCCCATACCCTAAAAATACATCCAAAATCTGACTATATGTTCTCACTATGCCAACTAACACGACCATCAAGGATTCTAGATCTCATAACTGAGGTGACCTAGCCCATATGATTTTCTCAGAAGAAAACAAACATAACGAAACACCAGATCAAACTTATCAACAATGAAGAAACAGATAGAATAGATGGAATAGAATTTCAGGATAGGTATAATGAGACAAGGTAGAATGGAATCGAGAAGATCAGAACCTGCTAGCACCTCTCCTACTGCCTGAGCATCCTCAAGTGTCATGGCGTAAGCTCGTCCTTGCTGGCCTCCCCTGGCCTGCTGTTGATGCTGTGCGAACCTTTGTTGCTGAGTCTGCAATGCTGGTCCTCTCTGTTGTCCTGCCGGAGCCCTAGCTCCTGCTCCCTGAGCTGTCCGTCCCGCAGACTTGGGACACTCTCTCAACTGATGATCTGATGATCCGCAGAGTAGGCACTTGCCTAGCCTCAGCCGGCATTCACCCCAATCGTGTCCTGGTTTCTTACAGAAAGGGTATTCTTACAAACTTAGATATTTATATATATAGCTTTCTACCTAAAAAGGGTATTCTTACAAACTTAGATTATTTGTAGCCGAAAACGATTTTTGTATTTTTGGTATTAGCCCAATATATATATATATATATTTTTTTTCCCAATATATATATATATATATATATATATATATATATATTATTTTTTTATTTTTATATATATATATATATTGATCAAATAAAAAGCAGTTTCCAAATTATCATATATATTTTAAATATTTATATAAAATATTCTACTAAGTAAATTATTGGTTTTGGCCTAAAATTGAATTACATATAACTACTTAGAAATATTTTGAGATGATAAAATGTAGTTTTCAAATATTATAATTATTTTTCTAAAATCATATATACTATTTATCAAATTTCATTTTATCCTTCCGTGACTAAGCCCATTATTTCCAATCCTACGCCAATGTTGTACCTCTTTATGTCGACCCTAGCTAAATTGATTCTTCTGGACCCGATGGAATAGTCCATGCCGTTTTCAGAGGCCGTCTTGCTTAGTTATAACACTGAAGCCATATTATGTGCCACCTTGATCATCGCAGCACACCAAGCGACCCATCAGGCAAGTATACCTTGCTATATTTACTGTCATATTATTTATTTTTAGCATTTATTTACTTTGTTTCATATTTGTTAGTTTTGTTTGTTATAAACTGTGCGTCCAAGCCATACTTGGGTGCAAGCGACTCTATTAGTTATTTTCGTTGTTTTATTTTATTTGATGCATGTTGACTTAGTTTTAGCGAACTACCTTCTTATTATGGAATATTCTTATATCCCTTGGCCATGACACACACACTACACGGTTTGAGATATTTTGCTAGGGGCACGACTTGCATATTGACTGGCCATCTCTATAGTCGTGTGACAGATAGATCGTAACTGCTATGACTAGGATATAGAGACTCGAGCAGTTACAAAACTGGGCGGGTCAGGGACATGACATGGTCAGTATGGGAAATATTGGGGTTAGGACAGTCATTAGTGTGTATGGAAAGCCAAACAGGTAAACCATAGTTTTCGAAAGGAACTATGGCGTGATATATTTGCAGATACCCTCTGACGTTTTGGACGTTACGGCCGGATACGTATGACTGGATGCCAGTTACGTACTTATAGCCTAAATTCCACCCATGCGCAATGAAAGTTGTCCTCTAAATTGCACAATATACGGTTAGAATTCCCTTTACATATTTGTGTCTAGAATAGTCTTTTGCATATTATTTTATTATTCTGACAGTTCATATTAGCATTTTCTTCATGTATCTTGTTACGTCCCTCTGAGGACCTGGTTATTTCTCCAGGTGTGTTCGTGATTTTCGCAGGTGCTCTATCCAAGGACATAGTTTATAATCTACCTTCGCGATGCTAGCTTTTGGCTCGTCTTTCGCTTTGCTCGACTCTTCCATCATTGCTATGTATTTTTCTTTTTTTGTTGGTAGTGGATTTGTCTTTGCCCAACGTTTTGTACAAATGACATTTATAAGTTGATTCTATGATATATTTATTTGTGGATGAGATTAGTTTCATGGCTTTCTACATTTCACAGCTTATGTATACATACGAGGGTTCCATATACTTCGTATATATACAGCTGGCATGTCTACGTACTTAGTCCTTGTATTTTGGGACTGGGGCGTTACATAGTTGTTCGAGTTTAAGCAAGAAAGGATCATAAGACAAGTTTGGTTAAGTCTCGTTGAGTTGTGAGGCACAGCCTCGATGTTTGAAGCACAAATAAAGTTATGGCACGACCACGTTGTTGTGTCTTGAGTATGAGCCAAAAAGGCAAGCACAAGTCGACACGTTGATATTGTTGGCACGGGAGTGTTCTAGAGACACAAAAGATAAGTAAATTATCGGTGCGAGGTACGATGATGGTCTAAAGACACAAAATAGGCCAATTCTATGTCCTAAAACTGATCCTATGGTAAGATTAGAAAGATAATCAAAGGGATAAAAGTTGCACACAATAAATGAACGTGTTGGTTCTTATTTGGGCTTGTGAGATGCTATTCCACCAGTACGATTGTGTAATGACATCCCACCAGTTTGCATGTGTAGGTGACAGGTACCTGCTCGCTCGAGGCGGAGCTCGCTTGGATGTGCTGAGACATGGAGTTCCTTAGTGTTTCGAGACGTACGGCCGCATGGAAGTCTTCACCTATACGGTACATAATGTATGGACATCGCCTATCTAAATCATCTTCAAGTTACAAGCCAAAGAGGCACCTAGAGTTCACTGTATTGAGAGATGATAGAGAGCAGAGGGACTTGTATCGTGAGGAAGAGTGAACTGAGTATTATAATCTTGATCTCATGCCACATTTATAATCTTTATTTAATATCAATAGAAGAGATATTTGTATGACTTATGTTGTTTCAAATTTATCACTGGCAACTTACTCACTATTCAACTTCTCTGCTTGGGACTTCTGTGCGACGATTCCGTCGCAAGCTGCTTTAATCGGCCGTTATGGAATTGCCTTGCACAGGCTCAACGTAGGCTCGTCCGAAATTATGCCCTAGCGAGGACGAATGGTCCTCCGGGACCGTGGCATGGCATAGTAGTATCAGAGCACGACTTTACGTCCTTAGACTTCCGATTGAATTCTTTAACTCTGATGTATTCGTTCTAAATATTGTTTACACAAATCGAGATCGTTGGCGCGCTCTCTCTCAATGTTCTGCACGATGTTCCATACAATAAGTCTATATATTATGTAAAATCACATAAAAAAGTTGGTTGAACAAGGATGGTTTCACATAAGGCACGGTTGGCTAAGTCGAGCTGGGCATATACACCAAAATTACGTTCACCTTAGCAAAGTTGTATGCGAGATACAATTTACTTCGGACGAGAATAAGTTTGACGTGATTTATAGAATACTGGATGACTATCGATAGGGGTGCCATCGGACGATGTTATCGTCGACGGGATATAGTGATAAACGTGATTGAATTTGAGGAATGGTTCAAACGGAGATTCAAAGTAATCAATCGTGATTTAAAAATTGTTTCGAGAATTTATCAAATGACTTCATCCCTGAGTGACGTATGGAATAGCCTTAGGGATGTCGATCGAACTGAGGATTGGGGTCCCTATGAGTCTATCACAAAGCGTCGCAGAATGCAAAGCCTTAGATTGAGTATCGTTGATTAAGTTGTAATCGTGAAGTTTTTGATGAATTGATTTGAACAAACGAGAAGACGATGCGCATCGGTAGGATTGCGGTGAGTATAAAATGCAAAATGATTGAGTAGATAGATTGAATCGAAGAAATGTTAAGGTGTAACAAACGGATGACTCAGTCGAGGAATCGATATGAATCGTATATGAAAAGTTAGCACGATTGGAAATTAGTGTGCATGGAAATGATCGAATTTGATCTTGAATGTCGAAGAGATTATGGTACATCCAGTTCGGATGATAGCATCAGTTTCATGATTCAAAGTTTATTGCAAAGGAAGATCGTCAGGTTATGTATATCATCGATGGTATTGAGACGTATCAAAGCTCGATGTGCGATAACTCAGCGGTACTCTGATTTGAAGAATGATGACCGTATAAAATATTATTGTTCAAATGGATATTATACTTGGGATATTAATAATAACAAATGTTTAGATTACTTGATTAGATGAACTTAAAGTATACATGAATAAATGATAATCGGACTATGCGAAACAAAAATGTTGACAGAGTTGATTGATCATAAAGTGAGTTTGGTTATGACTTGAGGAAAGGTCTGAGAATGGATTGATATATTACTTGGATGAAACAAAAGTGTTTTAACGACATCGATGATAACTACAATGTTAACATTCTTTTCTTGTGCGAGCGCAACTCCAGCCTCGCACATACGTCACATCGGATTAAGACGATCATTCTGTCGGAGCGCTAACATGGTGATTCATGTCCAGCAGGGATGATCAAACTTGCGGGAGATCAAGGCGTTTAATTGGATTATTTTGACTTATGGTTTGATGCGAAGATGAATTCGAAGATTGTTCAAATTTGTGATTGACGAGAAAGTAAGTTTGAGGATTGAGTAGATCTAATGTCTGTATCGAGAATGAATTAGTCTAAACTTAAATAAAGAGTTACGTCCCGATGAGGACGATTATCCTGTAGGAGCGTTGGCATGGTGATTTCATATCCAGCGTGGATAATCCGACTTGCAGAAGATTTGGGACGTGACATATTGTTATGCTAGAATACCTTGTGTTCGAATACGTGAATAGGTTAAACGACTTAGGAAATATAGTATAAAAATTATGGTTTAGTAACAAATTGTGTCGTGGGGTACTTGACTTGGATATGATGGATTATATCGAACATGTTTGAAGAGATAGACCACACGAATTGCTAGTTTGGAATTACGATATAGATATGCCGTAGGATTTGTTGAACAGAACTTACCGTAGGATGGCTTTGCTGAATGACTCGGACCCCTGGAATTGAATGCTACGAACACAAATAGAAGAAATCTATGCTTAAAGTTTAGAAATCGAAGTGATACGATCTTGGGTAGAAAGTCCCGTACTATCAACTTGGTTTGACCTTAGGATTGGGGTCAATGTTGATATTAATGTTTAGGAACTGTGATTCTAATACTGATATTGACTTTAGCCTGGAGAGATGGCCTAACGGTTAGGTAAGATGTCCCTATTTTGAGAGATAGAATCGGTACGATTGATTTCAGGATTGATATGATCAATCAAATATGTGGAACTGGATTTACTATTATAAGGCTTGGTTAAAATGCATGTATTTCGGGAACGCCTTAAATATGTGCACGATCCAACTAAGTGATACGTTGAATTCAGATGACTTTAAGGGAACGAGAAGATATCAAGGATTTTGACATCGTGAGTTTCAAAAGAAAACATTGATGATAGTGCAATCGTTGGATTCAAAATGAACTCGAATGTTGATTGATAGGGTCGTTTACACTAGAACTAACTTGTTCGCGTACGCAAAAAATATAAGTTAACCCCAGTTGAGATATAGTTATTCGATATGAAAATAACTAAGGCACGAACGTGGCTCGAATTGAAGTAATACACAGACGAAGTGTGTGCGAGAACCATTGGATATTGAATCAAGTGATAATACGATGAGTGTGTACTCAGTAAGTTTCGAGGACAAAACTTTTTCTGAGTAGTGTATAATATAATCCCCCATCCCGCTCAGTTCAATCGGAGGAATCAAAATGCCAACGGCGTTCAGACTTAGCCATACCTCGGCTTGCTCGGAGCCCCGCACATTCGAGGTGACTCCTCGTTCAGGTGGGCGGCTTCGTTGAACTTGCCTTTGCTTGGCCTTCACACTAATAAAATGTTGTTTTCATGCACTGAGTAGGCTTGATAATAAAAGATATGAACCCACATAGCTAAGGGAGTAATCCTGTGGTCTTAAGTCGATGATATAGAACTTGAAATGGTTGAGTTAAAACTTAGAAATCACTCCACGATGGCTTTCAAAGTTGGCATTTTGACTAAGCACGAATTGGGTTAACTTGAGTTATGCAACGAGCTATCGACTCGATGTCGTAGCAGATATGTCCCACAATCTCATTGCTTGTCATAGCAAAAACGTCCCATAATCTCACAGTTAGTCCCATAGAAGATGCCACGTGTTAAGGCGCTCATAGAACAAAGTTGTCCAAGTTGAGCATGTGTGCGATCCCACGGCTTGATATAGCCACATGTTTCCATGGTCTTAAGGCAAGTCATATAGAATATGACTTGGATGGCAGTGATGCACAAATGGGTCAAGACAGAAACACGGTTGTTAAGGATAAGTATGCCACAGTCTATGGCGCGTATGGAACACATTTTGTTCATGTTAAGTTGGAAGGCTTTTTAGTAGCCGTTCCTTGGGTTTCAAAGAATGGAAAGTTCATGCGACCATTCGTCGCTGAGGCGGTCCCTCGTTTGGGAGTCTCATGGTTCCGATGCACGTTTTGTAAAGTATGAGGCGGTCCCTCGGTTGGGAGCCTCATGGTTCCTATGCACGTTTTGTAAGTATGAGGTAGTCCCTCGCTTGGGAGTCTCATGGTTCCTATGCACGTTTTGCTAAGTGTGGTTCGAGTCGTACCACAAATTAAGCCATGCATTTACGTGAGTCTATATGTTTTTGTAGGTGCATGGTTAAAGACAACTTGTGCACAAGGATTTTTTCCTTGATTGGTTTTACGTCGGGGCACCTCGGGGCCAGGTCGACCTTGGGGAAGACGTTATAGCAATGCTGGATTGTATCACACCAGGATAGTCGGGGGCTTTCTTTAGGGCTCGCTACCTTGCATTGAAGGGCCAGCCGTCTATCTCAGCTATGTCCACGATGGCTTGTCATGCTAGTGGCCTTTCATATAGATTAGTGGTATGCTGAGCGGCAATCCGCATACACGGTGTCGGTCGAATCAAAGGAAGTGCAAGCATGGCACGAATGAGCCAAGACTTATGTACATGGTCTACACATCAAGTATTATGGAGCCTAAGATTTGGCTATATGTAAAGATACATGCTTCGACACGAGATATGACGCCATGTTTGAGTCATCAACACAAGTTCCACAAGTTTGGGATAGTCTTTCGAGTTTAAGTCAAAAAGGACCGTAAGACAAGTTTGGTTAAGTCTCATTGAATTGTGAGGCACGACCTCGATGTTTGAAGCACGAATAGAGTTATGGCACGACCATGTTGTTGCGTCTTAAGTATGAGCCAAAAAGGTAAGCACAATTCGACACATTGATATTGTTGACACGAGAATAGTCTAGAGGCACAAAAAAAGTAACTTATCGGTGCGAGGCACGGTGATGGTCTAGAGACACAAAATAGGCCAGGTCTATGTCCTAAAACTGATCCTAAGGCAAGATTAGAAAGACAATCAAAGGGATACAAGTTGTACACAATAAATGAACGTATTGGTTCTTGTTTGGGCTTGCGAGATGCTAGTCCACCAGTACGATTGTGTACTAACATCCCACCAGTTTGCATGCGCATGTGACATGTACCTGCTCGCTTCAGGTAGAGCTCGCTTGGATGCGCTGAGACATGGAGTTCCTTGGTGTTTCGAGGCGTGCGGCCGCGTGGAAGTCTTCACCTATACGGGATATAATGTATGGGAATCACCTATCTGAAGCACCTTCAAGTTGTAAGTCGAAGGGGCACCTATTGTTCATTTTATTGAGAGATGCAAGAGAGCAGAGGGACTTGTATCGTCAGGAAGAGTGAACAAAGTGTTGTAATCTTGGGCTCGTGCCATATTTGTAATCTTTATTCAATATCAATAAAAGAGCTATTTGCATGACTTGTGTTGTTTCAAATTTATCGCTGGCAACTTAGTGATTATTCAACTTCTCTGCTTGGAACTTCTGTGTGACGACCCTGTTGCAAGTTGCTGTAATCGATCGTTATGGAATTGTCTTGTGCGGGCTCAACCTAGGCTCGTGCGGCATCACGCCCTTGCGAGGACAAACGGTCCTCCGGGACCGAGGTGTGACAACATGCTCTTCAGTGGTCAGCCGTACGCCCACTAATCGGCTCATGATACCAGCAATTCCTCTTAGGCTGACAAGAAACCAGTACCCCGAAGATCGTTCGAGGAACCAATACCTTGTGCACAAGTTGTCCAATGACAATGCAAGGCCCAACTCAACTCATTATGCTTAGTACCAATTCTTATCTTTACTTTCATACTTTCATGCAGTTCCTGAACTAGGGACTGCCTCGACGACCTACAGTCCCGAATACTTCCATGTTTTTTATACCTTTGATTCAAACTCATAAATGACTACATGATAGTCCTCATGCATACTCAACTTAAACCAACCGTGTTATGTAACATAAACCAACCATATTTCATGCAACACTACTGACCAAGTCATACTCTATATGACGAGCTTTGAGATCGAGGGTACGTGCAAACATGTCTGTTATGACATTAAGTTGATAGTCTGTGGCAGAATTCTACTTAACTCAATCGTGCGATCGAAGAACCTAGTGCCAACTTTGAAAACACTTCATGGAGAGACATCTAAGCTGCAAGTTGACATTTCTATGTTCTACACATACATATGACTCAATGGGATTATTACCTTAGCTATGTGGGTACATCTTTTTTATTAACAAGCCTACTCAGTGCATGTGAAAACTTCTATTTATTAGTGTGAAGGCCAAGCTGAGGCAAGTGCTTCGAAGCCACCCACCTTAGCGAGGAGCTGCCTCGACCGAGCAGGACATCGAGCAAGTTGTTGCATAGCTAAGTTCAAACACCGTTGCATTTTTGATTTATCCGGTTGACCTGAGCATAAAGGGACACTACAATCTGATCTTATTCCAGCATACTGCGATAATCAAGTTGTAATCCATATTGCCGGCAACACAATCTTCCATGAGCGTACTATAGATTGCTACTTCATTTATGAGAAAATCATTTTCGGCCTCATCTCTCCAACTCATATTTTCTTCCAGAATGTCACGACCCGCACCCAGTATAGGGGCACGAGAAATGGGTACGTCCAGCCTACGCTACAGTGTCGGCAGTAGAACGCTGTCCTAAGTCACATGCATCTAACAGTTATAAGGTACATGTACAATGTATACGCTCCGAATGGAGGACAATATAGAAATGTACAACTCAATCACAACTAAGGTAGAAATTACGATAAGATAGATAGATAAGATCTGAATCCATAATGAAATACAAGATAAGATAGGGAATCTAAGTGGCTAAGATAACAACTCCACAATATCCAGAATAACAAAATCCCCAAATAAATACAAAGTGTATCCAAACAAGACAAGATAATAAGTAAGATACTGGTCTAGCTAACTAGTCTAGACTACTGGGGTAATATCCTCTGCAAGTGCTGGGTCCTCCTGGGAGTCCAGTTCACATGTGTCATCTAGGCCTGCTCCATAGTATGTAGGACAGAACTCCTCAATATCATCTGTAATATTTTCAACAAGTCCAGTCAGGACGGAAGCGAGCACAATACATCTCACGCAGTTCATAATATGACAGGATATGTAAATATGCTATAGAGTAAGATACATGAAATGCTGGGAAATATATGAAGTAAAAGAGATGACTGTAAAAAAAATATCTATTATAAGTAAAGAGCTAACAGAGACTAGTGATGTAGAGTACAAGATAGACATGTGAACGGCTTGATAATAAACATGAAAGTTTGCACATGACTACACTACTTTGGAATTGTTCACATGACCATTTATACTCTTTCGTACCCCAATCAATACACAAGGATCCAGACATGTTATGTTATTGCACATGATATCACATGAAGGCCTATAAACAGGTGTACATGAATGTATACATGGGGGCTTTGTGAACATGAGAGTACATGAATCACATGAGTGCACATGAATGGTGAAAGCACCGGAGTACACGATGAAAGTAAAATGCACATAACATATGCTCCCGAGGGGGGATAACATCATATGAAGGGATCCATATAGTACCAATCCGTGTTAACAACGTGACAGCATCAAGTAAAGTAATCTAGAACATAAATGTAAATCCTATCAAGTATAAAACGGTCAGAAAATGTACACGCCTGTGATATGAATGTCTGTAAGAATATACTGTCCGAGATGAGGTACCTGACTCCTATTTAGAATAACACAAGTCAAGATGTATACAAGAGATGATAAATAAAGTGTATAATGCTTCTACATGCTGTCTAGGTCGATCTAGACTAAAGTCAACCCTTGGTCAACTCTAGTCAACTACACTAGTCAAACTAGGCCAACTAGGTCCAGTCCTAGCCCAATCAAGTCTCACTAGGCCTAACGAAGCCTACACTAGCAATCAAGCACAAGTCACAAGGTCACACTAGCTATCCACGTACAACTATACATATATAGATATATACATATATTGGCATACATCACATATAGGCATACATTACATAGGCATATAAACATTCGTGTTTAAGTTCATGCATTACCTCCTTATATTGCATACATACTCACATGCATCTATATATTACAAAATATATACATAGAGATATGGAGAGGGGGGTTGGCAGGTTAGTAGGGTAGCATGTAGGTGTATGAATGAAATGAGGTGTCAATGTAGAGTGTCATATAGTGAGATATGAACACTGTGTCAAAGCTAATGTGTTAACCAATATTGTGTTAAGTGTCTATGTGAAGGTGTCATTAGAAGTGTAAAGTTCAAGGTGTATCATGAAGTGTCAAGGCGCCACTAGAGTAGGTTAATATTCATGAATGTTCAGGTATTAGGTTGTGTAATAGGTAGCAGTTAACAATGGTTTAGATCATAAACAGTAATTGAAATGTGACAGGGTTAAATGCATATAGGTCCAATTTTACTAATAGGGTGTCAAGGGAAAGGGCTGTACCAGTATTCAGAGTTAAATGCAATGAAGGGTTCAGTGCAATGGCCAGTAAGGTGGTAATAGGTCATGTTCAGCCAGGAAGTGTAGGTAAGTGGGGGTTTCAAAGTTCAGTTATATATCAAAATGTATACTAACAAGTGACTACCAGAATCTGTCAGATTAGCGACGTTTGTAAACGTCGCTAATGCCGACCAAAACGTCGCTAATTTAAGTTAGCGACGTTTCTAGCGTCGTTTTGGAAACGACAAAAAAAAGCGTGTCGCTAATCGATAAAATGTCGCAAAACATCGCTACGGCCACTTTACAAATGTCGCTAAGTAGCGACGTTATTTACGACGTTCGTTTGTGGTCGCCGTTTAGCGACATTTTAGCGACGTTTTGGCGACGATGTGGTGAGGAAAGATTCTTTGCCACGTCAAAAATTTAGCGACGTTAGTAGCGACGTTCATAAACGTCGCTAAGTAATAGCGACGTTTATGAACGTTGCTAAGAACGTCGCTAAATTAAAAAAAATACAGAATCCAGAATGCAAATGGAGCTGGAGCTGGAGCTGGAGCTGGAGATACAATCCAGAGATTGACATACTACTAATTCATATATGTTTTGTAATTCTAAGAAAGAAACAAACTAGTAGATAGTCTAATACAAAATATATCCATAAAGCAAGTATAGCTGGTAATAAGTACCAATAGTCCAATACAAAATATATCCATAAAACTATATTACACTAATGATGACCACGCAGCTCACGTAAACGCTCAGTGATTCGATCATGCAAACACTTCGAATAAGTTGGATCGACGGTGCCAGGAGAGATGCAGTTCACTGCAGGTGCTGGATGAATGAAACAACCGGTCTCACTAGCTACCGGTGCCACTTCCTCCTTAACAGTAGGAGGAGCCACCTCAGCATTCAGTGTTTCCCTCAAACGACGTATCGCTGCTCGGGTCATGGGTGCCATCTGGTAAGATCGATATTCACAAAGAATATAATTGTAACATAAGCAAGCTAACTAAAGAAACTATCATCTTGTTTGAGTACATTTTCGAAAGCAGATAAAAATGTTATATTCGATTTTTTGCCAAGTGTGAGAACGGATGGCTCAGAACACAACCCGAAATTCATTCTAGCATACATTAGTGAGAATCATCTTTGTTCTGTACATATGGTGTAGTATATGTTCTTATCGAATCTAGTATCTGAAGGATGTAACAGAATCAAGATGAACCCACATAATGTAATACTAAGACATCATCTACTACTAAAAGATATAGTGATAGGTTGTTGTATCATCATTGCAGAGGGATGGGGGTCGGAAGACAACCAACTTTATCTACGTTTAAGAACGTCGCTAAATTAAAAAAAATACAGAATCCAGAATGCAAATGGAGCTGGAACTGGAGATACAATCCAGAGATTGACACAGTACTAATTCATATATGTTTTGTAATTCCAAAAAAGAAACAAACTAGTAGATAGTCCAAAACAAAATATATCCATAAAGCAAGTACAGCTGGTAATAAGTACTAGTAGTCTAATACAAAATATATCCATAAAACTAAACTACACTAATAATGACGACCACGCAGCTCACGCAAACGCTCAGTGATACGATCACGCAACCACTTAGAATAAGTGGGATCGACGGCGCCAGGAGAGGTGCAGTCCACTGCAGGTGCTAGAAGAATGGAACTCCCGGTCTCACTAGCTACCGGTGCCACTTCCTCCTTAACAGTAGGAGGAGCCACCTCAGCATTCAGTATTTCCCTCAAACGATGTGCCGCTTCTCGGGTCATGGGTGCCATCTGGTAAGATCGATATTCACAAAGAATATAATTGTAACATAAGCAAGCTAACTAAAGGAACCATCATCTCGTTTGAGTATATTTTCGAAAGCAGATAAAAATTTTATATTCGATTTTTTGCCAAGTGTAAGAACGGATGGCTCAGAACACAACCCAAAATTTATTCTAGCATACATTAGTGTGAATCATCTTTGTTCTGTACATATGGTGTAGTATATGTTCTTATCGAATCTAGTATCTGAAGGATGTAACATAATCAAGATGAACCCACATAATGTAATACTAAGACATCATCTACTACTAAAAGATATAGTGATAGGTTATCGTATCATCATTGCCGAGGGATGGGGGTCGAAGGACAGCCAACTTTATCTACGTTTAAGAACGTCGCTAAATTAAAAAAATTAAAAAATACAGAATCCAGAATGCAAATGGAGCTGGAGCTGGAGCTGGAGATACAATCCAGAGATTGACACAGTACTAATACATATATGTTTTGTAATTCCAAAAAAGAAACAAACTAGTAGATAGTCCTATACAAAATATATCCATAAAGCAAGTACAGCTGGTAATAAGTACTAGTAGTCTAATACAAAAGATATCCATAAAACTAAACTATACTAATGACGACCACGCAGCTCACGCAAACGCTCAGTGATACGATCACGCAACCACTTCGAATAAGTGGGATCGACGGCGCCGGGAGAGATGTAGTCCACTGCAGGTGCTGGATGAATGGAACTCCCGGTCTCACTAGCTACCAGTGCCACTTCCTTCTTAACAGTAGGAGGAGCCACCTCAGCATTCAGTGTTTCCCTCAAACGACGTACCGCTGCTCGGGTCATGGGTGCCATCTGGTAAGATCGATATTCACAAAGAATATAATTGTAACATAAGCAAGCTAACCAAAGGAACCATCATCTCGTTTGAGTACATTTTCGAAAGCAGATAAAAATTTTATATTCGATTTTTTCCAAGTGTAGGAACGAATGGCTCAGAACACAACCCAAAATTTATTCTAGCATACATTAGTATGAATCATCTTTGTTTTGTACATATGGTGTAGTATATGTTCTTATCGAATCTAGTATCTGAAGGATATAACAAAATCAAGATGAACCCACATAATGTAATACTAAGACATCATCTACTACTAAAAGATATAGTGATAGGTTGTCGTATCATCATTGCCAAGGGATGGAGGTTAGAGGACAGTCAACTTTATCTACGTTTATGAACGTCGCTAAGAACGTCGCTAAATTTAAAAAATACAGAATCCAGAATGCAAATGGAGCTGGAACTGGAGATACAATCCAGAGATTGACACAGTACTAATTCATATATGTTTTGTAATTCTAAAAAAGAAACAAACTAGTAGATAGTCCAATACAAAATATATCCATAAAGCAAGTACAGCTGGTAATAAGTACAAGTAGTCCAATACAAAATATATGCATAAAACTACACTACACTAATGACGACCACGCAGCTCACGCAAACGCTCAGTGATACGATCATGCAACCACTTCGAATAAGTAGGATCGACGGCGCCAGGAGAGATGCAATCCACTACAGGTGCTGGATGAATGGAACTCCCGGTCTCACTAGCTACCAGTGCCACGTCCTCCTTAACAGTAGGAGGAGCTACCTCAGCATTCTGCGTTTCCCTCAAACGATGTGCCGCTGCTCGGGTCTTGGAAGCCATCTGGTAAGATCGATATTCACAAAGAATATAATTGTAACATAAGCAAGCTAACTAAAGGAACCTTTATTTCGTTTGAGTACATTTTTGAAAGCAGATAGAAATGTTATATTCGATTTTTTGCCAAGTGTGAGAACGGATGGCTCAGAACACAACCCAAAATTTATTCTAGCATACATTAGTGTGAATCATCTTTGTTCGGTACATATGGTATAGTATATGTTCTTATCGAATCTAGTATCTGAAGGATATAACAGAATCAAGATGAACCCACATAATGTAATACTAAGACATCATCTACTACTAAAAGATATAGTGATAGGTTGTCGTATCATCATTGTCGAGGGATGGGGGTCGGAGGACAGTCAACTTTATCTACGGTTACTTAGTTACTACCTCGCCAGTCGAATGGCTGCAGGGACTATGTCCCGATCACCATGTCGTACCGTAGATTAATGCAAATTCCTTATAGAAGCAACGTTTATGAACGTTGCTAAGAACGTCGCTAAATTAAAAAAATACAGAATCCAGAATGCAAATGGAGCTGGAGCTGGAGCTGGAGATACAATCCAGAGATTGACACATACTAATTCATATATGTTTTGTAATTCCAAAAAAGAAATAAACTAGTAGATAGTCCAATACAAAATATATCCATAAAGAAAGTACAGCTGGTAATAAGTACTAATAGTCCAATACAAAATATATCCATAAAACTATACTACACTAATAACAACCACGCAGCTCACGCAAACGCTCAGTGATACGAACACGCAACCACTTCGAATAAGTGGGATCGACGGCGCCAGGAGAGATGCAGTCTACTGCAGGTGCTAGATGAATGGAACTCCCGGTCTCACTAGCTACCGGTGCCACTTCCTCCTTAACAGTAGGAGGAGCCACCTCAGCATTCAGTGTTTCCCACAAACGGCGTGCCACTGTTCGGGTCATGGGTGCCATCTGGTAAGATCGATATTCACAAAGAATATAATTGTAAGAACGGATATGTGTGAGAATGGATATTCACAAAGAATATAATTGTAAGATCGATAATTTTTTGCCAAGTGTGAGAACGGATGGCTCAGAACACAACCCAAAATTCGTTCTAGCATACTTTAGTATGAATCATCTACGTTCTGTACATATGGTATAGTATATGTTCTTATCGTATCTAGTATCTGAAGAATGTAACAGAATCAAGATGAACTCACATAATGTAATACTAAAACATCATCTACTACTATATAAGACATAGTGATAGGTTGTCATATCATCATTGCCGAGGGATGAGGGTCGGAGGATAATCAACATCTACGGCTACATACATAGTTTCTGCCTCGCCAGTCGAATGGCTGCAGGGACTATGTCCTGATCACCATGTCGTACCGTAGATTAATGCAAATGGAGCTGGAGCTGGAGCCAAAATACAGAATCCAAAATACAAAATACAGAATCTAATCCCTAGGTTCGCCGAAAATACAAAAATAAAGATTGACACACAGTACTAATTCATATCTATTTTGAGTGTGAGAACGGATGGCTCAAAACATAACCCAAAATTTATTCTAGCATACATTAGTGTGAATCATCTATGTTCTGTACATATGGTATAGTATATGTTCTTATCGAATCTAGTATCTGAAGGATGTAACAGAATCAAGATGAACCCACAAAATGTAATACTAAGACATCATCTACTACAATAACAAAATCAAGATAGGTTATCGTATCATCATTGCCAAGGGATGGAGGTTAATTGGAGGAAGTTACTACAGAAAGTGAAGACCACAAGTTCTTCAACGATATATTTCACATGCTTAATTGCCAAGTGAGGGGACGAATGGCTCAGAACACAACCCAAAATTCATTCTAGCATACATTAGTGTGAATCGACTATGTTTTGTACATATGGTGTAGTATATGTTCTTATCGTATCTAGTATCTGAAGAATGTAACAGAATCAAGATAAACTCACATAATGTAATACTAAGACATCATCTACTACTATATAAGATACAGTGATAGGTTGTCATATCATCATTGCTGAGGGATGAGGGTCGAAGGACAGTCAACTTTATCTACGGCTACATAGTTTCTGCCTCGCCAGTCGAATGGCTGCAGGGACTATGTCCTGAGCACTATGTCCTGATCACCATCATCTACTACTAAAAGATATAGGTTGTCGAATCATCATTGCCAAGAGAAATGGGTTGGATTGCCGTATCTAGAATAATACCAATCCAACCCATTTCATGAATAAAATGTTACCAATTAACCAACCAACAAAACTACTTGTTACAAATATCGGCACTATCGGTGCTTTCGAATCGGAGTATCAGATTTTTCGATGTCGGAAAACAAATAATTATCACTAAATTATCAGATTTTTTTGGCACTATCGGTGCCCCTGACCAAGCCCCCCCTCCCCCCCGCACCCCTCCCCCCCTACACCACCCCTAACCAGATCCCTATCCCTAACCCGAGCCCCACCAGCCCCCCTTCCCTCCCCACCCCCCCACAACCCCTGCTTCCCTCCCCCACCAACCACCCCTAACCCGAACCCTAACCCTCCCCTCCCTCCAGCCCCTCACCCCCCTGCCCCACCCCTCCAGCCACCCCCCACTCACCACCCGCATCCCCCCTCCCCTCCCCAGCCCCCCCTTATACCCCCTGCTCCCCTCCCCCACCAACCACCCATAACCCTAACCCGAACCCTAAACCTAACCCTCCCCTCCCTCCAGCCCTCCTCCTCACCCCCAGCCGCCCTCACCCCCCCGCCCCTTCCCTCCACACACCCATCCCTAACCCGAACCCTAACCCTCCGCTCCCCCCAGCCCCCCTCCTTACCCCAGCCGCCCTCCCCCTCCCCCGCCCCACCCCTCCAGCCACCCCCAACTCACCACCCAACAACCGGCATCCCCCTGCCCCTCACCCCCCATCGGACCATTCCTCACCCCCCAACCACCTGCACCCCTCAACTACCAACAACCAAAATAGAGAGAGAGTGGGGGAGTCAAGTACCGGAGAGGGAAAAGAGTCGCCGGAGAGAGTAAAAGTCGCCGGAGAAAGTGAGAGCACCGGAGAGAGTGAGAGTCGCCGGAGAAAGTGAGAGCGCGGGAGAGAGTGAGAGCACCGGAGAGAGTGAGAGCACCGGAGAGAGTGAGAGCGCCGAAAGGGGGAAGGAGAGAGAGTGAGAGAGTAAAATATGGGAAATGAATCGTTGGGGAAGAATTTAATTAGAGTTTAGCGATGTTCATTTTAACGTCGCTAAATTAGTCGCTATTAGCTTATGTAACTAATATACGTCGTAGTCACGTCGCTATTTTTGTCGCTAGTAGCGACTATTAGCGACGTTTCAATTAAATGTCGCTAAGGTGCACAATTTAGCAACGTTATTCGAGCGTCGCTAAATTTACATCGCTAATGGAGTAGATTTTAGTAGTGAGTGGTGTTCAGTACATAGTGTCTGTGTTCAGGTATTAGAGATGTATCAAAGTGGGCTATAAAGGTTTAGTTTACATTAGTGAATAGTGCTCAGTCCAAGACATGTAGTGTATGGGAAGGTTCAGTTAAGTTTCAGTTAAGGGTTAACTGGTTATGGGGGTTCAGTCATATTAGTAAGGTTCAACTAACAAGTATGTTAATCATATTAATTAACAACTAATGACATAGGTTGAACATATACCTACTTAAACTAGGTATCTGCCAAATTAGTAACCATGCATTAATCATTGCTCGAAAACCCAACTTCCACCCAAAATGAACATCACTAGGAATCCCAAAAGTGTAAAAATGCATTTATGAAATGGATATATGTATTAACATATCAATTGACATTAATCTATATTTGAAACACCAAATTGGAACTCTGAAAAAAACCAGTTCAGTGTTCTGTATCAGAACACAAACAATTTTGACAATCACACCAAAAACACATTCAAAAACCCAACCTTGTAATCCCAGATGTATTAACAATCATTGCAGTTCATATTTTACATGAAATTTCATATTTTAAACAATTAAAAAAAAGACAATTAAATAGAAAACCCAAACAACTGTACAGTATCAGAGATACAAATACAATCCCAAATCGACATACAAAATCCTAAAATTCATCAAAATAGAGGTTGGTAAAGATCGTGTACATGTGTAAGTGTCTAGGTGAGTGTTCTCGTGTCCACACAAGTGGACACGAGGTATCCAAGCATGGAAAATACTGTGTATTAGAAAACAGGGAAAGCACTCCTCGTGCGGCCATATCGAGGAGAATAGAGCTCGACACGTGGCACGAGGAGTCTCGTGCTCATGTACGTAGATAGGGTAGGTCTAGGGCTAGGTCCTAGGGTGCCTGCACGAACCCCAAGACGTGTCGTGTCCAAGCAAAACAAGTGTATCAGAACACGAAACTCGATTATACAGTCACAGGCAAAAATCAATACACACTATTTTGCATGTCTGACACGAATCTACTTGACACGAGGCTTGGGGGCTGACGTGTCAGTCATGGCCCCCACCTTTCTGCTAAGTGGCAGCTGCATACATGGCCTATACAAGGAGAAAAGCTCCTAGAGCAGTAGAGCACTGCCCGTGTGTGCTGCGGGCGTGTTCGTGTCCTGTTTGGACACGGACATGGCTTAAAAATGAACTCAGTCCAATTGGAAATCAATTTATACATATAAATCAAAAAATTTGTTCAAACACTTTTCAAATATAACAAATAAAAATCCTTTGTGGCATTTCAACAAACACATTCATAAACACAATGATACATGACCGATACGGACACTAAATCGACACGAATTCTCACCAAACTCACTCTACAGCTAGGGGACTCCAAGATCTATGCAACCATACAAAGAAATCGAGAAATGGAGGTGGTTTGAATAGTCTACCTATTGAGTGTCAACTCAAGAAAAAGCCCTGTAACACCCAGCTTTCTAAAATGAGAGTAATTTTGAAATTTTGTGATTTTTAATTATTATTATGATATTTAAGTCATGATATGATTTTTTTGTGATTTTAAATTATTTTAAAAACTATTTAAAACCATGACTTGTGATTTTAATGTTTGCTATTGAAATCCTAGAGACTGTCTAACCTAGAGCCCAACCATGTGATTAGGATGTTCTATTTTTCATTTTGGCTTGAGGGTATTTTAGTTATTTTGAGAATTCTGGATTTATTTTGAATTATTGGAGTGATGGTTGTTATTTTTGACCTTTGTTAGTTGAGACTTTGGAGACTAACCTAGATGTTAACTTTAGCTATGGTGACTTGATTAGCATGGTGGGACCCTAGTCTAACTTAAGTCAACCCAAGTTGAGTTATTTGAATCAAGTTTCATATAGAGATTAAATGATTATGTTCATGTACTTTTGACTTATGGATTGATTTCATCTAGCATTGAAACTTGGCCCAAGCCCGTTAGTCATAACCCTAACCCTAGTTTTTTTCTTACATGGTTGGCCCACATAGGGATCCCCCTATTTAATCTCTTTTTCCTAGTTCTTGCCTCTTTTGCATCAAAACAACTTTGGAAAGAAAGAGGTATTGGTCCTTCTTCCCAAATCTATAACCCTTTTATTTTAATTCCTTTTTGACTCTAGTTTCTTGCATTAGAACCTAATCCCACTCTATTTTCTGTTCATGGAGTGAAATCTCAGATTTGGTATAATTTGGAGCTTTTGGCTTGCAAGAAGAATCTTCCTATTTGGGGTTTTTTCCTTGTGATTGATACTCTATAGGTAAACACCTCAAACTATCTTTTAATCCTGATTTCTTTGCATAATAGCCTAGATCTAGGTGTCCCCTAGCTGTGGTGTGTGATTGGTGAAGTTTTGAATTGGTTTTGTGTCCGTATCGGATACGTATCATTTCCTAGTAGTAAGTGTTTGTTAGAATGCCTCAATAGAACTTATTTGGATAATTTCAAAATGTAATTGAATGAAATTGCAGCCCTATACGTGTAGATCACAATCCCCCTTGACTGAGTCGATCCCTGTGTCATTTTCATATCAAAAACTGACACAGACACGCAGCAGGAGCAGTGTGCTCGAAGCCCTGCTGCTCGAGGTGTCGTACACACTGTATACGACACTATTTGACACAAAATTTCTTGGACACATGGAGCACATGTCTGACACGACACCTAAGAAATTTCTCGCAATATGGTTTCGTATCGAGGATGAAATCGTGTGTGCACGTGTTTTACGCTGCACTGTGCAAGCGTGTCTCGTCCTTCTGATACGGGCTTTGTGTCCCTCATGGACATGTTGTGGTGACGTGTCAGGGACACAAACGTGTTGCCCTATGTTGGGCAAATACGGGGACACGAGCACGTGTCGTGATTCGACTCGTGTCATGTACACAAAACCCATGGCACGCACGCACCACACTGTCAGTGCACTGTTTCAATGTTCTGTGTGTTGGATTGTTTTGGACACGGTTGTGTCTAGTTTTTGGACACCAAATCAATTATAGGACACAAACACACATGTCACATCAATTACAAACCCTTTAAACTGATTATTAATTGTGTTTCGATTTTGAATTGGTGATTTCCCCCAATTTCTGATACTAAGTTCAGTGAACTAATTTTCTGAGAATTTAATTATGTTAAACTGATTTTAGAATGATTAATTTACAATGTTAAATCCTATATCATGTCTAAGTTTAGTTTACAATGTTGGGATTCATGTTGGCTTGGTGATTGGGCTCTCGAAATGCTAAATGAGTGTAAAAACTGAAAACTGGAAATCAGTGTATACACTGATTCCTGATATCTATACACACACATATGTTCATACACTAAACCTACGTCGTACTGCTATACACTCATACACACACTGACCTGAGAACCTATATACTGTTACACACACACACACATTTACACTAATCTGAGAACACCCCACATTACTGCCACACACATACACACTATTGCACACACATACACATTCCATTTACACACACACACATGACACACACCCTACTGCTACTGTCACTCTATCTCTCTCTCTCTCTATTTATGTATATATATATAATATCTCTAACCATGCTAGATAATATGTAATATATATATATATATATATATATATATATATATATATATATATATATATATATATATATATATATATATATATATATATATATATGTGTGTATATTGCCTATATAAATTTTAGTATATGTAAATGTGCTAAATATATATGAGTGCATGCCAATGTAGATATGCATATGGCATATAGCCTATATCGTTTCCTATATGTAAACCTATGAATACATTATGTGTATATGAGTATGTATATACCTATGCTTGTATGCATGTAAATAGAAATGTATGTATCTATCAATATATATAGTGTAATGTACGATATAGAGTAATGTAATGTATATATATATATATATATATATATATATATATATATATATATATATATATATATATATATATATAATGTCATGCATGTTGGTAAGCACATATGAATGCAATATGCATATATGAATGCAAGTGGGAATACATGTACGTATGCAAACATGAATGCAAGTATATAATGTATGCATGTAGGTAACTTGATATAGTGTAGCATAGGCATGCATGATATGTAATGTAATGCAATAATGTATGATGTATGTAATGTATGTATTCATATAGTATCTATTTTATTATTATGCATTGTTGTGGTTCAGATTGCTTTGTGATTGTGTGTGAGTGCTAGCCTAGGCTTGGTTAGGCCTAGTGAGACTTGTTAGACTTGTTTGGGTTAGGACTTGACCTAGTTGACCTAGTTTGACTAGTGTGGTTGGCTAGAGTTGACCAAATGTTGACTTTAGTCTAGTTTCACCTAGACAGCATGCAGATGCATTGTACATTTCATTTATCATCTCCTGTATACATCTTGACTTGTGTTGCTCTAAATAGGAGTCATATACCTCATCCCAGACAGTATATTCACTTCAGACATTCAGATATCAGGCGAGTATATTCTCTGATCATTTTATAACTTGCTTAGGATTATATTCTTGCTCTTGATTACCTTACTTAATGCTATCACGATATTATCACGGATTGGTACTATATGGATCCCTACATTGAGATGTTATCCCCCTCGGGAGCATCGGATACTTCATGTGATCATGTGTTTTATGTACATCATGTATTCCTCGCTCTCATGTTATTCATGTATACTCATGTGCTTCATGTACGTTCATGTACGCTCATGTACTCTCATGTGCTCTCATGTATGGCCATGTTTCTCATGTGCTTCATGTGTAACCTATACTTCATATGTACCCCTTTATGGGCCTTCATGTGGAATTCATGTGCACTCAGTTCTGAGCCCTCATGTATACTTCATGTGCACCCATCTATGGACTTTTATGTGTAAATCATGTGCGTAACATAACTTGTCTAGATCCTTGTGTATTAATTGGGGTATGGAAGAGTATAAATAGTCATGTGAACAATTCCAAAGTAGTATAACTATGTGAGCCTCTTTAGTATATTCATGTGCAAATTCAGCCGTTCACATGTCGACTTTGTACTCTACATCACTAGTCACTAATAGTTCTATACTTATAGTAGATATTTCCATTACAGTTCTCTCTTTTACATAATGTACATTCTTTCAGTTTTTATGTATCGTACTCTTTTGCATGTTTATATTTTCTAACCTGTTATGATCGGCGAGAGATGTATTGTGCTCACTCCTGTCCTGACTGGACCTGTTGAAAATATTACAGAGGATGATGAGAAATACTGCAGCCCCTACTATGGAGTTTGCCTAGATGACACTCGCGACCTGGACCATTGGGAGGTTCAGGCAGCTGCTGAGGATGATACCATGCATAGTATAGATAGTTAGACTGTTCTTTCTTTCATGTTAGTTGTTGTTTTGTTTAAGAGTTGTATTATATTGGAGTTGTTGAGACTTGTGGCTGGCAACTTTATTTTATTTCACTTCTGTTGTACCTCAGTTGGAGGATTTCCTTACCTATTTTATCGTGCTATATTCTACCTCTAGATTGTGATTGAGTTGTACCTTCTGTGTCTTGGCCTCCAGTTAGAGAGTATTTTATATTGTGTTAGTCATGTTCATGACCTAGAACAGCGTTCTACCGTCGACACTACGGCGTAGGCTGGACGTGCCCACTTCTCGTGCCCCTACACTGTGTGCGGGTCGTAACACATTTTTAGTGGTGGCCCATGTAGGTCAAGTTTGTGTAGTGGTATTCGAACTAGAGTATCACTACAGCCTGCAGCAGGATTAGGATTGTTATTGAGGTACTCAATCATATTAGGAAAAACACTTAACTGAATTCCTGCCATCTAAATTCCTGTTGAAGAATGCTTCCTTGAAATAACTGTCCTCCCTTGAATTATCGTTTCTATCTCAGTATTGATTCCTTGTTTGATCTGTCTCCAGGATGGTGATTGAGACACGATCGCATCGCTCTGGCCCAGCAAATACTGGTAAGAGGTCTGCCACCCCTCGCCCGATTGTGGACGCTGGGGCCACAACACCTCCTGTTTCTGCTCATATATGAGCGTCTGCAGCTTTTGGGAGTGCACCTCCACCTGTCCGAAGGTCTTCCCCTATCATTTCGGATATGTTCCAGCAGCAGCTACCTTCAGGGACAGTAAATGTGGCTCAGATGTTTACCTTTTTCCAGTGATTCCTAGAGACTCAGCAGCAGATGCAGCAGAGCCAGTCTGCTAATTTTCGACAGAGCATAACGATACCCACCAGTTGGTCGGGACGACAGTAGAGCTAATGACTGCTTAGCCACTTGGAGGACAGATGCAGCAGTATCAGCCGAAGACTCCAGACAACCAATCCTTTAAGAAGATGGGACCCCGAAACTTCAAAGGTACAGAAGGCATCATATACGCTGACGATTGGATAGAGCATATTGAGGAGATATTTCGATTGGCGCAGATACCAGTTGGATTATAGATTGAGGCAGCAGCCAGTCAGATGCAGGACTTGGCCCGTACTTGGTACCAGACGGACCCGAGGGTTGGTATAGCCGGCCAGACTTGGGCAACCTTCAAAAAACTGTTCAAGGAGAAATTCTTTCCCGATACAGCACTCGGTGCCTTGGAGGTGCAGTTCGAGAGTTTGGTTCAGAGGAACCAGACCGTTAAGGAGTACGCCGGGGAGTTCTACCGTCTGAGTAGATTCGTTGAGGATCATACTGAGGCCGGGAAGGCGAGGAGGTTCCGCAGGGGCTTGATCAGGGAGATCAGGTCGTATACCAAGAGCAGTCGCGATGCCACTTTCGAGCAGATTCTGGTAGGAGCCATGGCAGTGGAGGACGATCTTGGGCTGAAGGAGAAGAGGACACAAGACACTCATGGAGCTAGTGGCAGTGCGAGCCCGGCCAAGAGGCCCCACTTACAGATTCAGCAGCAATATTTGCAGCCGATGCCCCACTTACAGATTCAGCAGCAGTATCCGCAGCAGATGCCCGTTTACAGATTCAGCAGCAATATCAGCAGTCGAGGGTCTACTTTCAGCAACAGCAGTTTCAGGATCGTATACCCTTTCAGCAGGTGCAGCAGTAGCAGAGGCAGCAGCAGGCCCCGGGACAGCAGCTTGTTATCCTTTGCCCTTTCTGTAAGAAACTAGGGCACGATTGGGGCGAATGCTGGAAGAGGCTGGGCAGATGTTTACTTTGCGGAGGATCCGATCATCGGCTGAGAGAGTATCCTGAGTCTTTTGGATGGACAGTTCAGGGAGCAGGAGCTAGGGCTCCGATGGGCCAGCAGAAGGGATTACCCTTACCAACTCAGCAGCAGAGGTACATGCAGCATCAACAGCAGGCTAGGGAAGGCCAGCAGGGGCAAGCTTTCGCCATGGAAGTCGAGGATACACAGGCCATTGGAGATCTTGTTACAGGTTCCGTTTTTCTCGATTCCATTTTCGCAATTGTCTCTTATAACTGTTTTGAAATTCGATTCCATCTGTTCCTTGTTGATTGACCAATTTTGTTCTATTGTTTTTATGATATGATTGATTTTCTTCTGAGATAAGTCATATGGGCTAGGTCATCTCAGTTATGGGATCTAGAATCTTCGATAGTCGTGTTAGCTGGCATAGTGAGGACATATAGTCAGATTTTGGACGTATTTCTCGGGGGTAGAAATTTAAGGTTTTTGTTGCCAAGCATGCGGCAATGCAAAAATTTTAAATACCATGATTCTAGAGGTATGTACCTTAGTCGAGGGCTCTGTGATTATCATAGCCTTGCTCACTAGCATGACGAAGATTCTGAGTATCATGATTTTGGGCAGACGTATATGATTATCGAACTGTGTGATTTGAGACTATGATTGTGAGGTGTTGACCTAGAAGGAGTACTACCATCTTAATTTTGAGGACGAAATTTCTCTAAGGAGGGTAGACTTATAACACCGAGTTTTCTAAAATGAGGATAATTTTAAAATTTTATGATTTTAATTAAATTATTATTAATGATATTTAAGTCATGATATGATTTTTTTTTTGTGATTTAAATTATTTTAAAATCACTTTAAAACGATGACTTATGATTTTGATGTTTGCTATTGAAACCCTAAAGACTGTCTAACTTAGAGCCCAACCATGTGATTAGGATTTTTTATTTGTCATTTTGGCTTGAGAGTGTTTTGGTCATTTTGAGAATTCTGGATTTATTTTGAATTGTTGGAGTGATAGTTGTTATTTTTGACCTTTGCTAGTTGAGACTTTGGAGACTAACCTAGATGTTGACTTTAGCAATAGTGACTTGATTAGCATGGTGGGACCCTAATCTAACTTAAGTCTACCCAAGTTGAGTTCTTTGAATCAAGTTTCATATAGAGATTAAATGATTAGGTTCATGGACTTTTGACTTATGGATTGATTTCATCTAGCATTGAAACTTGGCCCAAGCCCGTTAGTCATAACCCTAACCCTAATTTTTCTCTTACATGGCAGGCCCACATATGGATCCCCCTATTTAATCTATCTTCCTAGTTCTTGCCTCTTTTGCATCAAAACAACTTTGGAAAGAAAGAGGTATTCGTCCTTCTTCTCCAATCTGTAACTCTTTTATTTTAATTCCTTTTTTACTCTAGTTTCTTGCATTAGAACCTAATCCTACTATATTTTCTGTTCATGGAGAGAAATCTCAGATTTGGTACAATTTGGAGCTTTTGGCTTGCAAGAAGAATCTTCGTATTTGGGGCTTTTTCTTTGTGATTGATACTCTATAGGTAAATACCTTAAACTATCTTTTAATCCTGATTTCTTTGCATAATAGCCTAGATCTAGGTGTCCCCTAGCTGTGGTGTGTGATTGTGAAGTTTTGCATTGGTTTCGTGTCCGTATCGGACACGTATTATTTCCTAGTTGTAAGTATTTGTTAGAATTCCTCAATAGAATTTATTTTGATAATTTCGAAATATAATTGAATGAAATTGCAGCCCTATACGTGTAGATCACAATCCCCCTTGACTGAGTCGATCCCTGTGTTATTTTCGTGTCAAAAACTGACACGGACACGCAGCACGAGCAGTGTGCTCAATGCCCTGCTTTCGAGGTGTCGTGCACACTGTACACGACACTATTTGACACAACATTTCTTGGACACACGGAGCACATATCTGACATGACACCCAAGAAATTTTACGCAATATGGTTTCGTATCGAAGGAGAAATTGCGTGTTCATGTGTTTCATGCTGCACTGTACACGCGTGTCTCGTCCTTCTGATACGGGTTTTGTGTCCCTCGTGGACACGTCGTGGTCACGTGTCAGGGACACGAACATGTTGCCCTACGTTAGGCGAACATGGGGACACGAGCACGTGTCGTGATTCGACTCGTATCATGTGCACAAAACCCATGGCACGCACACACCACATTGTCAGTGCACTGTTTCAATGTTCTGTGTGTTGGATTGTTTTGGACACGGTTGTGTCCAGTTTTTGGACACCAAATCAATTGTAGGACACATACACACATGTCACATCAATTACCAACCCTTTAAACTGATTATTAATTGTGTTTCAATTTCGAATTGGTGATTTCCCCCAATTTTTGATACAAAGTTCAGTGAACTGATTTTCTGAGAATTTAATTATGTTAAACTGATTTTAGAATGATTAATTTACAATGTTAAATCATATATCATGTCTGAGTATAGTTTACAATGTTGGGATTCATGTTGGCTTGGTGATTGGGCTCTCGAAATGCTAAAGGAGTGTAAAAACTGAAAACTGGAAACTGGAAATCAGTGTATACACTGATTCCTGATATCTATACACACACACACATGTTCATAGACTAAAACCTATGTTGTAGTGCAATACACTCATACACACACTGACCTGAGAACCTATGTATTGTTTACACACACACACACATTTACACTAATCTGAGAACACCCCACATTACTGCCACACACACACACACATGACACACACCCTACTGCTACTGTCACTCTATCTCACTCTCTATTTATGTATATATATAATATCTCTAACCTTGCTAGATAATATGTAATATATATGTATATTGTGTAGGAACAAAATCGTAAACCAGAATACTCTAGAGGGGGGGGGGGGTGAATAGAGTAGGCAGCGGAGTATTATTAATTAAAAAAACTTGTTAGCAGTTAGACCACAGATATAATAATAATCACAAAATAAATGACTGTAATAAAAAGGTGATCAGAAGGCAAACGCAAACATCGAGATTTATACTGGTTTCTCTCTTGTGAGGACTAGTCCAGTCGGAAGAACTCTAGCTTCCAGTTGAATCCACTATTGGAAAATCCCGCAAGTTTTCATACGAAGTCCTTGCAACTTCTACAGACGCGAGCTTTGATACGAAGAACTCGACCAACTTCAATTGTTAAGAGTTGTATCTTCAATCAAGCCTCTGATTACAATCGCTCTGAAACTTCTAGACCGCACCGTACTGGCAAATCGACTAGAGGATTGTAACTGGCTTGGAATTTGAAAATAGAAGCTTTTTAGAACTCTTTGGAAGAAATGTAAGCTTTAGAAGAGAAAAGATTGAAAGTGAATTGGTGATTTGAAATGATCGAAATCCTTCTCTATTTATAGTTTTTCCAAAGACAGAACTCTGACAGAATTCGGGCAAAATTCGGACAGAACTGTTTGTAACAAACCGCAACTAAAGGGAGACCAAGTTCAAAATCAAACGTTCACATAACGTTCAACTTGGCCGAACTCTGGCTGAACTCTGGCCGAGTTCTGCTAGGATTCTGCCAGGTGATTTTTGTGAAAATTAATTTTGGCTTTTTGAAAAGTCCTTCAGAAGCTTTTTCTAATAAGGAAGTTTTTCAAAAACATAGGTCATTTTTTTAAAAAGAATACGGTGATTTTGAAAAACGATTTCGAATAGCCTATTTGCCAGTACGACTTAGTGTACAATGTATTCCTAGACTCAATAAAATGAAAAATTACATTGCTTTGAAGGAAATACATTCTGAGTGGCAAATAGCTTCGGTCTTGAATATAGTAGATATCCATCGTTGAGCAGTGTCCAAAACGTCGCAGGTAAACATCTGAATTAACTTGCATTTAGATCGAGACAGAGTTTGATCAATTATTAAAATCAGGTTTGACCATGACCAATGGGCCAACATATTGCCTACATAAATTTTAGTATATGTAAATATGGTAAATATATATATGAGTGCATGCCAATGTAGATATGTATGGCATATAGCCTATATGGTTTCCTATATGTAAACCTATGAGGAAGCTTAGCAAGATAATAAGAACATTCATCACAGGATGGTATAGAAAATGACAGAAAAATAAGATTAACGGATATTGTATAAATAACATAGGCATGGTATTTGTCACAGGCAGTTTATATGAAGCATAAAGAAAGATAATGCTATAAAGATGAAACAAATAAAATGCTGAATAATAAACTAAAGTGAAACATATGCCAAACTGAGGCATAAAAGAAATGTCTATGAACAGTCACACATCATATCTAAAATAAAGAGTACTGATAATATCTTGGAATGTCGGAGCATTTCCAAGTAAACATAAGACAAAAATAAACAGTCTCAAACAGTAACATCTCAAAAATCATTATCATCATCATCATCATCATCATCATCATCATCATCATCATCGGCTGCAGTGCCAGCATGTCCAGATGGACCAGCTCTAGAAGTGCCGGCTCCAGAAGTATGAGGAGTGGCACCAGAAGTACGATACCAATCGTAAGCGTTCCCTGACTGGAACAGAGAGTGGACCGCCTCATCATCAATGCGATAGCCAGAAACAGAAGGACGGTGGTCGGAGAAGACAGTCCATTTGATCAGAGATCCGGTACAAATAGTGCGCATAATAAAATTGGCATACCAAAGTAGGGCTTGGTCGGAAGTTTTGAAATAAAACTCGTCCGATGCACCATCATCCGATTGGACCGGAGAAAAGAGGGAATCCGTATGCAGATCCGAAGACGATGCCTCTTCACTGACGTTTGTCTTCTTCCTCTTGAAAGGATTGAATCCCTTAGGCATTCTATCCCAAAACTAGAAACCCTAATAATTGGAAAGTGGAGGAGAGAAGGAATTATACCTTCTGAGAATTGGATATGCTGTAGAGGATGAAATTCTCCGCACGAATCCAAATTTTGGACGAAAATCTCCACGTGGATTGGAAGAAAGAAGGTGGAGAAGAGCTAGGGTTTTTTGGGGCACGGCTGCTGCTGTTTTGATGATGTTTGGAAGAATGAAGAAGAGGGGGCCTCGGGTTCTTACTGGTACATATATATACCCAGCCGAACTCTGGCCGAATTTGGACCGAACTCGGGCCGAATTCGCCAAGGGTTGCCTGGCTATATATGAATATTAAAAAAATTGAGGGGCCACATCTTTTTCATTAATTCATTTTAAATGTTTAATTCAGAGTTTAGTAATTTTAAATTTCAAAATAATATAATTAATATTATTTTATAAATTAATATTCTTTACTCAGCATCTGTCTCAGATTAGCTGTAGGAGTACTGTCCTAGCTAACGGAGGTTTACCGGGGAACTCTTAAATACCGCTTCGCTTCGACCGTAGTCGTGGTGACATACAGACTCTTTTTAGGCTTGTCTCGAAAATAGTTATTGAGTATTGAATAAATAATTAATAAAATAAAATTAATTAATATTATTGACGTCTAAAATTCCTAATTCTCGACGTAAATAATTGAAACGATCTTCCGCTAGAGGTTTTGTGAGTATGTCAGCTAATTGATTCTGTGTGTCTATGTATACAAGGTCTATATCTCCATTTTGTTGATGATCTCTAAGAAAGTGATGTCTAATCTCGATTTGTTTAGTACTAGAGTGACATACTGGATTCTTAGTCAAATTAATAGAACTAGTATTGTCACAAAAAATGTGTATGTGTGTAAAATGCAATCCATAGTCTTCTAAAGTTTGCTTCATCCACAAAATTTGTGCACAACAACGTCCTGCGGCGATATACTCAGCCTCAGTTGTTGATAATGCAACAGAATTTTACTTCTTACTAAACCAAGAGACTAGAGCTTTTCCTAGGAAATGACATGTGCCGCTAGTGCTTTTTCTATCTACTTTGCATCCGGCAAAATCAACATCAGAATAACCGGTTAGGTCAAATGACGTGATTTTGGGATACCATAAGCCGACAGAAGAAGTGCCTTTAAGGTATCAGAAGATACGCTTAACTGCATACAGATGTGATTCCTTAGGATTAGCTTGAAAATGTGCACATAAGCAAACACTAAACATAATGTCTGGTCGACTAGCAGTTAAATACAGTAAGCTACCGATCATACCTCGATACTTACGTATGTTGACAGGTTTGCCTTGTTCATCAATATCAAGCTTGGTTGAAGTCACCATTGGAGTGCTAAGTGGCTTGACTGCTTCCATGTCGAACTTCTTTAATAGATCCTTTGTATACTTTGCTTGATTTATGAATGTCCCATTGTTGGTTTGTTTGATTTGCAGTCCGAGAAAGAATTTCAGCTCTCCCATCATGCTCATCTCAAACTCATTCTGCATACACTTTGAATTTTTTTTGACAAAGAGAGTCATCAGTAGATCCCAAAATAATATCATCTACATAGACTTGAATCAAAAGAATGTTGTTATTTAAAGATTTTATAAACAATGTAGTGTCAACCTTTCCTTTTGAAAACCCATTATCAAGTAGAAAAGAGCTTAGGCGATCGTACCAAGCACGAGGGGCTTGTTTCAAACCGTATAAGGCTTTCTTCAACTTGAAAACATATTCAGAAAATTTAAAATCAGTAAAACCGGTAGGTTGAGCTGCATAAACTTCTTCTTTTATAAAACCATTTAAAAATGTGCTTTTGACATCCATTTGAAATAACTTAAAATTATGAAAATATGCAAATGCACATAACATGCGAATGGATTCTAATTTCGCAACTGGGGCACAAGTCTCATCGTAGTCGATACCTTCTTCTTGATTGTATCCTTGAGCTACGAGTCGAGTCTTATTACGAGTCACTAAACCATTCTCGTTCAGTTTGTTTCGGAATACCCATCGGGTGCCAATGACCGAATGATCAATGGGCTTGGGAACAAGTTCCCAAACTTGATTCCGTTTGAATTGGTTTAATTTATCTTGTATAGCATCTAACAAAAAATTATCACTACATGCTTCTTCAATATTTTTGGGTTTGAACTGTGAAACAAAAGCAACACAAGAAGCTATATCTTTATTAGAGGAACGAGTACTTATACCCTTGGTAATCTCACCAATTACCAAGTCCTTTGGATGATCAGCTAAGAATCTCATCTCTTTTGGTGTAATCTCAAGATTGCTAGTTCCGACTTCTTTGCTTGTAGGTTCATCTGATGCTTGATGTGATGGTTCTGTATCTCTGTGTGAAGGTTTTGCAGTAGCTGTACTTGGTGTGATTATGTCTTCATTGTCATCATCGTCTAAGTGTTGATTTAGCTCATCAAACTTGAAATTGATTGATTCTTCGATGATCATGGTTCTTTTGTTGAAGACTCTGTATCCTTTGCTCTTTGCTGCATAACCTAAAAATATACCTTTATCGGCCTTTTTATCAAATTTACTCAAATTGTCTTTAGTATTAAGAATAAAACATTTATAACCAAAAATCTTGAAAAATAAAACATTTGGTTTTCTATCAAACCATAGTTCATAGGGAGTCTTCTTCGATATAGGTCAAATCAGAACCCTATTGAGAATATAGCATGCTGTATTGACAGCTTCAGCCCAAAAGTATCTAGGTAGACTAAACTGGTTTAACATTACTCTAGTCATTTCAGATAGAGTTCTGTTCTTACGTTCTACAACTCCATTTTGTTACGGAGTCCTAGGGTAAGAGAATTCATGCAGATAACCGTGTGTGTCACAAAATTGCTTGAATTCTGTATTCTCAAATTCGCCTCCATGATCACTACGAATGCGAGTAATCATGAACCCTTTTTCATTCTATACTTTCTTGCAAAAGGTGACGAATTCTGATAATGCATCGTTCTTGCGTGCAAGAAAATAAACCCATGTATATCTAGAGAAATCATCTACAATGACAAATGCATATAACTTACCACCTAGACTAGCAATTCTACTGGGTCCAAATAAGTCCATATGCAAGAGTTGTAAAGGTCTAGTGGTACTTACAATGTTTTTGGATTTAAATACGGATTTGGTAGTTTTGTTCTTTTCACATTCACTACATACCGTATCCTTCTTGGAAGAAATGTCCGGTAAGCCACGTACCAACTTCTTTGTAGATAGTCTTCAAGTTGTATCCATGTTTGCATGGCCGAGTCTCATATGCCATAGTTGACTCTCGATGCTTTTGGCCATCAAACATCAACCTGCTTTGTTAGCATCTTCCAACAAATAGAAAACATATATGTTGTCTTCCCTAATACCTTCAAATATAGTACTACCAGTTGAACTATCAACTATAGTACATTTATCTTTGACGAAGTTAATACCATAACCGTGATCAGCTAAATGGCTTATGCTGAGCAGATTATGTTTTAACTCGGTAACTAGACACACATCTTTAATCACTGGATAGGGAGCCTTACCAATATCACCGATACCGATTATGTACCCTCTTAAATTATTATCGAAGGAGATGTATCCTTCTTTATTCTTCTTCGACAGTATTACGAATAGTGAAGCGTCACCGGTCATGTGCCGTGAGCAACCGCTGTCGAGGATCCATTTGCTCCTAGCATGTGAAGGGCGTCCCACCTACAAAATAATTTGCAGATGAAACTCTTGGTACCTATTTCTTGTAGGGTCCTGATTGGTTAGTTTTTGGTATCCATGCATAAACATTTAAATCTACTAACTTTCTGATTCTACATGCAGAAGATATATGACCAATGAGGCCACAATAATGACATTTAGCATGTTGAGTGTTGAAAGTAGTGTGAGGTGCATGATTGGTAGGTTTTGGTTTTCTAGTATAGAAGAATGCATGCCTATTAGACTTCTTGGGCATAGTTTTGGTACGGTTTGGTCTGACAATGTTGGGCGTGTTTCGATGATTCGGTAATTGACACGTGTTAGAATAGGAAGCAGCAACTTCAGGCCGTTTTCTTAAACTAATTTCCAACTTTTTGGAAGTGTCATATAATCTAGTATAGTCAGATGTGAGTGATTCTAATCTGATCTGTGCACACTGGAGACTATTTCTTTTCTTAGATAGGTCTTCCTTTAACTGGATGATAGTTTGGTCTTTTTCTTCGGATAACTTAACAGTCTCGTGTAACAACAACTTAATAGAAGAAAGCTCACCAAACTCATTTGAAGAATCATTATTTCTAACATGATCTAGTTGGTCGATAAGTCTTCCTAGTTCACCTTTGTACTCTTTGAGTACCTTCTTAGAGGTTTCATATTCACTACGCAGTTTCCTGTAATCGTCTAGCAGGTCATTGGAAGCCTCTCCTAGTTGCTCAAAGGTGAAATCATCATAAGGATCAAATAGAGGATTAGTGATTACCTGATCGCAAGCCATCAAGCATATATTTACAGCGTCATCTGATTGTTCGTCTTCTGAGTCGCTGGCTTCACTTTCATGCCATATGCTTGTGTTGGCGTACTTCCTTGATGTAGATTTCTTCAGGTAGCCTTTGTCATATTTGCTGCTTTTCTTTGATGATGTTGTTGGACAATCTTTCTTTATGTGTCATTTCTTCTTGCATTCGTAGCAAATAGGATCTTCCTCGTTGTTGTTGTTGTTGTTGCTGTCTTTTGTTCTCATGTTAAATCTCATGAACTTCTTAAATTTTCTTACCAGAAGAGCTTGATCTTCATAGTCGGAGTCACTGTCATCAGAGTCATCTTCGACAGTTCTTCTATGTTGAGCCTTGAGAGCGATCAACTTCTCTGACTTCTCCTTTGGTGTAGCATCTTCAAAGTCTTGAAGTTCAAACTCGTGAGTGAGTAGCTTACCCATGAGTGTTTCTAGAGACATTGTTGAGAGGTCGTTTCCTTCAATGATTGCTGTAGCCTTTGGAATCCAGTTCTTCGTAAAAGCTCGTAGAAGTTTGCGAATCTTCTCATGGTTACTGTAATCCTTGTCTAGTAAAGACAAAGGATTTACAATATCCAAGAATCTTGTAAACATCTGAGTGACTGATTCACTTGGCTTCATTTTGAACACCTCGTACTCTTGAGTAAGTCTGCTGATCTTTGACTTGTGTTGTTCCTTCGTAGGTTACTTCGAGAATTTTTCACACTTCGTTTGATGTTGTGCAGGTAGACACCCTATTGAATTTAGTTCTGTCTAAAGCACAAAATAAAATGTTAATAGCACGTGCGTCAAGACTGGTCTTTTTCTTTTCATCCTCTGTATATTTGTCATGGGGTTTTTCAACCAAAACTCCATCAACATTAATACGAGGGGACTTTTTATAGCCATCAATAACTACAGACCATAAGTCAAAATCAAGAGATTTCAGAAAGAAACTCATACGTGTTTTCTAATAAGTATAATTTGTGCCGTCAAACAGTGGAGGTCTGTTTGTGGCTTGGCCTTCACTTGTGAATTTCATAGTTGCCATGTGTAATGCTGTGATCTATATAACAATTGAATATAACTGCAATTTTACCTTGCTTTACCTGTATAACCCGCTCTGATACCAATTGCAGGAACGAAATCGTAAAGCAGAATACTCTAGAGGGGGGTAAATAGAGTAGGCAGCAGAATATTGTTACTTAAAAAAACTTGTTAGCAGTTAGATCACAGATATAATAATAATCACAAAATAAATGACAGTAATAAAAAGGTGATCAGAAGGCAAACGCAAACACCGAGATTTATATTGGTTTCCCTCTTATGAGGACTAGTCCAGTCGGAAGAACTCTAGCTTCCAGTTGAATCCACTATTGGAAAATCCCGCAAGTTTTCATACGAAGTCCTTGCAACTTCTACAGACGCGAGCTTTGATACAAAGAACTCGACCAACTTCAAATGTGAAGAGTTGTATCTTCAATCAAGCCTCTAATTACAATCGCTCTGAAACTTTTAGACCGTACCGTACTGGCAAATCGACTAGAGGATTGTAACTGGCTTGGGATTTGAAAATGGAAGCTTTTTAGAACTCTTTGGAAGAAATATAAGCTTTAGAAGAAAAGAGATTGAAAGTGAATTGGTGATTTGAAATGATCGAAATCCTCTCTATTTATAGTTTTTCCAAAGACAGAACTCTGACAGAATTCGGACAGAATTCGGACAGAACTCTTTGTAACAAACCCTAACTAAAGGGAGACTAAGCTCAAAATCAAACGTTCACATAACATTCAACTTGGCCGAACTTTGGGCGAACTCTGGCCAAGTTCTGCTAGGATTCTGCAAGTTAATTTTTGTGAAAATTAATTTTGGCTTTTTGAAAAGTCCTTCAGAAGCTTTTTGTAAAAAGGATGTTTTTCAAAAACATAGGTCATTTTTTTTTTAAAATGATAGGGTGATTTTGAAAAACGATTCCGGACAGCCTATTTGCCAGTACGACTTGGTGTACAATGTATTCCTAGACTCAATAAAATAAAAAATTACATTTCTTTGAAGGAAATATATTCTGAGTGGCAAACAGCTTCGGTCTTGAGTAGATATCCATCGTTGAGCAGTATCCAAAACGTCGTAGGTAAACATCTGAATCGACTTGCATTTAGATCGAGACAGAGTTTGATCAATTATTAAAATTAGGTTTGACCATGACCAATGGGCCAACATATTGCCTACATAAATTTTAGTATATGTAAATGTGGTAAATATATATATATGAGTGCATGCCAATGTAGATATGTATATGGCATATAGCCTATATGGTTTCCTATATGTAAACCTATGAATACATTATGTGTATATGAGTATGTATATATATATTTTTTTATATGAGTATGTATACCTATGCTTGTATGCATGTAAATAGAAATGTATGTATGTATGTATCTATCTATATATATAGTATAATGTACAATATAGAGTAATATAATGTATGATATATATATATATATATATATATATATATATATATATATATATATATATATATATATAAAAATATATATATATATATATATTTATATATATATATATATATATATATATATATATATAATGTCGTGCATGTTGGTAAGCACATATGAATGCAATATGCATATATAAATGCAAGTGGGAATACATGTATGTATGCAAACATGAATACAAGTATCTAATGTATACATGTAGGTAACTTGATGTAGTGTAGCATAGGCATGCATGATATGTAATGTAATGCAATAATATATGTATTCATATAGTATCTATTTTATTATTATGCATTGTTGTGGTTCAGATTGTCTTGTGATTGTGTGTGAGTGCTAGCCTAGGCTTGGTTAGGCCTAGTGAGACTTGTTAGACTTGTTTGGGCTAGGACTTGACCTAGTTTGACTAGTGTGGTTGGCTAGAGTTGACCAAATGTTGTCTTTAGTCTAGTTTGACCTGGACAGCATGCAGATGCATTGTACATTTCATTTATCATCTCATGTATACATCTTGACTTGTGTTGCTCTGAATAGGAGCCAGATACCTCATTTCGGACAGTATATTCACTTCAGACATTCAGATACCAGGCGAGTATATTCTCTGATCATTTTATAACTTGCTTAGGATTATATTCTTGCTCTAGATTATCTTACTTGATGCTGTCATGATATTATCACGGATTGGTACTATATGGATCCCTATATTGAGATGTTATCCCCCTCGGGAGCATCGGATACTTCATGTCATGTATTTCATATACATCATATATTCCTCGCTCTCATGTTATTCATGTATACTCATGTGCTTCATGTACGTTTATGTACGCTCATGTACTCTCATGTGCTCTCATGTACGGCCATGTTTCTCATGTGCTTCATGTGTAACCTATACTTCATATGTACCCCTTTATGGGCCTTCATATGGAATTCATGTGCACTCAGTTCTGAGCCCTCATGTATACTTCATGTGCACCCATCTATGGGCTTTCATGTGTAAATCATGTGCGTAACATAACTTGTCTAGATCCTTGTGTATTGATTGGGGTATGGGGGAGTACAAATAGTCATGTGAACAATTCCAAAGTAGTATAACCATGTGAGCCTCTTTAGTATATTCATGTGCAAATCCAGCCATTCACTACTCTACATCACTAGTCACTGATAGTTCTATACTTATAGTAGATATTTCCATTATAGTTTTTTCTTTTATATCATGTACATTCTTTCAGTATTTATGTATCGTACTCTTTTTTGTATGTTTATATTTTCTAACCGGTTATGATCTGCGTGAGATGTATTGTGCTCACTTCTGTCCTGACTGGACCTGTTAAAATTATTACAGAGGATGATAAGAACCCTGCACCCCCTACTATGGGGTTTGCCTAGATAACACTCGCGACCTGGACCCTTGGGAGGTTCAGGCAGCTGCTGAGGATGATACCATGCATAGTATAGATAGTTAGACTGTTCTTTCTTTCATGTTAGTTGTTGTTTTGTTTCAGAGTTGTATTATATTAGAGTTTTTGAGACTTGTGGTTGGCAACTTTGTTTTATTTCACTTTTGTTGTACCTCAGTTGAAGGATTTCCTTACCTATTTCATCGTACTATATTCTACCTCTAGATTGTGATTGAGTTATACCTTCTGTGTCTTAGCCTCCAGTTGGAGAGTATTTTATATTGTGTTAGTCATGTTCATGACCTAGAACAGCGTTTTACTACCGACACTGCGGCGTAGGTTGGACATACCCACTTCTCGTGTCCCTACACTGGGTGCGGGTCATGACAAGCCCAAAAAATGAAGGTTCCCACTTACAACTCCCAAGCCTCAAATTTCACCAAAGCTGAGATTACACAATACCAACAGTAAATAGGCATGGATTAGATCCTATTGCAAAAGACTAGGGTTAAAAAGCAAGAGAAATGAATAAAATAGGAAGAGTTGAAGAATGGACAAACCTTGCTCTTGCCAAAAATGAAAGTGGTGTAAAAAGAGGCAAGAATGAAATATGAGGGATTAAATATGAAGGGGAATCCCTGGGGGGCCGGCCAAGAATGGAAGAATTAGGGTTAGGGTTGATGACTAATGGGCTTTGGGCCAAGTGCAAGGCTAAATGGATCAATCTCTTAGCTATTAGTTCAAGCACCTATAACACCTAATCTTTCTATGAAACTTGGTCCAAAATAAGTTAACTTGGGTTGACTTAAGTTAGACTAGGTTCCACACCATGCTAACCAAGTCACCAAAGTCAAAGTCACCATCTAGGCTAGTCTCCAAAGTCTCAACTAGTAAAAGTCAAAATTAACAATCATCACTTAAACAATTTACAAATAATTCCAAGAAACCAAAATGACCAAAATACCCCTGGGCCAAAAATGATAAATAAAACATCCAAATCACACGGTTAGGCTCTAGGTCAAGTAGTCTCTAGGGTTTCACTAGCAAACTCCAAATTCACAAATTACCAATAAAATAGTTTTTAAAAATAATTAAAAATCACCAAAAATTATATCATGATTTAAATAACATTATTAAAAGAATAAAATTAAAAAATTTCAAAATTATCCTCATTTAGAAAATTGGGTGTTACAAGTCTACCCTCCTTAGAGAAATTTCATCCTCGAAATTAAGAAGGTCGTAATCTTGTAGGTCAACCCCAAAAAATAAAGGTCAAAGCTTCTAACTAGCAGCATCCTGGGTCAGCAAGTCCAATATGGGCAGTAGGCTTAAAATAGGTCATATCCAGAATTTGGGTCGGCAGGTTGGGTCAAAAAGGTGTTCCCAATTCGAGTCGAAAATAGAAGTGACTCTATGGGGTGAATCAAGATGGGGTCTTGTGTCGAGAAAGTCGTATAAAGCAAACGGAGCACAAGATGTTGTGTCTGAGTGGAACATAAAGGTCATGAGTATAGGGGGTCATATATAGGTCATGCAGGGGAAGTTGGTTTTGAGAAAACAACTAGTCTTGTGCTCCGAAATTAAAAGTCACGGTAATGTGTATAAAATAATCATAATTAAAGTGGGAATGGTCAAATGGCCTAAATTTGACCGAAAGTTATGTTGCCAAAATAGTACAAGGGACAGGGTAAGTGGGACAGTCTATGGTCATGGGTGCCAGGCTGGGAAGATAAGGAAAACAATGAATCAAACAGGGCTATAAGGGTTACCATTTTAGGGTCAGAGCTACACTATCACTTCTAAGCCAAAATGCCTATCACAATCATTAATTCATTAAGAGAAATTCATAACAAGGAAGTTATACAAAGGATTATACTAACAGTTAGAGCTACTCTTACTCCTACTCTTAAGTTAAATGATGAGAAAGCAAAACGAAACAAACAACAATAATTTTTTTTGAAAGACTAAAACGAAAAGTAGAGATGATATGTTCAAAAACTTTTAAGATGAAATCTGATAATCATATGCATCTATCCAAAATTATGTACTCTGAATCCTCCTCATACTAGGAAGCAGGGCTATGATAACCATAGAGTGTAACACCCATATCTCAGAACACGTGTTTTGGTTAAGCTTGTATGTATCCTGGACCTGTATTTTATTTTTCTCAGATTCTGGCCTGTAATTGTATTTTGGCTCAACTTGCAGATTTTGGGTTTTCTCGTAAAATGGGTTTTGACTTGGCTTGGTTTTATTTTGTGGAGTAGGATTGGGTTGGTTTGGTTCAACATGCATTGGAACACCTTAGCCTATTCTCAACCCTCATTCCACCACAACCCACCCTCATTAAAACTCTACCTACTTGTTCTCTCCTCCATAATTTCCATTTATTTCTCCATCTTCTTCTTCCTCCTTCCTCCACCAACCCCCATAGGCAAGTGCACCTTGCCACCACATGAGAACCACTTTTATTTGTCCACTAGTTAGATTAGGCCATGGAGATCAACATTAGAACTTGACATTTTGTGATTTGGAGTCTCCATTGTTCTAGATCTAAGTTTTTTCTATTTTTGGATTTACATGGTTTTGATCTATTTTAGTTGGGTTTTCGTGGGTTTTGATGATTTCATGTGGAAGAGAACTCAATTTTACTCAAGTTAGAACTTTGAAAATCTAGATTTGGCTTTGATTTGATCAAGATATGAAGATTGGAAGTTTTTAGTGTTCTTGGACTTGCTCTCGGCCTGGAGAAGAAGACTCCAGCCTGTGCTCTTTAGCGCAGTGCTGAACCGCGCAACCTTCCCCCGTGCCGTGCTCTTTAGTGCTGGTCGCTGACCGCGTAGCCCTGGCCGCTGTCCGATTGCGCGCGCGTCCCTGCGCCATTGGCCGCTGCGCCATCTGATCCTGCGCAACCTGCACCCTGCGCACTTGACCCCTGCGCAACCTACACCCTGCGCACTTGACCCCTGCGCAACCTGCACCCTACGTACTAGACCCCTGTGCACTTGGCTCCATGCGCACTTGACTCCTGCACACTTGGCCCTATGCGCCACCCAATCCTGCGCCTTGTGCCCCTACGCACTTGGCACCCTACGCAGCTGACACCCTGCGCAATCCAACCTCCTGACCCCTTGCGCAACCCATTGGCACTTGGAGTTTTGGTTTTATTTCTTTAAGCTTGGCTTCTCTTTTGTGGATTGGATTTTGGGATCTTGTTCCACACAGCACGACTATCTTGACCCAACACGACTTGACACGATTTTCAGTATTTGCTATGACTAGTACGATTTTCGTGGTTTTCTGTGATTTACGATCCTGGTACTTTCTGATCTTCTTGATAGTGACCCGATGGGGTGCATTCTTGACTTGTAACCTGATAACTTGATAGTGGCACGTGGCGGCGCACTCTTGACTTGTAACTTGTAACTCGACTTGTAACTTGACTTGACTTGACTTGACTTGACTTGATGCCGTTGCGATGGCTAACTTGACTTGTATAATCAACCTTGACACCGTGGGTGTTCCTGCTCGCTTGCTTGTGCAATCCACTTGTCTTGTCTTGCATCATGTCTAGGACGTGACTCAATGGTTTCCCACGGTCAGGGATTCGCACTGAACATGGATTAGGCTAATGACTAGTTCTAACTATAGTTTATGGAGAATTTCCAGTCACAGGCAGTCTCGTTATCTGGGTGCTTTAATTGGACTTGTAGCTTGCCGACGAGTAGAGCACATTTCTAGCACACTGTCATGTGTTGCACCCTCTAAGTCATCTAAGGTTATATCGTCTCATGGGCGATGTACCCAACCATACTCTCAACCCGCGGAAGGATAACTGGATGGTCTACAGGGCTTGGGACTGGGAAATTCTCATTACATCTTGTTAGTAATTAGGCTTGTGATAACCCTAGTTAGTTAAAGTAGTAAGCCGTAGTAATTACTTGGCCGCTTGTGAATGAATGATGTCTAGCTCTGTCTAAGTCTTGTCTAGTCCCTGTACCCCGGTACCCCTGAACATGATTGTTTTACTTGCTTTAACAATAATTGGGTAGAGACAAGGAGCTATTCAGGCAAAGGGTTACAACCCCGGTCCTTGTTTGGATTACGGGTTGTAACCTGGCTCCCAGAATGGTTCCACGTCCCTAGTCGTTTATTGTCCTGACGTGCTCATTATTACTTATACTTTTCTTTTATTTTCTTATGTTCTGATATGCTGGCTTTTGTTCTTATTTCGTGGCCTCCTTTGTGGCACTTGCTCTTTCTGGGGTTTGACCTAGCTGGTTTTGTGTGGCGAGAATTCGGAGCAGCACCCGAGGATCTACCGAACCTCCAGCCCGATGGTGGCGACTAGAAGGAACCCGGGCTACGAGTGGGTTTTCTATTTTGTTTTGCTCACTCTATTATAATTTATTTTTTTGAGACGTTTAGCCGACGAGCACCTGTTAGCTCGATGCACTTTTACTTACTGTCTGCTTACGGGCTGTAAACATGATTAACAAATCCTAGGGTTGATCATGTATGACTTAACTCTTGCGTCCTTGCATTTTGTACGACTAGTTTCATGATCAGCTGATATATAATATTTGGGATGCCTTTTATTGTATATTTGGTGGTCAAACATCTTGTAACTATATTACTTGCTTGAGATTGAGACAATAGGCTTGAACTTAAGAGACTGTTGGCTTGTAGTAAACCCTCATATCTAGACAGCCGTGACCGTATAGCGAGATGGACTTCATTTCATTACACGTAGCTGGCTATGTTCGCCCCCGCTCTCCAGTATTCTGGTTCTGGGGCGTGACATGGTTTAATTGGTAGCCCAAGTAGGTCTTGTCAATTAAGAAATGTGAGGGTTTACCGAATAGATGTCTCAATCATTACTCGTCCTTGATCTCCATTTCGATCATCTGAATCTCTGGATTCTTGACCGGATCACATGCTTGTATCGTTGATCTGTCCTGGTCCTTTCTTATTGTTTTCCCTGTGTCGTTTTCTTCAGCGGCACTGTACCTGACCCCGCCGATCAGCAAGGTGGAGCACCTCCCGTGGACCAGCAACCTGGAGATCAAGTCCAGCACTCCGGAGTTGCCTCCAGGGTCATACCTCCTGGAGGAGAGCCCCCAGTTCAGCCCGTTCAGCCTGCTGAGCCGGATGATGGCACCTTGGTAGGTCTCATCAGGGCCTTGATAGCTTCCCAAGATCGCAGAGGAGATGCCTTGCACCAGGCAGTGGCAGATGCTTTGACCAGAGGTGGTCACCCAGGGAACAGCGCGGCCAACAGCTTTAAGCGCCTGAACCCTCCCTTCTTCGACGGCAGCGAGGATGCGATTGCCGCGGACGCTTGGCTTCAGGATACCGAGGTGATTCTGGAAGCAGCCAGGACACCTGAGAATGAGAAGGTGGCGGCGGTACGCCTGCAGTTGCTGGGCTTAGCTCGCAGTTGGTGGGCGACGCAAGCCATGGGATTAGTGGCACCCATTGCTTGGACGGTGTTTAGAGAGATATTCCAGACGAAGTATTTCGATGCTGTGGCTCAGTACGACTTATAGACGAGATTTACCAACTTGAAGCAAGGAGGCAGAACAGTTGACAGTTATGAATCTGAGTTTTCTATACTCAGTAGGTTTGCCCCCACCTTGGTGGCAACCGAGTTTGATAGGGCCCAGCGGTTCCAGCAGGGACTGCATTTGGAGATCTTGTTGGCAGTCGAGCAGTTCGAGCACCAGACGTTCGATACAGTATTGAGAGCGGCTAGGAGGCATGAGTATACCTCCCAGAGGATCGTGGATAGGACCGGAGGTAGGAAGCGGTCCCACAGCCAGATGCAGCAATCATCAGCTCCAGCCCCGGCAGCTAGAAGTTTGACTATTAGAACTTCGAGGCGGGCGGCCTCAGTGACGTCGGTTCAGCATTCGACCCCGACGTACCCGCAGCAGCAGAAGCAGAAGCAGACTTTCGTGATGGGATGTTCTCATTACGGAAAGCCAGGCCATGTGGTGGCGGATTGTCGTAGGGCGCAAGGATTGTGCCTAGCTTGTGGAGAAGCAGATCACAAGATAGGAGCTTGCCCGAATAGGGGTAGTTCTTTCTCTTCCAACCTAACCAGTCCATCGGTTATGGGACCAGCACCTGTGCAGCAGCAGCAGTACCCGAGGCCATTGTTGCCTCAGGCCCAGGCATTTCATCAGCAGAACCAGCAGCAGTATACCCAAGCCCAAGCCCAAGCGCAGAGTAGGCAGAGAGGTTTCTAGCAGAGGGGACCCGCAGCTAGAGGTCAGGCCATGATGATGGCTATGGAAGAAGAAGTTGCACCAGGTGAGGTAGTGGCAGGTACTATTCTCGTCAACTCCTTTCCAGCATTGGTATTATTTGATTCTGGTACATCGCATTCATTCATGTCTGCACGATTCGCGACACGGATAGGATTGGAGCCCGAGTCATTATCAGTGAGGCTCAATATACTTACCGGTAATGGTCTTGTGGGAGTAGATCGAGTGTTTTCCTCGTGTCGGATCGTAGTTAGCGGTAGAGAGTTCCCCGCAAGATTTATAGAATTCCCTATGGCAGACTATGATGTAGTCCTAGGCATGGATTGGTTGAGGAACCAGTATGCTAGGATAGACTGCCAAGTTGGCAGAGTTGTTTTCAGCATTCCAGGCGAGCCAGAGTTTTTATTTTTCAGAGGCACAGTGGAACCATCTTCCCCAGTATTGCGGATGGCCGTAGCAGCAGTACAGTTGCCCCGGATAGTTGAAGAGTTTCCAGATGTCTTCCCAGAGGAACTTCCAGGGATGCCGCCAGAGCGGGAGATTGAGTTCACTATAGACTTGATCCCCGGAACAGCACCAGTATCAGAGAGAGTCTACAGGATGGCGCCTTCAGAGTTAGAGATTTTGTACAAGTTGATTGAAGAACTTAGGACCAAGGGATTCATTCATGCAAGTGGATCGCCTTGGGGAACCCCGATGCTTCTTGTGAAAAAGAAGGATGGTACGTCCAGGCTATGTGTAGATTATCGTACCTTGAATTCAGTGACAATCAAGAACAGATACCCTCTCCCGAGGATAGATGACTTGTTTGATCAACTCAAAGGGGCTTCAGTGTTTTCGAAGATAGACTTGCGGTCAGGATACCACCAGATCAGAGTCAGAGAGCAGGACATCCCGAAGACAGCATTTAGATCGAGGTATGGACATTAGGAGTTCCTTGTTTTGCCCTTTGGAGCGACCAATGCGCCGGCAGTATTCATGGACCTCATGAATCGTATTTTCATGCCTTACTTGGATCAGTTCGTGATCGTGTTCCTAGATGATATCCTGGTCTACAGCAAGAGCAAAGCAGAGCATGAGCAGCATCTCAGAATCATCCTTCAGACGCTTAGAGAGCATCATTTGTACGCCAAGTTCAGTAAATACGAGTTCTGGCTCGATCACATTTCGTACTTGGGTCACATCATTACTCGAGGGGGAGTGGAAGTGGATCCCCAGAAGATTGTGGCCATCGAGACATGGCCAGTACCTAGCTCAGTGGCAGAGGTTCGCAGCTTCCTTGCATTGGCCGACTACTACCGACGATTTGTTTCAGATTTTGCAAGGATTTCAGCGCCGATGACCCAGTTGACCCGTAAGGATGTGCGGTTTGTTTGGACAGCAGAGTGTCAGGAATCATTTGAGAAGTTGAAGCGAGGTTTGATAACGGCTCCCATTCTCACACTTTCAGATGGGACCGAAGGATTCACAGTTTATTGCGACGCTTCTGGCAGAGGATTGGGGTGTGTCTTGATGCAGCATGGGAAGGTAATATCTTACGCATCACGTCAACTTTGTGATCATGAGAAGAATTATCCGACCTATGATTTGGAGCTGGCAGCAGTAGTGTTTGCACTTAAGTTGTGGAGGCACTACTTATACGGAGATAGAGTGGAGATATTTACTGATCATAAGAGTCTGAAGTATGTTTTCACCCAGAAGGACCTCAACATATGGCATAGAAGATGGCTTGAGCTATTGGTGGACTACGATGTGGATTTGCAGTATCACCCGGGGAAGGCCAACGTTGTAGCAGATGCTTTGAGCAGGAGAGCCAGAGTTTATTTTCTGACGGCGCAACCAGAATTATTGGCAGATCTTCAGAAAATGGGAATTGAAGTGGTTCTTCCTACCAGTGTGGCATTGATGGCCAGTCTATAGGTTCAGTCCAGCATAGTTGAGAGGATCCGGGTGGCGCAGTCTACAGATTCCAAGCTTCAGCGGCTCAGAGCAGAGTGTGAGACAGGAAGAAGACCAGAGTTGTGCATTCATGAGGATGGTACACTTCGGCACGACACTCATCTTTGTGTATCCAGTGGAGATATCAGACAGGAGGTCATGGCAGAGGCTCACAGCTCGCAATATTCTATTCATCCCGGTGGCACGAAGATATGCCGTGATATCCGTCAGCACTTTTGGTGGAATGGCATGAAGAGGGAGATAGCCCGGTTTGTCTCTCGGTGTTTGGTTTTGCGAGCAGGTTAAAGCTGAACATCAGAGGCCCGCTGGACTTCTTCAGCCCTTGCCGATTCTAGAATGGAAGTGGGAGCATGTGACCATGAATTTTGTGACTGGATTGCCTAGATCCCCAGCTGGTCGAGATGCTATTTGGGTTAAGTTGACAGGCTCACGAAGGTGGCTCATTTTCTTCTATTCAGAGTTGGGCAGTCAATGTCTCAGTTGGCAGAGATGTACCTCAGGCAGATTGTCAGGCTTCACGGTGTGCCCGTCAGTATCACCTCGGACCGAGATTCAAGGTTTACGTCACACTTTTGGCGTAGCCTGCAAGAGAGTTTGGGAACTCGTCTCCAGTTCAGTTCAGCATATCATCTGCAGACTGATGGCCAGTCAGAGCACACAATCCAGACTCTTGAAGACATGTTGAGATCTTGTACCCTTGACTTCGACGGTTCGTGGGAAGATCACCTGCACCTGGTGGAGTTCTCGTACAACAATAGCTTCCAGGCCAGTATCCAGATGGCTCCGTTCGAAGCTCTGTATGATAGGAAGTGCAGATCCCCGCTAGCGTGGGATAATATTGGAGAGAGGCCGATACTTGGTCCAGAAATGATTGCCCAGACAGTTGAAGTGGTCAGAAGGATCAGAGATCGTCTTCGAGTTGCCCAAGATCGCCAGCGCCATTGGGTCGATGCTCATCGGCGTCCCTTAGAGTTTGCTATCGGCGACCATGTATTCCTTAGGATCTCGCCTAACCGCGGCGTCATTCGCTTTGGCGTACGGAGAAAGCTTAGTCCTAGGTATATAGGGCCGTTCGATATTCTGGAGTGAGTAGTATATGTATCCTATCGTCTTGATCTTCCGCCGTCGCTAAGTGAGGTGCATGCTGTATTCCATGTGTCCCAATTATGATGGTATATCCCGGACCCGAGCCATATCCTGGACCATTCGGAACTGGTTGTTGGTACCAACCTTTCGTATGAGGAGAGGCCCGTGTCTATATTGGACCGGAGAGAGAAGATACTCAAGAACAAGAACATTAGTTTAGTCCGTGTTGCTTGGGTTCATCACTCTCTAGGTGAGTCAACGTGGGAGCGTGAGGACGACATCCGATCGCGATATCCCGACTTGTTTGACTCATAAGGTATAATGTCTTCCTTATGCTTTATACCTTCCGTCCCTTGCTTGCATGCGTGATTATTTGATTGACTGCTTAGTATAGCTTGCATGTGAATAGTATGACTTGTCATGTCTCTCTAGCTCCTTGATTAAATTTCGAGGACGGAATTCTTTTAAGGTGGGTAGAGTTGTAACACCCATATCTCAGAACACGTGTTTTGGTTAAGCTTGTATGTATCCTGGACCTGTATTTTATTTTTCTCAGATTCTGGCCTGTAATTGTATTTTGGCTCGACTTGCAGATTTTGGGTTTTCTCGTAAAATGGGTTTTGACTTGGCTTGGTTTTATTTTGTGGAGTAGGATTGGGTTGGTTTGGTTCAACATGCATTGGAACACCTTAGCCTATGCTCAACCCTCATTCCACCACAATCCACCCTCATTAAAACTCCACCTACTTTCTCTCTCCTCCATAATTTTCATTTATTTCTCCATCTCCTTCTTCCTCCTTCCTCCACCGACCCCCATAGGCAAGTGCACCTTGCCACCACATAAGAACTACTTTTTATTTGTCCATTATCTAGATTAGGCCATGGAGATCAACATTAGAACTTGACATTTTGTGATTTGGAGTCTCCATTGTTCTAGATCTAAGTTTTCTCTATTTTTGGATTTATATGGTTTTGATCTATTTTAGTTGGGTTTTTGTGGGTTTTGATGCTTTCATGTGGAAAAGAACTCAATTTTACTCAAGTTAGAACTTTGAAAATCTAGATTTGGCTTTGATTTGATCAAGATATGAAGATTGGAAGTTTTTAGTGTTCTTGGACTTGCTCTCGGCCTGGAGAAGAAGACTCCAGCCTGCGCTCTTTAGCGCAGTGCTGAACCGCGCAACCTTCCTCCGCATCACGCTCTTTAGCGCTGGTCGCTGACCGCGCAGCCCTGGCCGCTGTCCGATTGCGCGCGCGCCCCTGCGCCATTGGCCGTTGCGCCATCTTATCCTGTGCAACCTGCACCCTGCGCACTTGACCCCTGCGCAACCTGCACCCTGCGCACTTGACCCCTGCGCAACCTGCACCCTGCGCACTAGACCCCTGCACACTTGGCTCCATGCGCACTTGACTCCTGCGCACTTGGCCCTATGCGCCACCCAACCCTGCGCCCTGTGCCCCTGCGCACTTGGCACCCTGCGCAGCTGACACCCTGCGCAATCCAACCCCCTGACCCCTTGCGCAACCCATTGGCTCTTGGAGTTTTGGTTTTATTTCTTTAAGCTTGGCTTCTCTTTTGTGGATTGGATTTTGGGATCTTGTTCCACACATGACGACTATCTTGACCCAACACGACTTGACACGATTTTCAGTATTTGCTATGACTAGTACGATTTTCGTGGTTTTCTGTGATTTACGATCCTGGTACTTTCTGATCTTCTTGATAGTGACCCGATGGGGTGCATTCTTGACTTGTAACCTGATAACTTGATAGTGGCACGTGGCGGCGCACTCTTGACTTGTAACTTGCAACTCAACTTGTAACTTGACTTGACTTGACTTGACTTGACTTGATGCCGTTGCGATGGCTAACTTGACTTGTATAATCAACCTTGACACCGTGGGTGTTCCTGCTCGCTTGCTTGTGCAATCCACTTGTCTTGTCTTGCATCAAGTCTAGGACGTGACTCCCTGGTTTCCCACGGTCAGGGATTCGCACTGAACATGGATTAGGCTAATGACTAGTTCTAACTATAGTTCATGGAGAATTTCCAGTCACAGACAGTCTCGTTATCTGGGCGCTTTAATTGGACTTGTAGCTTGCCGACGAGAAGAGCACATTTCCAGCACACTGTCATGTGTTGCACCCTCTAAGTCACCTAAGGTTATATCGTCTCATGGGCGATGTACCCAACCATACTCTCAACCCGCGGAAGGATAACTGGATGGTCTGCAGGGCTTGGGACTGGGAAATTCTCATTGCATCTTGTTAGTAATTAGGCTTGTGATAACCCTAGTTAGTTAAAGTAGTAAGCCGTAGTAATTGCTTGGCCGCTTGTGAATGGATGATGTCTAGCTCTGTCTAAGTCTTGTCTAGTCCCTGTACCCCGGTACCCCTGAACATGATTGTTTTACTTGCTTTAACAATAATTGGGTAGAGATAAGGAGCTATTCAGGCGAAGGGTTACAACCCCGGTCCTTGTTTGGTTTACGGGTTGTAACCTGGCTCCTAGAATGGTTCCACGTCCCTAGTCGTTTATTGTCCTGACGTGCTCATTATTACTTGTACTTTTATTTCATTTTCTTATGTTCTGATATGCTGGCTTTTGTTCTTATTTCGTGGCCTCCTTTGTGGCACTTGCTCTTTCTGGGGTTTGACCCAGGTGGTTTTGTATGGCCAGATTTCGGAGCAGTACCCGAGGATCTATCGAACCTCCAGTCCGATGGTGGCGACTAGAAGGAACCCGGGCTACGAGTAGGTTTTCTATTTTGTTTCGCTCACTCTATTGTAATTTATTTTTTTGAGGCGTTTAGCCGACGAGCACCTGTTAGCTCGATGCACTTTTACTTACTGTCTGCCTACGGGCTGTAAACATGATTAACAAATCCTAGGGTTGATCATGTATGACTTAACTCTTGCTAGTCCTTGCATTTTGTATGACTAGCTTCATGATCAGCTGATATGTAATATTTGGGACGCCTTTTATTGTATATTTGGTGGTCAAACATCTTGTAACTATATTACTTGCTTGAGATTGAGACAATAGGCTTGAACTTAAGAGACTGTTGGCTTGTAGTAAACCCTCATATCTAGACAGCCGTGACCGTATAGCGAGATGGACTTCATTTCATTATACGTAGCTGGCTATGTTCGCCCCCGCTCTCCAGTATTCTGGTTCTAGGGCGTGACATAGAGCCCAACTAATGTACACACTTCTAGAATAATGGTATTTAAAATTTTCACTCTGCCGCTAGCTTGGCTGCAAAAACCTTAAATTCCCACACCCAAGAAATATATCCAAAATCGGACTGTAGGTCCTTGCCATGCTGGTTAATGTGACTGTAAAAGACTAGATTCCATAACTAAGATGACCTAGCCCATATAATTTATCTTGGCAGAAAATTATATTAACAATGAATACCAAGAATCAGATTCATCTACGAACAAGAACGATAACCAAGATCTGTTGGAACTGAATTTCGAGATGGTTAAAATAAGGCAAGGGAGGAACGGAATTGAGATGAACAGAACCTGCAATAAGCTCCCCTACTACCTGTGCACCCTCAGCTGCCATTGCGTAAGCTCGCCCCTGCTGGCCTCCTCCAGCCTGATGCTACGTGAATCTCTGCTGCTGGGTCTGTAAGGGTAGTCCCTTCTGCTGGCTCACCGGAGCCCTCGTTCCTGCTCCCTGAGCTGTCCGTCCAGAAAACTTGGGACACTCTCTTAGCTGGTGATATGATGCTCCGCAAGGTAGGCACTTGCCTAACCTCATTCGGTATTTACTCCAATCGTGCCCTGGTTTCTTACAGAAAGGGCAACTGATAACATGTTGCTGTCTAGGGGTCTGCTGCGTCTGTAACGGTGGTCCCCTCTGCTGTTCTGTCAGAGCCCTAGCTCCTGCTGCTGCCTAAGTCAATGGTGTCTGGGTCTTGGGACACTCCCTATACTGATGCTCCACTGAACCACAAAATAAACACCAGCCAAGCCTCATTCGGCAGTCGTTCCACCCATGGCCTGCCTTCTTACAGAAGTTGCACCTAGCGTCCTGCTGCTGCCTGGATGCCTGGTGGAAATATGTACGTCCCTGACCCTGAAGGTGTTGCTGAATAGGCATCTGCTGATACTAATGCTGAATCTGTACATAAGGCCTCTTGGCCTGACCTCCACTGCTGCTGGCTCCATGAGTATCATGTCCCCTCTTGAGCAACTGTTGCCGCTGAGTCTCCACTATCTGCTGGAAGAAGGAGAACAACCGTGCCACGTCCTCTGATCCTGACGACGGATGCTACTGAAGAATGTCTGCGATGACTGGGGAAAGTCTCGGAGTCGGAAGAAGTGCACTCCCAAAGGCTGAAGATATCCCAGCCTGAGCTGGCATAGCAGGAGCTGCAGTCTTGGGGTCCTGCTGATTAGGACGAGAAGTGGCAGACCCCTCAGTGGTGTCTTCCCGATCGAGCCGATGAGATCGTGTCTCCATAACCATCCTGAAGACAGATCAAACGAGAGGGCAATCACTGAGAATGAAGCAATAACATCAAGGGAGGACGGCTTATTTTCAAGGAAAGACAATAATGCAGCAAAATTTAGGTAGCAGGAATCAGATTAAGAGTTTTTCCTAGGTGTGATTGAGTACCTTTAAAAATATATCCTAATCCTACTGTAGGCTGTAGTGATACTCTAGTTCGAATACCACTACATAAACTCGACCTACATGGGCCACCACTAAAAATGTGTCACGACCCGCACCCAGTCTAGGGGCACGAGTAGTGGGTACGTCCAGCCTACGCCGCAGTGTCGGCGGTAGAACGCTGTCCTAGGTCACATGCATCTAACAGTTATAAGGTACCTGTACAATGTATACGCTCCGAATGGAGAACAATATAGAAATGTACAACTCAATCATAGCTAAGATAGAAAGTACGATAAGATAAATAGATAAGATCTGAATCCATAATGAAATACAAGATAAGAGAGAGAATCTAAGTATCTAAGATAACAACTCCACAATATCCAGAATAACAAAATCTCCAAACAAATACAAAGTGTATCCAAACAAGACAAGATAATAAGTAAGATACTGGTCTAGCTAACTAGCCTAGACTACTGGGGTAATATCCTCTGTAAGTGCTGGGTCCTCCTGGGAGTCCAGCTCACATGTTTCATCTAGGCATGCTCCATAGTATGTAGGACAGAACTCCTCAATGTCATCTGTAATATTTTCAACAGGTCCAGTCAGGACGGGAGCGAGCACAATACATCTCACGCAGTTCATAATATGACAGGATATGTAAATATGCTATAGAGTAAGATACATGAAACGCTGAAAAATATATAAAGTAAAAGAGATGAGTGTAAAGAAATATCTACTATAAGTAAAGAGCTAACAGAGACTAGTGATGTAGAGTACAAGATAGACATGTGAATGGCTTGATAATAAATATAAAAGTTTTCACATGACTACACTACTTGGAATTGTTCACATGACCATTTATAATCTCCCGTACCCCAATCAATACACAAGAAACTAGACAGGTTATGTTATTGCACATGATATCACATGAAGGCCCATAAATGGGTGCACATGAATGTATACATCGGGGCTCTGTAAACATGAGAGTATATGAATCACAAGAGTGCACATGAATGGTGAAAGCACCGGAGTACATGATGAAAGTGAAACGCACATGACATACTGCAACCCGATGCTCCCGAAGGGGGATAACATCTCATGAAGGGATCCATATAGTACCAATCCGTGTTAACAACATGACAGCATCAAGTAAAGTAATCTAGAGCATAAATGTAAATCCTATCAAGTATGAAATGGTCAAAAAATGTACTCGTCTGTGATATGAATGTCTGTGAGAATATAATGTCTGAGATGAGGTACCTGACTCCTATTTAGAGCAACACAAGTCAAGATATATACAGGGAATGATAAATGAAGTGTACAATGCTTCTACATGCTGTCTAGGTCGATCTAGACTAAACTCAACCCTTGATCAACTCTAGTCAACTACACTAGTCAAACTAGGCCAACTAGGTCCAGTCCTAGCCCAATCAAGTCTCACTAGGCCTAACGAAGCCTACACTCGCAATCAAGCACAAGTCACAAGGTCATATTAGCTATCCACGTACAACTACACATATATAGATATATACATATATTGGCATACATCACATATAGGCATACATTACATAGGCATATAAACATTCATGTTTAAGTTCATACATTACCTCCTTATATTGCATACATACTCACATGCATCTATACATTACAAAATATATACATAGAGATATGGAAAGGGGGTTGGCAAGTTAGTAGGGTAGCATGTAGGTGTATGAATGAAATGAGGTGTCAATGTAGAGTGTCATATAGTGAGATATGAACACTGTGTCAAAAGCTAATGTGTTAACCAACATAGTGTTAAGTGTGTGTATGTGAAGGTGTCATTAGAAGTGTAAAGTTCAAGGTGTATCATGAAGTGTCAAGGTGCCACTAGAGTAGGTTAATATGCATGAATGTTCAAGTACTAGGTTGTGTAATAGGTAGCAGTTAACAAGGGTTCAGATCATAAACAGTAATTGAAATGTGACAGGGTTAAATGCATATAGGTCCAGTTTTACTAACATGGTGTCAAGGGAAAGGGCTATACCAGTATTCAGCGTTAAATGCAATGAAGGGTTCAGTGCAATGGACATCAAGGTGGTAATAGGTCATGTTCTGCTATAAAGTGTAGGTAAGTGGGGGTTTCATAGTTCAGTTATATATCAAAATGTATACTAACAAGTGGTGTTCAGTACATAGTCACTACAACAAAAAGACCTATTAATGACGCTTGATAAGTGGTTTTCATGACGGCTGACGTGGAAGCGTCATCAAAGTTCAGCAAGACTAGAATCTATGACGGTTTACATTAAAAACGTTATTGATAGTGCTCCAGTGATATGAGCGTTATAAAAAAAGCACGAAAATTTAAGTCGAAACCTCGACTCCCCCGCAATTCTCCCACACTTAAGAAAAATTCTAAACCCTCTCTCTTTTTTCTTCTCCTTCTCCTCCCGCTCTCCAACTCCCCTCAGCCCACTCCCCGCTCCCCAACTCTCCTCAGCCCGTACCCCGCTCCCCAACTTCCCTCAGCCCGTTCCTCGCCTCCCTCGGTTACAGACTCCACTGCAGAGGGAAGGTTGTCACCGGCGTAGCCTTCACCACCGGTTTGTCCTAAAATCTCGATCATTGCTTATTTTATGCCCTAAATTCTGCCTCGACATAATTTTAGTAAAATCTCCTAATTTTTGACAACCATACATGCATCCATCTCTCCAAAATTAGGGTTCTTTTAGGGTTTCCCGACGTCTCCATCCACGTCGACGATGATCCGAAAAGGGCTACATCATCGTTGACTTCTCTTGATTAAGTGAGTGATTTTGATTTGGATTTTTTTCCCTAAAAAAAGATTTTGTTGGGAATTGTTCTATGTGCGCTTCATGTTCGATGAAACAATTGTAAGTACCAAATGCTTGTGTTCTTTGATTTTTTTTCTGTTTGTTCTTGTTCAAGGGAGTGTAATTGTATTTGGGGAGCCGAGTCCGAAGCCTCTCCACAGTCACAGCCGCGACCCGACGAAGTGCTGTGCGTGCCTGCGAGCCGAGTCCGAAGCCTCCCTTCGAATTCTGACACTAATTTCTGGGGTATAAATTCTAAACTCTTGACTGATTTCAGTTTATGGGTTTATTTTGTTTGTCGATGATGTTGTTGGATCTCGATCCCTACATAAAAAGGGTTTCGATCGACTGATACGTGTTGGGTTCGATTTTGGCTTGACGATCCTACGATTGTCTTTGTTTGTGAAGCGCAAATGATCTTTAGATCATGTTCGGTTCTTTACTTGCTGTTGGATCATTTTCGGTTTCGGGTTACCTAGCTGCTGTTGGAATTATTTGTGATGCATGCATTATTGGTTTGGGTTTCTTGTATAAATTGTTGCTTGGGTTCTCCTTCCTATACTTGTTGTGGGATGTTGGTTTAGGTTTTCCTTATTATACATGTTGGGTTGGGAAAGATTTCTTTGCTGTAGAAGATGTTTTGCTATTTGGATTAAAATTGTTGGTTGGGTATCTATTATGCATGATAGGTTTAACTTGGTACTGTGGGTGTTTTTGTTGGGAGCTTTTCGATATAAATCACATGCGGGTATATATTAGTTGGGAGTATTTCTATTTCGGGAATGACATCTCCATTAGCATGCCTGCATCGTTGATTTTGGGACTACGTCCACTATGCCATGCCTAGATGTTTTACTTTATTTGTCGGTTTCGGTTTTTATTAGAGTACTCTGATACTCTCGATTTTTCGATATAAATCACAGACTCTAAAATTGACAGACTCTAAAAGTGAGGGTTTTGCTTTCTTTTTCAGGATTTTGCTATACGTACATGTGCTATGGACAGTCTTCATGTGACCAAGTTGAAGCGTTATAAGTGTGCTTCTTCGCTACAGTATCTGTGAGATTTTTGATGTCGATAGTTTTGATGTAGCTTAAGTGTACTCTATATTGGATACTCTATATATTTTGAGAAGATGTATATAATGAAATAGAGAAATGTAGAATGGTAGCTAAAATACTCTATTTTGAGACAATGAAATGGAGAATGGTACTTTATATTACATTTCAATGCTTTGTTGTGAATATGGTTCAAAGTGGTTGTTTTCGAATTGAATTGAGCAGCATTTGGAATGTCATGCAGTATAGAGCGTTATAAATGTGATACAACGACCATATACAGCGGTTTTTCTTAACTATCCATAACGCTTTGAAAATAGAACGTAGCAGAAATTCAACCTATTAATGACAGTTTTGGATGAATTATCTATAGCGCTTTTAAAAATATTTATAACACCCGATTTCATAACGCTTGGACTGGAAAAAAAACGTCATGGTATACAATTAATGACGCTTTTTAGCCATCATTAAAAGGTATTTTTGTTGTAGTGAGTGTCTGTGTTCAAGTATTAGAGATGTATCAAAGTGGGCTATAAAGGTTCAGTTTACATTAGTGAATAGTGCTCAGTCCAAGACATGTAGTGTACAGGCAGGTTCTGTTAAGTTTTAGTTAAGGGTTAACTGGTTATGGGGGTTCAGTCATATTAGTAAGGTTTAGCTAACATGTATGTTAATCATATCAATTAACAGGTAATGACATAGGTTGAACACATACCTACTTAAACTAGGTATCAGCCAAATTAGTAACCATGCATCAATTATTGCTAGAAAACCCAACTTCCACCCAAAATGAACATCACTTGGAATCCCAAAAGTGTAAACATATATTTATGACATGGATATATGTATTAACATATCAATTAATCTATATCTGAAACACCAAATTGGAACTCTGAAAAAAACCAGTTCAGTGTTCTGTATCAAAACACAAGCAATTTCGACAATCACACCAAAAACACATTCGAAAACCCAACCTTGTAATCCTAGATGTATTAACAATCATTGCAGTTCATATTTTATGTGCAATTTTATATTTTAAATAATTTAAAAAAAGACAATTAAACAGAAAACCCAAACAACTGTACAGTATCAGAGATACAAATACAATCCCAAATCGACATACAAAATCCTAAAATTCATCAAAATAGAGGTTGGTAAAGATCGTGTACATGTGTACGTGTCTAGGTGAGTGTTCTCGTATCCACACAAGTGGACACGAGGTGTCCAAGCATGGAAAATACTGTATATTAGAAAACAGGAAAAGCACTCCTCGTGCGGCCATGTCGAGGAGAATAGAGCTCGACACGTGGCACGAGGAGTCTCGTGCTCATGCACGTAGATAGGGTAGGTCTAGGGCTAGGTCCTAGGGTGCCTGCACGAACCCCAAGATGTGTCGTGTCCAAGCAAAATAAGTGTATCAAAATGCGAAACTCGACTGTGCAGTCACAGGAAAAAATCAATACACACTGTTTTGCGTGTCCGACATGAGTCTACATGACACGAAGATTAGGAGATAACGTTTCAGTCATGGCCCCCACCTCCATGCCAAGTGGCAGCTACCCACGTGGCTTGTGCAAGGAGAAAAGCTCCTCGAGCAGCATGGCACTGCCCGTATGTGCTGCGAGCGTGTTCGTGTCCTGTTTGGACATGGACACGGCTCGAAAATCAACTCAGTCCAATTGGAAATCAATGTATATATATAAATCAACAAATTTGTTCAAACACTTTTTAAAAATAACAAATAAAAATCCTTTGTGGCATTTCAACAAACACATTCATAAACACAATGATACGTGTCCGATACGGATACCAAATCGACACGAATCCTCACCAAACTCACTCTACAGCTAGGGGACTCCTAGATCTATACAACCATGCAAAGAAATCGAGAAATAGAGGTGGCTTGAATAGTTTATCTATTGAGTGTCAACTCAAGAAAAAGCCCCAAAAATGAAGGATCCCACTTGCAACTCCCAAGCCTCAAATCTCACCAAAGCTGAGATTACACACAACTAATAGTAAATAGGCATGGATTAGATCCTATTGCAAAAGACTAGGGTTAAAAAGGAAGAGAAATGAATAAAATACGAAGAGTTGAAGAATGGACAAACCTTACTCTTGCCAAAAATGAAAGTGGTGTAAAAAGAGGCAGGAATGAAATAGGAGGGATTAAATAGGAAGGGGGAATCCCTGGGGGGCGGCCAAGAATGGAAGAATTAGGGTTAGGGTTGATGACTAATGGGCTTTGGGCCAAGTGCAAGGCTAAATGGATCAATCTCTTAGCTATTAGTTCAAGCACCTATAACACCTACTCTCTCTATGAAACTTGGTCCAAAATAAGTCAACTTGGGTCGACTTAAGTTAGACTAGGGCCCACACCATGCTAACCAAGTCACCAAAGTCAAAGTCGACATCTAGGCTAGTCTCCAAAGTCTCAACTAGCAAAAGTCAAAATTAACAATCATCACTCAAACAATTTACAAATAATTCCAAGAAACCAAAATGACCAAAATACCCCTAGGCCAAAAATGATAAATAAAACATCCAAATCACATGGTTAGGCTCTAGGTCAAGTAGTCTCTAGGGTTTCACTAGCAAACTCCAAATTCGTAAATTATCAATAAAATAGTTTTTAAAAATAATTAAAAATCACCAAAAATCATATCATGATTTAAATAACATTATTAAAAGATTAAAATTACAAAATTTCAAAATTATCCTCAGTTATAAAACTGGGTGTTACATAAAACTAGCTTGCTGATATTTTTACAAAGTCATTGGGGACTGAATAGTGTTGCTGACTTGTGCATCCCGAAGGTTCTCCCTCTGTAACGCCTCAGCCCCAAAATACGTAGAACTAGGATACGTATATATGTCAGCTACGTATCAAGTGGACTCCAGTCTAGCTCGAATATGCATAAGTTGTCTACGTTGGGTAGTTATATCTATATATCATTATGATAATTCTATATCTCAATCCACTGAAGATAAATCTATTGTAAGACCAAGTGCACAATGTTGATCAGGCATTAACACACCGAATCCTACAAACAACCAAGAATACAAAATGTATAATAAAGTTGATCAGACTCTATTACAATCATCTGAACAAGCTCATAGAGAATAATAAAGCTTGCAAAACTAGGCAATATCAACATAATAAAGTAACAAAAAAAGTAAATATAATGCCGGAGGATCATAATAAAGATATTAACCAATACATATACCTGAAATCCTAAAAATGCAATTGTCCATCAATCTACCCTTCTATTCTAGCAGTCTCAACGAAAACCTGGAGAGATCACCATGTCCTCAGGTGACTAGCAAGATACATGTAAACATGCCAAATGTAACATTATAAAATATGCAAAAATATAATAATAATAATCAAGAAGAATCAACCAAGGCACAAGGAACTAAAACACCAAGATACTAAGACACAATGAAACTAAATCACTGGCATGCCATACTAGTCATGGCTAAGAGGTCAATCCTATAGACTGTAGTCAAAGCAATCACTCTCAATCTATAGTATATCGATTGTAGTCAAGGCAAGCACTCCCAATCGATATTGTAGCAATTCCTAGTATCAAGGTCAAATAATCCTATAGACCGTAGTCAAGATAAGCACTCACAATCTATAGAATGTCACAAATCAAGTCCTACTCAAGTCAAGTCAAGTCAAGAAAATATTGGTGTAGGACTAAACAACTACATCGGGGGACACATATGAACACGAAAGCAATATAACTTATAATGAACATATAACAAAAATCAAGAACGTGCATGTAAACTAGAAGTATGATAAAGTAAAATTAGAAACATGATAAAGCAATATGAATATAACAGTATGAGAAAAAAGAAACAACAGAAAATAGAGATCATGCATATAAACTATATTGTACAAGTTGGCAGGGTATACTTGTATGTAGTCTCCAAAGATACATACAACGGTCCGACTCCGGTATCCTCGGTCACACCGTTACGAACTCCTAGAATAAATCAATCTACCAAATAAATGACACGTCGATGTCATACTCACTATTTATAGAACTATACCCTATATAACCTTAACTCAATATATTCTATATATATATATATATATATATATATATATATATATATATATATATATATATATATATATATAATATATATATATTATATATATATATATATTTTTTTTATATATATTTTATATTTATATATATATATATATAAAATATATATATATATATATATATATATATATATATATATATATATATATATATATATATATATATATATATATATATATATATATACTAGTAACATTAACTACCCGACTCAATCTAACATATATAACTTTAGATCTTCCCACTAAAGTAATATTTTAATAGCATAAAAGTATCATGTTTAATCTTAGAAAATATTTATAGATATTGTATAATAATAATTAATATATTTTATTCATAGAAAAATATGTGTGCAACTCTTGTATTGATTCTACAACATTATTCCTAAACTTTGTATACGATTTGAGTCCCAAAACAATAAATATTTAAAAATCTCTAACTCTAGAAAAATAAAAAAATAGGTAAAATTATATATTTATCATCTAAATATGCAAAACAATTAATTTGGTAATGGTATACGAAATTTTAAATCAATTGGACACATAGAACTCATGGATTTCGGTATTTCGATATTACGGTGAAATGTCCGAATTTTTAATAAATAGTAAACAAAACCAAAATATTGCAAACATATATGATTGTAAAGATTAGGAAGTCTACTTTCTTCTCAAAAATATAGGAAAGGTCGGAGTGGCCCGGAAGTATATGAAAATTGACTCGAAATAAAAATAGTCTGTTTTGGACACCTTTTCGTAGAACGGACGCCTCGGATAAACCATTTGGAACTGTATGGATAGACAATTGGACATCAAAATAGACACAAAGATATTTCTAATAGTTTTGGTTTCACAAAAATATGAGGTCAGAAAGTACACGAAATCCTAGATGCAAAACAGCGTACCTGCTGGAATAAATATAGACTTGGATTTCGAACTTTGGTTGACTTGTAGAAAAATTTTGGTGTATTAAAAGGGATTGTGAACATATGGGGGGTTGGTAAAATTGTAGATGGTCGCATTAGCTTCATAATGAATATTTGTGGAGCATCACGTGAGGTCGTGAAGGAGTCGAAACTACTGCTGCGTCTGAAAGTGGTCGGCGAGTGCATAGACCGAAGGAATTTCGAGATTATGCGGATAGATGGGGGTTGGTGGCCACTTTATATGCATTTATATATAAAGTTTGAAGGGCTAAAGGTTAGGGTTTGGGTAGAGAAGGTTTTCGGAAATTTTGGTTTGATTTGGTTACTCCAATAAAAAGATATGCAAGATTGAATCTATAGGAGAATTTTAAGTTTCCTAGTTTGGAATGTCAATGGTGGGTTGGTTCAGACTATAGTATGGCTATACAAAATCTTTAAAAAGCAATCTAAATTCACCTTAATAAGTTATGGTAACCTATTATAGGCTCAACTAAGGCTAGTTGGACTAGTTCTAGGTCGGTATGATTTTTATAGTCGAAATTGACTCTGAAAGGCTAATTAATGGGTCTTGTGTGCCATTTAAAATAAATAGCACATGAAAAATCAATTGAGTGAGACATAATTAACATGTGTGTAGTAGGCTCAAAATAGGTCAAAACCATATTGGATCGAATGGTGTGGATCGAGTTTGGGCCTCAAATCAAAATTAAAAAATACATCTAATTTTACGGTAATGGATAAAATGACCATTTTGACCTCAAAGTTGTACAAAAAATATGTAGTACAAAGGGACATGTTTGAGTGAGACATGATACAATAAAATGAAGATTGACTTGTCTATATTATGAATATAGAACTAGATTTGAAATTTTTATAATTATTGTGCTTCAAAAATCAAAGCTACGACAAAGTGCCTATATAACCATAATTAAAAATAAAATATGGTTTAATATATAAAATATTATATAAAATAAATCTAAAAAATCTCCAAAAAATATTAGGGTGCTTACACCATCTCCAACTTGAGGGGGAGTATTACGTTCTCCATATAGTAGACCAAGTCAGACATTAGATATGATTATATTTTATTAGGTTGATATGATTTTGTTTTCCATCTTGATACGTTTGGTTTTATCTTTTATTTTAGATTCTGATTTTTTAATTATCCTTTTGTTTCAAATCATGTAACATTTATCTATATATATCAATAAAAAATTGTATTCTCTCACATTGAGAGAAAGAAACATAATCAATCTTTTCCATTCTTAATATTAACATTCTTAAATAGTAAAAAAATTCAAAAGACTATTATTTGCACTTTTTAATAGTATGAGATACGTGCAACGCACGTACATATATACTAGTTAAATTAATAAGGACAGAACCCCATATATCATTAGCAGTGTTATCCTCCATTTATTTTCTAACAAACTAAACAATTTTTATCATTCCCAATCTTCTATAACAAAGACATTCAAACCAGATGACACTTTTATGTTTCGGGAGAGAGGTGGAGATATGTCATGAATAGTGTGGCTGAATAGTGTTGATAGATATCCCTTGAGCACTGAAATTTTAAAAATCAATTGATCATTTTTATTTCTCCAATAAATTAATTTTTTTACCGTATTCTTTACTTGTTCAATATCATTATTTTAATTATTTTTAACTACTTTATATTACTTTAGTCAGTTCATACATTCTATTAGTTTTTCTATTTATTTTAAAAATAAAATTTATCAAAATAATATTTTGAAATAAAAGAGTTTGAAAGGAAACAAATTGGTGAGAAACTTATATGTTCATTCTTAAAAATATAAAAAGGATCTCGTATTGACATTTCAAATTCACTTGTCAACCATTTTGAAGAACTATTTCAGGCAACCTCTACCTCTCAAGTGAATCCATCCTTATTAAAAGAATTTCACTGCATCAATGCTCAATCGAATGAGACTATTTTCTGCAAAGGAGTTATACAGTACAATCAAGAAGATATGCCCAAGTAAACCCACGGGTCCAGACAGTTATCCAGTCTTATTTTATCGGAGATGTTGGAACGTGGTCGACTCAGAGGTAACCAGTTTAATACAATCATTTTTCCTAACTAGCACAATGTGCACTACTTCTTAATCATACATTCATTGTTCTAGTTCCAAAGATACCACTTCTTAGTCATCTATAAGACAATCTCTAAAATTCTTGTTAAACGAATATGTCCATATCTAGACAATCTAATATCCCCCATTCAAACTGCTTTCACTCCGGGAAGGCTTTGTGACAACATTATCATGGCTCAAGAAGGGATACGCACCATTGCCAAATCCAGTCCTAGTAAGAGTGCATTTGCACTGAAGATTGACATGTCGAAAGCCTACGACATGCCCAGTTGTTCTATTATTAGTCAAGTTCTTAATGGATTTGGTTTCGACGGAAAAACTCATGATTTAATCATGCAATGTGTCACCACGCGCGGTGTCTTTTTTAATTCTAGTTAATCGATCTCCTTCTAGACATTTCTATCCATATCGTGGTATCCGCCAAGGATGTCCTTTGTCTCCATATTGGTTAATCATGTGTGGTGAACTCCTATCCAAACACCTATCTATAATGGAAAGGAATTGTCTTTACTATGGTATCGAGGTGAATAAAAACTCTACCAAATCCTACTCGCACCTTTTTTTTACTGATGATATGCTATTATTTGGATACTTTTCTATTCGAAACATTCTTCAAATAAAATGTATCCTTACTTCATTCGAACTTTGGTCAGGCCAACAAATCAATTTTGACAAATCAGCAATATTCTTCACTCGAAAGCTGGATGTCTACATGAGGCAAATCTATCTAGATATTCTTAATGTTATGCTCATGAACATTAAGGAGAAATACCTTGGCCATCATATCTTATTATACCAATCTAACGCATCTAGTCATTCTAAATTGATTGAGTCTACCATTTCAAAACTGAATGGTCGGAAAGGAAAATACATTTTCCATGCGGGTCGAACTACACTCATCAAATTGACTCTTTCCTCCTTACCTACGTATTATTTGTCATCCTATTTACTTCCCAAACAGGTTACCAAGAAATTATCACAACTTCAAAAACATTTCTGGTGGGGAGGTACTGAAACTCAAAAAAAGTTACACTTCAGCAACTGGATAAAATTCACCAAGCCAAAAATTCATGGTGGATTGGGTATTAGATCCAGAGATCACTAATCAAGCTTTGGTCACAAAATTGGCTTGGAGATTCCTTTCGAATCAGGATTTGGAATGGGTAAAGTTGCTTAAATGTAAATACCAACAGAATTATGATTTTTGGTCAGTGAGAGCCACCAATACTGCTACTAGTACTTGGTCCAACATTCTTAGGTGCAGAGAATTCCTTACAACAATGTCCTTTGGTTAATTGGAGATGGTGCTTCCATTCTGGGAAGATCCATGGGTGCCTGCACGATCTAATTTCTGAGTTCAGGGGCTTCTTGGCACTCATACTCAAGTCCCAAAAGTCAGTGAACTCATCTTTCCTTCCTCCAATAGCTAGAATGAGGAAATTATTTTCCACTTTTTCCCTCCTATGGAAGCATCGATAATTCTCCAAATACCTATGGTACTAGAAGGAGTGAAGACAAGCTGATCTGGGTACATACTAATGATGAGAGTTTCAACACTAAATTTGCTTACCATTCCATTCACGATAGAAGGATATCTCAAATGCCTCTGAATCCAAATCAAGAGTTCAAGGAATGGAAACTACTTTGGAAGCTTCATCATATTTGTCCTCAAGTGTTATTATTTGTGTGGAGAATTCTCATAAATTTTATAGCTTCAAGGAGAATATCGACAGACGGATTCAAAATTTTAATTCCAACTTCCCGTTATGTCAGGTACAAACCGAAACTATTGATCACTTACTTTTACACTGTTCAGTTTCAGGAGTATCTTGGAAGGGATTGCCACACATCTACTTAAAGCTACATCATCATTCTACAATAGAGAGCCTTATTAACAATCGATTATTGGAAAGAATTATTTATTCTACTACATCATGCTTCTACCTACTCTGGTGTATGGAAAGCAAGAAATGATGCTCAGTTTTGACAATTCCAGTAATTAGTGACAATATCATCCTGTCATCTAAAAGATACAAGAATCATATGAAGTCAATACAACCATTCATACAGATGTTGTTGCTTCTCAGTTACATCAGCAACAAAATATAAAATGGTCCCCTCCTCTAGTTAACTTTTCGAAGAATAATTTTGATGGTGCATATCTTGATGAGAGAATGGGTGGAGCAGCTATTTTGCGTGACAATGAAGGTAACTTCCATGATGCTATAACCTCCTTTTAGTATGGAGGATCTCCATTTAAGGATGAGGGATTGGCTCTTAAATTAGCTCTCGTTCTAAGCAAGTTGAAGAGAAATGAAGACATTATCATTGAAGGTGATTGTAAATGCTCAATAGATGCTATATACTCCAAGGATTCGAACATTTTATGGAGGACTCGGCATGTCATTGATGAAGGTCGCGAAGCATTACATTATTGCAAAGGACTTTCCTTCTTGTTCACTTCTAGGAATGCGAATGGGGTGGCTTATAATTTGGTCTCCTTCCAAGCCCAGACTTAATATGAGGTCCACGAGGCAGTTGCCTCAGGCCCAAAATTTTAAAGGGCACAAAAAAAAACTTAGTATATATAAGGCCAACTAAATATGTCCGAATTTGAAAGTTTAGAGAGCTTGTTGTGGCTATGGCAACTAAAAAGGCATGCCGACTGAAAATACAAGTAGTAAGTATCATATGGACTTATATTTACAAGATTTGAATTGAAGAGACAAGTGGCATCATGTCCACATGATACTAAAAAGGCCCTAATTTATACACTACTCTTTTGGTTCGAATTTGGAGGGAAAAATATTAGAAGAGTCTTGTGGCCGCCTGTTAAACCATAATTCTGTATAATTGATAGTCGTCCTCCGGACGTGATGTCGTACGAACCTAAGTTGCGATCGCACAAGCCATAGTCATAAGGTTATCCGAAACACAACATCAAGTAGAGTACGCAGAGAAATTGAATAAACATATTTAAAAATAGAAGGAACTTTTCTTTCATTGATAATAAACATTATTTACATGACTTTGTTACATTCATTGTCGTGGGGTACAATATGACTCGATTACAAAATGAACACAGATGAGATAGTCGTTCCATACATTACATCCCTATTTACAAGCAAAACATTTTATTCGACCTGGTATCATGGGGAGTCGAGACATCTCTTCTTCTGGATTGAATGTAGAGTCTTCAAAAGGATTCAAAACAAGCCTTCAATACACGAATGATGCTTCAAATATACTTGCGTCGCCTTGTGTTTAAGTGGCATGCCCTTCTTGGTTCGGGGTACCTGTAGAGATCGAGGATCAGTACATTACATTTTGTACTGGTGCGTGGCAATTTAAGTTCCATGCTCCCATTTGGTTGAAGAGTTTATATGACTTCGTTTATGATCTTTCTAACCATCCTAATGAATTTCAGATAAGCAAATAATAGACATAATGTAAATTACTAGAACTTACCCACGGTAGAGCGTGCCATGCAATATGAGCCATGTTCTTCCCTGTCAATTGTTATCGCTAGCATAGCGTGTGCAAATTTAAGTGTGATTGGTCACTGACACCATAAGCCATCCTAAATTTATAGCTTTGTTAGTCGGGGCCCTTTCAATGCAAGTAGCGAGCCCCGCTGAAAATCCTTGCCTTACCCATGTTATTATCCAGCACAGCTATACTGTGTTTCCTCCTAGGCCGAAGCGGTCCCGTGGCCCCGGGGTGTCGTTCAAGGAAACTTTTACATTGTCGACAAGTTGTCCATGACCATGCTAAACTAATTTAGTTTACTTAAGCAAGGTCTACATTTTGATACTTAACCATTTTCATCGTATCCCGTCTTATCATGGCATCATTAATCAATGAGTCTATCTCTTGTTTATCGTAGTTCTATATCATGAATCACAAAGCAAGCTTATAGCAGTTTTTATAGATCAAGCAGATGTGTCCGTGCTTTTGTATCTAACATTTTATCCGCAACAACGCTATTGACGGATTTAAGAAGGGGTCAAGGGGGAGAAGGGTCAGCCACTCACCTTAATTTTGCTTGAGACGAGAGACTGATGGCTACGTTAGACGGTGCCTACGCGATCACCTGAAATTGCATAAGCAACTGATTAGAATACTGTGTCATTCAAGAAGTTCGATACGAATGCGAAGTTCAAAAATGCAAGCCGTGAAAACCATCAAAAATATTCATGAAACCCAAAGCCAAAGAGCAAGTGTGGCATGAAAAGCAGAGCAACGGGAGGCCTTTCCCGACTCAGCCGCATAGTCTATCCTCGAGGCACAACCCGCTGAATATGGTTGATTCCAAAAAAGCCTTTCCATAACGAGAAAATGATCTTAATTCAATCGTTTTCGTTTGACAAATTCAATCGATCCCGATCTATCGGTTCCAACTGAATTGGTAGCGACAATGTTCCTTTCTCGCGCACCCCGTGGGTGGAAACAAGGCACGATGTAGGGACGGGGCATTACACCGCCAACTAAGTTGTTTTTTAGGATTTTATGTTACGACCCGCACCCGCTTTTCGGACGCGAGTCCGTGAGCAAGCCCAGCTACGTATCGAACGGACTCCAGCCCGACTCGAATATGTAAACGCTGTCACGGCTAGGGTAAACTACCAAATCATGGCAAACAAATTTATATCTCAATCCACAATAAGAAGAATAAACATGAATGAAAACTATGGGTCGTGGTCTGCAGCCCACTAGTATATATGTCCGATAAGACTCTAAGGAAATAACAAGAGTCTAAACTAAATCAGGAAATATGATAAAGTAAGAAAGCACGAAAGGATAACAACGTAATAATGATACCTGAATCCCATAAGCATCACAAATCCTCAGCCACCCAGAACTACTAGCTAACTCCATGCAACCGCTAAACCTGAGGAGATCATCAGGTCCTCAGAGGACATAGCAAGATACATAATATACATGCCTATCTAGCAGTTTTATCATGCGCAAGAAAATAAGCAAGAAAGAACAAGACAAATGACTACGAACACGAACACGAATACGAACACAGATACGAACATGAACACGAATACGAACACACGAACACTAGAACACTAGAACAACTACGTATAAATGAACTGCCGGATGAACGATAATCATGAGATCAATGGAAGAAAACAAACCCTCATCCCGAGTACGGACTCACGGGTTTGAACTAAATACTAACCCTCGTCCCGAGTGTGGACTCTCTGGTTAGTACTAACCCTCGTCCCGAGTGTGGACTCTCTAGTTAGTTCACGGCGAGACACCCTCGTCCCGAGTGTGGACTCTCTGGTACAAATACTACATCCTCGTCCCGTGTGTGGACTCTCTGATGTAAACACCCTCGTCCCGAGCATGGACTCTCTGGTTCAAGTCAAGTCAAGTCTACACCCTCGTCTCGAACGTGGACTCTCTGGTGCAAATAATCGACATCCTACTCCCTAGCGTGGACTCACGGATGTAAACAGATCAAGAAAAACATCCTCGTCCCGAGTGTGGACTCTCTGGTGCCAAGGAAACAATGTCAAGGATTTGGCAGTTCACTTACACGTACTCGTTCTATGACATGACTCAACCAAGGTACTGACGAGAACTCCAAATGTGAAACACAAGGCCAAAATATGAACATGGCTATAAACAATAAAAACAACTCCACAGAAAATAACACGAAAAGTATATGTCCATAAACAATCAAATGACTGAAAAATAAAAAAAAATGCATGTAAGTAAAACTGTAGAGGAAGGCAAGGTATACTTGCCTGGAGGTTGCACGCAGATCCCACAAAAATATAGTCAACTAGTGAGCCAAATAAGTCCACATCTCACAACTGTCCTCGAAAGCTGAAACAAATATTGCCAACATTCTCAGAATAGTCAAATTAGCTAGGATTGCCTGTCCTTAAATCCAATTCTGGACACAGGGGCAAAATGGTAATTTCGGGCAAAAACGATATCCGCCGTTGGACCCGCTTTGCACCGAAAAATATGCCAAAGTCAACAGTCTCTAAAGTCATCAAACTACATGTCTACGGATCCGGTTTTCTGATACGTACCCAACCGTATGTCCAAAGTTGGATTTCGGCGGGCCGTGCACAAAATTGCCCCTTGAGTGGGACCGTGGGGCCCGCAAAACGACGTACGATTCAACTGTCTCAGAATTGGACTAAACTTGGCATACAGGACCAAAAAAATGATACGGTCCTGATGGCGCAAGTTTCGTCTCGATCTGACGAGCGTACACAAAGTAATTGGAGAATTTGCAAAGTGCACGATACGGTGAATTTCGACGGATACGTATCAAATTCGTCGCGCACACGCGACCAATTTGAATTCCGTCAAAGCCCACACGACCACGAAGCCGTTACGCAGCTTTTGATGCTTTCGGTTCGTGACCACCTCGCCCGGTTTGGCGGGACGTACGTCGTATCGAGGGAGTTTCTAGTTTTCGAAAACTGTTTTTCCTAAACTTTACAAACAAAAATATTTCTGCTCAGTGGATCAAATGTAATTTCACAACAAGGGTTTCACAGTCCTATATGTGGTCTAAATTCGTGTTCAATTAGTTTTCTAAGATTTCTACAGGGTTGATGGGAAACAGCCTTCCAATACAGGTACCTAGAGCAATACGATGTCCTGTTTCGGGACTGTTTTACCTCGATTTCGTATTGATTTCCCCTTGAATCTGGATTGATTCGTTACAAACTAATTAGAGGGGTTGCTAAAGGGTTATATAGGTGTTCTATAAAACTTTACGTGATCGAATTTCGTAGGATATTCGGAAAGATATACTATGTTGAAGGCGGTACCTGCGCTCAATGCTTCTGCTGCTGTTCGTTGAATTCCTGTGCGCGCGCACGACTTGGTCGGCCGGCGGTGGCTCTCCGCTGTGCGCGTGCAGGGCCAGGGGGTCGCCAGGGATGGTTGGCGGCACTGGTCAGCCGCGGGGGTTTAGGGTTTTTGCGATTCCCTCGATCTCGTTCTTCGCTCGGCCCTCTCTATATATGCACGGCTTTCTCTCGGCCAGGGGTTCTAAGCTCGGGTCTGTGCTGGCCTTGGGCTCAGCTGGTTGGGCTCGTGTGTAGGCCAGCTGGGCTTGGCCTGTAACACCCAGTTTTTTCCAAATGAGGGTAATTTTGAACTTTGTATTTTAAATCATTTAATAATGATATTTAAGTCATGATATGATTTTTGGTAATTTTTAGTTATTTTAAAACTATTTAATTTAGTGAAATGTGAAATTGGTGTTTTGCTAGTGTAACCTTAGTCATGCATGACCTAGAAGACTAATCATGACCAAGGAGACCTAATCATGTGTTTAGGATTTCAAATTTCTACATTTAAGCCTATGGGTATTTTGGTCATTTTGACACTTTTGTGAAATTGTGAATTATATTAATTAAATATGTGTTAGTTACATTGTTGAGACTTGACCTAGAAGTTAGCCTAATCTAGATGTTAACCATGACCCTAGAAGCTAAGTTAGAGGATTTCAATTAAGTAATCACATTAGTGTAATATCTAGATATTATTAGGAAAGATATTTTACTTTTGAGATATTTGTGAAAAGAAGCCTTAACCAATAGGAAGCCTTAGAATTTGTTGGAGAAACCTTAGCCACTCATCCTAAACCCTAACCCTAATGTTTTCAACAGCCATCACACATTTCCCCCCTATAAATGCAACACATTAATCATTTGCACCATTTTTAATTCATTTTATTTGCCTCCTTTGTGTTCTTCCCTAAACTTCTCCCCAAATATCCAAATCAACTCCAATTTGAGCCAAATTTCTTGCATTGGAATCCCCTACTGTTGAGGATGCTAAGGGGAGCTAGCTAGCAAGGTTGCACAAGCATTTGGTACCCCCAAGTGAAGAGGACACCCACCCCTATTATAGGCCTTTCATTGAGTTTCCACTCAATAGGTAAAATGCCTCTAAACCTACTAATTTTGTGATTTATCTTCATGGATGCATGCATCTAGGTACCAGGGACCTATAGGCTGAGTTTGGTAGAAATTGGTTTGGGTTTGGTGTCCGTATCGGACACGTATCTAGGTTTTTATACAAGTGTTTGATGATTTGTCTCTGTGAATTAAATGTTAATAATTTCGAAAACTAATTACACTACAAATTTCTAGCCCTATAGATGTAGATCACAGAACCATGTCACTGAGCACGAGACCGTATCGTGTCCGTGTCCAAATTGGACACGAACACGCTGTACACAGCACTGTGCACTGTCCTGCTACCTCGTGTCCAGTTCTTACTGGACACGACACGAAACCCGACAAATTTTGGTCAGCTTTTAGGGGCAATAACTGACATTGTGCCCATAAAATTTGGGGAGGTATTGTTGAGTGGTTCGAGAGAAAACTCCCTCGCACTGGTCGAGCACAGCCTGTGCACGAGTGCACAGACCTCACTGACACGATCTTGTAACTAGGACACGACACATCTTGGGGTTCATGCAGGCACTTGACACCCTAGACCTATACCCTATATATCACTGTACATGTGCACTTTGTGTCTCGTACACTGTGTTGAGTCCATTTCGACTCGACACGGCTGCACGAGCCTGTGCACAAACTGTGCACTGTGCAGTGTACTCGTGTGTGTTCGAGTGTGCCGGACACTTCGTATCCACTCTTGTGGACACGAATGACACCCTGGACACGTGTTTATCTGGGGGTGGACACACCTACATGCCTGATTGATAATTTCATTGGTTTTAGGATTTCGAAATAGGTTTCTCTGATACTATCTTCTGTTCAGAGAATTCTTGAACTTTGCTATATTTTTTACTGAATATTAATGTTAATTTGGCCATGTTTAACTCATGGGTATGTGTATTAATTTATTTTAATGATGGATTACATGTGGAACTTGATTTGGATTGATTATAGTTAGGATTGGCATTTGGGTTATGTTGAACCTAACCTGAGATTTGCTTCACTGTCACTTTGATTAAAAATGTATACCCTCATATCTATCACATTACCCACCACTGTAGGTTATCACACTCACACCCTCTACTGTCAATCAATAAACACAAACTGAAATGGGAAATGATTCCTGAGATAGGTTTCAGGATTCAAACTGAGATTAGGATTGGGTAGTGGGTTTGATTCCCTGTTATTAGATGAAATTCCTGAGTTTTCAAAGGGAATGAAAGGTTTGATTCATTGTTAAATAGTTGAACCTGAGTTTTAGAGGAGAATTACAGTGTCAAATTCCTGAGATTAATGTAATTCCTGAGATTAATGTAATACTTGAGATAGTTCAGGATATGAAATCCTGAGGTTCCTATTGCTTACACTGTATAACACACACAACCCCTGTCTCCTATTTGTTCACTACTATATGTAAACTGAATTTAATGTTTAGGCTTCATAGTTCATGTTAGGTTGGCTTGAGTTGGGTCCTAGGCTTAGGCAGTAGGCTGCCCCTTCAAGGACAGCAGCAGTGGAGTGAGATAGGGAGGGTATTGGTGAGACCTGTGCACTAGAGTGCACAGGCAAGTGAGGCCCTGCCTAGGCCAGGTTTGGCATTGGGTTAAGTTAGAAATGGAGTAGGGATTTAGAAGGATTCACATGTATAATGAAATATTGTTTCAAAACTAAACTGAGGTTCATTACCTCATGTGAAACCTGAGATTTTCCAATTTAACCTGAGTTTGGCTAACTGTTATTGACTGTCATGTACCATATACTCACCCTTCACTATGACACCAAGCTCATTCCATCACACACATCTTTATTCACTGAAATTTTCAGAATTAGCTCACTGTCACTTGACTGTCAATGTACACTGCACTGTTTTCCTATATCTACTGTTTTTAGGTTGTACACAACTCCTATGTGACACTCCCTGTTTTCAGGCTCTACACACATTTGCCTAACACTACACCATGTATACACTCACACCCTCACTGTTCCATGATACACACACACACAAGCATGTGCCACATTGACACTTTACACTTCACCTATTTACACACACTACTCTAAATTAATTCATGGATTTCATTTCAACACACACACACAAATCTGAGGCATACATTCCTATTACACCTATACTCAATGACACTCAAACACACATGGCCACCTATCTAGACTAATGTCCTGTCTCATTGAACCTAATGACACTCTCACATCTCACAATTTCCAACACACAACCTTGGCCTATGTACCCACACCACTCCTCATGCCCCCTTCCTTGCCCTCTCTCTCTCTCTATATATATATAGTGTATATATGCAATATATGTGAATGAATGTAGAAGAGTATGCATGTATGTATACATTTGCTACATAGAGATGATTCCTATATGCCTTTGAATGATTTCACATATTAGAGTATGCTATGTGTGTATTGAATATATATGTATATATATAGGTATGATAACTGCATAGATTGTTGGATGTAAAGTCTTTGTTTGTATATATAATATTGATACATGGTACAGGCTTGGTTTGGTGTTGACCTAGTTAGACTAGGGTTGACCTAGATTGGACTAGTAGACCTATTTTGACTTCATGTTGACTAGAGTGTTGACTAAGGTTGACCAAGAGTTGACTTTGACCTAGATTGACCTAGAAATCATGTAGATTGCATCGTAGACTTCATTTATCTTATTTTAAATATGTCATAATCTATACTGCTCTATTTAGGACATTGTAACTCCGGTGCAGACATCTGATATTTCATTACTCTTTTCAGAGTAACAGGCGAGTACATTCTCTGATAGTTCTTTCATTTACTTGTCAATTACTGTACTTCAGTTCTAGTTAGCTGTATGTGATTCTCTGTTACAAACACGTATTATTATTTCTGAATCCATGTATGCGACACACATACTTACTTGTCTTACCTCTGTTATTCGAATCATCATACGAATCACTATTCGAATCACCCTATTCGTATCTTCATATGTTGGTTGGACTTGTATTCGTCTTATGTGTTGGATTGTGGATTCATTTGTATTAGACTGGACGGGGAAATACTGATTAGACATGTAGACATATCCCCCTATTCGAATCACCCCTCTGTGCATTATATTCGAACGATAGCCATCACACACTTCGCGAGTGTGTGGTGTGCCGTATTACCTACAGCCGTTTACATGTCGATCTCGGTATTTTAAAACACACTTGGAGAATTTATTCGAATCATTGTTTGATTATTATTCGAATCACTATTCGTATCACCTTATTCGAATCACTATTCGCATCATCTTATTCGAATCACCTTATTAGAACAATGATTAGAATCACATTCGACTCATCTTGTATTAGACTCACTTTGGGATTACACTCGACTTATATTGTACCATCTGAACTCATTATGTTACTCTAGTTCAGCTAGATCTTGTTTTACAGTCTTCATTGCTATGATTCTTCTCTTGTTTAGTTATTTACTTTCCTTGCACTTTATCTGTCCTTCTTACCATCACCTGAAAATGAAACTGCCATATTCATCAATACAACTGTCTATAACTGTTTTATAGTTCTCTGTCATTTACTTGAAATTTCTTGATGAAATGTACTCGTTCCTGTCCTGACTGGACCTGTTGAAAATATTACAGATGATTGCCCTAAGGAAATTTGCCCCACTTGCCTTGGAGCAGGAGATGGCTTAGCTACCTTTGGCCCCGACACTCAGGAGTGATCGGGAGACTAGCTAGTAGACTTGGTTTAGTTTTCATGTTTTAGAACTTGAATTGTAATAACTTGAGATACGAGTTTGTATTTGAGTTTGTTTGAGATATTATTATTTAGTAGTTTATAAATGTTGTTATTTAGTTTTTAGTTATAAACTTCTGTGTTATCTTATCGTGCTTAGACTGTGATTGAGATTTCATTATATCTATACTTGTCCTCCGTTCGGAGTTGAGATATTGACAAGTACATTATATAATTGCGTGAGTTGTTGATTAGATAGTAACCTAGGACAGCGTTCTACCGTCGACACTGCGGCGTAGGCTGGACGTACCCACTTCTCGTGCCCTTACTCTAGGGTGCGGGTCGTGACATGGCCCGAGGGTTTTGGGTGTTCTGCCGCTTTAATAGCAGTTGGGGGCAGGCCGGGCTGGAATAGCTACTGCTGTTGTTCCTTTCTTTTATTATATATAAAACTCTATTTACACATATACATATAACTACCTAGGTATCTATATACATACATATATACACTTATACATGCATGTATATCTACATTTATATATAACATGTATATATATATATATATATTTATATATATTGACCTATTTATATAATATTAGTATATACATATGTACACATATATATATCTCACTTAATAAATAATAACCATTTAACTATTAAGAACACGAATTAATATATACACAAAATAATTAATAACTATATTTCCTTTAATCAAATAAACACACACACAATATATATGCACACATATACCGTTCTAGTCAGGGGCCCATAAACCTAAATGACATTTCAAGAAATGTAGCATGTTCGAAAATAACAAATATATAAAAAATATTAATAGAAATATTATATTTTATTTAACTATTATTTATACCTAGCTATTGGTCATAAAAATAAAACACCAATATACATGTAGTATCTATATGGCCGTCTTTGTCGCACTAAGGGTCTACATGGCTGGGGCTCAGTTCGAGTCTAGTTCGGACTAGTTGATTACAACCAGGTCTTCTGCAAAGTCAATAATTCTAATAATAATTAATAAACTTATTTATAATGGTCACGCTATAACTTGGCCTGGTTTTCCTAGTTAGGACACTCCTATGGCTCGGCATTCTCCTACCATGGCTAATCACTAGTCAAAGCACGCCACTGCACTATCCGTGCCATGATTCCTATTCACCTTGTACTTCAAAACTCATTCATGGCTAAAATCATCTACTGTAATAATTAACTAAATAATTAATTCTAAAATTCTAAAAATCACCATTTAAATCAAAAAAATATTTCAAAAATATATTTCCGGGAAGGGGAGCTACAAATCTACCCACCTAAAAAATAATTTTGTCCTCGAAATTCTAATTCGTAACTATTCCTTAAAATTCAAAATCTACTATCACCTTAATCGCCTCAAATTTAATTTCTCAAGAATATTTTATAACCTCGAATACTTGAGGACTTCTACCCACCTTTGGTCACACTACTCCTCAAAACACGGTCACTAAAGTCTTATAATCTTCTAACCAGTGACTAATAATTCTACCAAAATATCTAGTACATATGGTATGTATAATCTCTCATATCTACAAACAACAAAACATTCAATAGTCAAGCAATATTATACTATGATTTAAGAATTTCTAATGAATTCTAGACAGCACGATCATTCGTCACCCCGGAATAGGAAGCGACGGGAATCAATGATACGGAAAGCAAGGAAGTATAATCGAGAGCAAATATGTAGTTTTCAAGGACGTAGAGAATTTCTAGGAGAATTTTCAAGGCAGAGTGGATTGAGATTTCTAAGATCTAGTCAAGGTCGCAGGCTCGTATCAGTACAGTTACGTAACCGATACGATATGCTCTGACCTGAATGGGCCACCAAAAAAACTTGTCACGACCCGTACCCGCTTTTCGGACGTGAGTCCGTGAGCAAGCCCAGCTACGTATCGAACGGACTCCAGCCCTACTCGAATACGTAAACGCTGTCACGGCTAGGGTAAACTGCCAAATCATGGCAAACAAATCTATATCTCAATCCATAATAAGAAGAATAAACATGAATAAACACTATGGGTCATGGTCTGCAGCCCACTAGCATATATGTCCGATAAGACTCTAAGGAAATAACAAGAGTCTAAACTAAATCAGGAAACATGATAAAGTAAAAAAGCACGAAAGGATAACAACGTAATAATGATACCTGAATCCCACAAGCATCGCAAATCCTCAGCCACCCAGAACTACTAGCTAACTCCATGCAACCGCTAAACCTGAGGAGATCATCATGTCCTCAGAGGACATAGCAAGATACATAATATACATGCCTATCTAACAGTTTTATCATGCGCAAGAAAATAAGCAAGAAAGAACAAGAACAAGACAAATGACTACGAACACGAACACGAATACGAACACAGATACGAACATGAACACGAATACGAACACACGAACACTATAACACTAGAACAACTACGTATAAATGAACTGCCGGATGAACGATAATTACGAGATCAATGGAAGAAACCAAACCCTCATCTCGAGTGTGGACTCACGGGTTTGAACTAAACACTAACCTTCGTCCCGAGTGTGGACTCTCTGGTTAGTACTAACCCTCGTACCGAGTGTGGACTCTCTGGTTAGTTCACGGCAAGGCACCCTCGTCCCGAGTGTGGACTCTCTGGTGCAAATACTACATCCTCGTCCCGTATGTGGACTATCTGATATAAACACCTTCGTCCCGAGTGTGGACTCTCTGGTGCAAGTCAAGTCAAGTCTATACCCTCGTCCCGAGCGTGGACTCTCTGGTACAAATAATCGACATCCTAGTCCCTAGCGTGGACTCACAGATGTAAACAGATCAAGGAAAACATCCTCGTCCCGAGTGTGGACTCTCTGGTGCCAAGGAAACAATATCAAGGATTTAGCAGTTTAGTAACACGTATTTGTTCTATGACACGACTCAAGCAAGGTACTGACGAGAACTCCAAATGTGAAACACAAGGCCAAAACATGAACATGGCTATAAACAATAAAAACAACTCCACAGAAAATAACACGAAAAGCACATGTCCATAAACAATCAAATAACTGAAAAATAAAAGAAAATGCATGTAAGTAAAACTGTAGAGGAAGGCAAGGTATACTTGCCTGGAGGTTGCACGCAGATCCCACAAAAATATAGTCAACTAGTGAGCCAAATAAGTCCACATCTCACAACTGTCCTCGAAAGCTGAAATAAACATTGCCAACATTCTCAGAATAGTCAAATTAGCTAGGATTGCCTGTCCTTAAGTCCAATTCTGGACACAGGGGCAAAACGATAATTTCGGGCAAAAACGATGTCCGCCGTTGGACCCGCTTTGCACCGAAAAATGTGCCAAAGTCAACGGTCTCTAAAGTCGTCAAACTATATGTCTACGGATCCGGTTTTCCGATACGAACCCAACCGTATGTCCAAAGTTAGATTTCGGCGGGCCGTGCACAAAATTGCCCGTTGAGTGGGACCGTGGGGCCCGCATAACGACGTACGATTCAACCGTCTCAGAATTGGACCAAACTTGGCGTACAGGACCAAAAAAATGATACGGTCCTGATGGCGCAAGTTTCGTCTCGATCTGACGAGCGTGCACAAAGTAATTGGAGAATTTGCAAAGTGCACGATACGGTGAATTTCGACAGATACGCATCAAATTCGTCGCGCACACGCGACCAATTTGAATTCCGTCAAAGCCTACACGACCACGAAGCCGTTATGCAGCTTTTGATACTTTTGGTTCGCGACTACGTCGCCCGGTTTGGCGGGACGCACGTCGTATCGAGGGAGTTTCTAGTTTTCGAAAACTGTTTTCCTAAACTTTACAAACAAAAATATTTCTGCTCAGTGGATCAAAAGTAATTTCACAACAAGGGTTTCACAGTCTTATATGTGGTCTAAATTCGTGTTTAATTAGTTTTCTAAGATTTCTACAGGGTTGATGGGAAACAGCCTTCCAATACAGGTACCTAGAGCAATACGATATCCTGTTTCGGGACTGTTTTACCTCGATTTCGTATTGATTTCCCCTCAAATCTGGATTAATTCATTACAAACTAATTGGAGGGGTTCCTAAAGGGTTATATAGGTGTTCTATAGAACTTTACGGGATCAAATTTTGTGGGTTATTCGGAAAGATATACTATGTTGAAGGCGGTACTTGCGCTCAATGATTCTGCTGTTGTTCGTTGAATTCCTGTGCGCGCGCACGACTTGGTCGGCCGACGGTGGCTCCCCGTCGCGCGCGCGCAGGGCCAGGGGGTCGCCAGGGATGGTTGGCGGCACTGGTCAGCCGCGGGGGTTTAGGGTTTTTGCGATTCCCTCGATCTCGTTCTTCGCTCGGCCCTCTCTATATATGCGGGGCTTTCTCTCGGCCAGGGGTTCTAAGCTCGGGTCTGTGCTGGCCTTGGGCTCAGCTGGTTGGGCTCGTGTGTAGGCCAGTTGGGCTTGGCCCGAGGGTTTTGGGTGTTCTGCCGCTTTAATAGCAGTTGGGGGCAGGCCGGGCTGGAATAGCTGCTGCTGTTGTTCCTTTCTTTTATTATATATAAAACTCTATTTACACATATACATATAACTACCTAGGTATCTATATACATACATATATATACACTTATACATGCATGTATATCTACATTTATATATAACATGTATATATATATTGACCTATTTATATAATATTAGTATATACATATATACACATATATATATCTCACTTAATAAATAATAACCATTTAACTATTAAGAACACGAATTAATATATACACAAAATAATTAATAACTATATTTCTTTTAATCAAATAAACACACACAATATATATGCACACATATACCGTTCTAGTCAGGGGCCCATAAACCTAAATGACATTTCAAGAAATGTAGCATGTTCAAAAATAACAAATATATAAAAAATATTAATAGCAATATTATATTTTATTTAACTATTATTTATACCTAGCTATTGGTCATAAAAATAAAACACCAATATACATGTAGTATCTATATGGCCGTCTTTGTCGCACTAAGGGTCTACATGGCTTGGGCCCAGTTCGAGTCTAGTTCGGACTAGTTGAGTACAACCAAGTCTTCTGCAAAGTCAATAATTCTAATAATAATTAATAAACTTATTTATAATGGTCACGCTATAACTTGGCCTGGTTTTCCTAGTTAGGACACTCCTATGGCTCGGCATTCTCTTACCATGGCTAATCACTAGTCAAAGCACGCCACTGCACTATCCGTGCCATGATTCCTATTCACCTTGTACTTCAAAACTCATTCATGGCTAAAATCATCTACCGTAATAATTAACTAAATAATTAATTCTAAAATTCTAAAAATCACCATTTAAATCAAAAAAAATATTTCAGGGAAGGGGAGCTACATTTTATTTTTTTATTTTAGAGAGAGACTCTTGTTTATGGCCTGTGGAATAATTTACTTTAGAAACCATAAATCAGTCACTCCCTCCCTCTCCACATATTTCCACATATAAGACTTTAATTTTTTTTATAATAACATAAATTGATGTTAATTTTTAGATTTTGCTTGATGCGCTCATATTTTGGTCTATTTCTTAATTGTGTGTCAATGATGCCTTCCTCTTGTCCCATTATATTTTGAGGAGTCACTTACATTATCAATAATGCCTTATAATTATTTTTTACAATCACAGGTAAGTGAATTGTAAAATTACAGTGGACTTATAAATTAGAATTTATTGAAAAAATTGTTCTAGCCTAAAAATTGTTGTTGATCATCTTTATTTGTGTTTGACTAATTTATTTAAAAAATATATTCTTGCCATTTGATTGCATAGTTCTTCCTATTGAGATTGAAATCAACTAATAGAGAAACTAAGAAAGAAAATATTTTTATATTTGTTGTTGATTTTCTATTTGTCATTAATTATTATTAGTTGTTGGAAACTTATGATAGTATCATTTGATTGCATAGTGTTCGTGTCTATGTTATTCATTTGCAAATGTGATATGTTGCGAATTAGATTAGAGAAGCAAGCATGCCTCTTATAAGAAAATAATTGGTTGTGTTAGATCTAATCCTGTTGTCCCTAGTCTTTTGCAAAGCTTGTAGTCATGCACTACAAAAAAATTTTGTTTTTATAGCGTGCAATGTGCGTCATAAAATACTTTAGACGGCGCACATGCTAACTGTAACGCCCCAGTCCCAAAATACGTAGGACTAGGAACGAAGACATGCCAGCTGTATTCATACGAAGTACATAGGACTCGTATGGATACATAAGCTGTAAATGCAGTAAAACCATGACTAATCTCATCCACACAAAGTAAAAGAATAAAAGATTTCAAATAATGATTATGAATTGTCTTGATACAATATGTTGGGCGGAGACAAATCTACTACCAACAAGTAAGAGAAAATATATGAAAAATAAAATGAATTTGGCGAGCGAAGCGAAGATGATCAAAGTACAATCACCCTCGAAGAAATGGAGATAGTCACGGCTAGAACTAGAGCACCTGCGAAAGACAAGAACACACACCTGGCGAGATTACCAGGTCCTCAGAGGGACGTAACAAGACACATAATATCATGCCAATAACTGAATAAATAAAGCTCAACAGAAAAGTATATGTGACTGCTAAAATAAAGGTCCTTAACCATTCTATGTGATCATGCAATTTGAAGACAACGTTCCACACAAGGGCTCCCGAAGCTAGAAACACGGCACGTTAGCATTTCAACCAAGGCACTAGTGGCTTCTAGAGAAAAGTAAATGCACGGCCCATTAGCACTCGAGCGAGAACTAAGGGGCAGCTAGAGAAAAATAAATGCACGGCCACTAGCTCTTGGGTGAGTCACTAACGGCAGCTAGACGAAGGTAAATGTACGGCACATTTGTGTTTCAACCGAGGCACTAGTGGCATCTAGAGAAAAGTAACAAATAAATGCACGGCAACTAGCTCTCGACTGAGTCACAAATGGCAGCTAGACGAAGGTAAAAGTGTGAAAGCTCCTGCACCTAATAACTGTCTTCACCCTCCCCATGCACTACACGTGCTGTATCCACATCACGACTTTCTTAATAACTGCTAAGTCTGTAAGCCCCCTGAATTTCAGGGTTTATTTTAAATTTTCTAAATAAATTATTTTCGATAAGTATTTTATATTAATTTAAATACGTATTTTATAGTGTATTTTGTATTTTCTTGATTTTCGTAATGCTTTAAAAATTTTTCTAACTTATAGATTTTTTCTTGGCCAGCATACCGTCGGTGTACCGGTGTATACCGACGGCATACCGCCCGGACATATTTTCTACACTTTAGATTTTTTCGGTTTTTGATATTTTTGTGAATAGTGTTTCGGATATTTTCATGAATAGTATTTTCGATATTTTGATGAATAGTGTTTAGATATTTTCGTGAATAGTGTAGATGTACCCTATTATCCAATGGATATTTGGTTTTGTTTGAATGGCCATGATTGACTTAGATTTTGACATGGATCACGATCCGACGGTTAAGATTAATTCCCCCTTCTATATATACCATTTCACTTTCTCTCTCCTCTCTCTTTTCATTCTCTTCACTCTCTCTTCATTTCTTCTTCCTTTCTCTTCCCTTGGAGCTTGCCAAGAGCTTGTCCTTGAGGTCTAGAGTGTGGTTTCATACCCCTCTTAGTGGTGGAGTAGAAGATTAGGCTTAGAGCTTAACCTAGGCAAGTGCATCTTGCTCAAAAGTGACATGACCATATTTTATTTTTGTTTTCCATAGAAACTAAAGTTTTATTGGCCTATAATTTGCTTCTTTAAATTGTTAACATGTTTAGTATATAGCACTTTTGGTTTTGATCGACACTATTGCGTAGATCTGAGTTTCTAGATATGATTTTCGAGTATTTTGAGGTTTTGATCTATCAAATGTTTTGATTTATGAAAACTAATACTTCCATGTTGTAGGAAATTCAATTCTATTCAATTTTGACTTTTGAAAGTCCAAATTTCGATTTAAAACGAAGTTTTTATGGCCGAAACAAGTTTTGAGTTCAAAAATCAACTTTCTGCGACGGTTCGGAAAATCCGTCGGAAATCCGCAGAAATCCGTCGGAAAATCCGAACTTTCACCACAAAACTTGCTGTGATGGAACGGAAAATCCGCCGATAATCCGCTGTAATCCGCCGGATAATCTGGTTAGGTTGTTTTGAATTTTTTAATATATTTTAAGTGCTGTAAAAATTCTGAAAAAAATTGTATTTAAATACTGTGTTAATTTAGCTAATTTATTATAATTTTTCCAGCATTTAATAAGTACTTTTGGTATTTTATAAAAATAGGAAAACAGAGCTCATTTTCAGGATACATATGTTTGTTGATTTTTAATAAATATTTATGAAGGTTTATAAATTCCAGAAAAAAGAGTATAAATTTCTATAATTAACAAGGATCATTTTGGTACTTTATTTTATGTATAATTGAGCTTTTTGTCTATCTCGAAAATTATTGGAACATAATATACAGTTTAATTTATTTATTGAATAGTTACGACTTGCAATATTTTGTGTTATTTTGAATTATTGTAGTATTGGACCACCCCCTACACTAGTGTAAAGATCCTAGAAAGTTTGTTTGGATATAGTGTCACCCCACATTGGACTTGGAATTGACCGGAGTTGACCAGTTGACCAAAGTCAACTATAAGTCAACCTTTGACCCAGTTTGTCTTAGTTTGCCCTAGTTGACCTAGACATTATAGTATATCTTTTCACCCTGATTAGCTATTGTATTATCTCATCTTTAGGACTGTGGCTTCACTCCGAGCCATGATTCATATTGATAGCAGGATCCCAGGCAAGTACATCTACAAACTCATTTACTGTCTTTTAATGCTAAAACATGTATTAACCATGTTAAAATACTGATCCTTGAGGTAGCAAGCTATGTCTTCACATGTTGTATTACTTACAGTAACTGACATACTTAGGACAGTTCTTATATCTTCACATGTTCCTTACTGGTTCTCAGTACATGTTTCACTATACTTTATACTACTCGGAGTATTCACATGTTTTATACTGTTCCCAGTACCTGCCATGCTTATATTATTCCCAGTATCTCTCACATATTTTACTGTTCTCGTATCTCTCACATGATAGAATATGGGTTATGGGAAAACTGATAGTTGAGTACGTGATCATGCCCCATACTCGTACGTACGTACCGAGCAAGGTTGACATTTTATGTATACCTTGTCGTAGGCGCACCAGCTGTATTTGTACGTATGTACAACTATCGCTTGTTTTACTTGTATGAAAGTACATTTTAGATACTTGTACCACAGTACATTTTACACCTATTGACCGATCACGTACCTGCTACAGTTTTAAATATTACATATGCATCTGTCTCTATGACATATGTGTCCATGCCATGATAGACTATGAGATGCCATGTTCCCTATATTACTAGGATACTGTGATTCCAGTCATACCATGATTCCAGATATGCCATGTTCCCTATGTTACTATAATACTGTGATCCCAGTTGTACCATGAGGCCATGTTCCCAAGTATTTCCTGTTTTATAGACTTATCACACCATGTTTCTTATTGTACATCTCTTTCATTATATGTTCAGTACTTTAGTTGTAGAGGTTGTACCTGCTCCCGTCCTGACAGGATAACGTTGTAGGTTTACTTTCTGAGAAGGAAATGCTATGTGATTCATATTATGGTACTGCTTTTGAGGACCTGGCCTTAGCTCCAGAAGAGGCCCCAGCGGGGAACCTTGCTTAGATATCTTTCATGTGTATTGAGACTTAGACTTTGGTCTGTACTTATATTTGGATACTGGACTTTGTCTCCAGTTAGATACTTTGGAAGTGTATTATTAAGTCTGTACTTGTTTACCTTCGTTTATAGATCGATGCTGTGTTACGATGAACCTTTAAATATGATTTTAGAACTGTTAGCAGCTTAGATCCTTTATTGTCTATTCTTAGAACAGCTTACTACGTTTTAACAAGCGTAGGCTGGACATGGCTCGGCCCGGCCTAACAATTTGGATAACGGGTCGTGACATGTTTCTAGTGGTGCCCCCATACAGGTCCTGACTAAATTGTTTGGTTACATTATTGTACCAAGCATGCCTGCAATTCGGAACTTAAGGTAATTAGACAACATTAGGAATGACGCTTAGAACACCTAGAGGATTTCTAGGATTGTAACATAGGAAAACTTATCACAGCATAGGACCGTTAACTATATTTAGTATCTTGCTTGAAATTCAGTGGGTTACAATTTTGACCAAGATAGTACCCTTGGGATGACCCCTGAGGATCTTACTCTAATCTTATCTCGAAATCTGTTTCCACCTGTTTTATTTACACTCCTCTAAATTCGTTGTTGAATTTAATTCCTGATTTTCATTATTGACTTTGATCTTGCATCGTGATAAATTTTGTGGATTAAATTGTTATATCTCCTGATAAGATAAACGTCTGCTTTATTTATGGAGTTTAGAATTTATCACAGCCATATTAGCTGGTATGACAAAAACATAGAGCCTGATTTTGGATATACTATCCTATTTATAGAATTTAGATTTTCTCGCAGCCATACCGGTTGGCGTGGCGAGGATTCTAGATAATATGATTTTAGGGTGTATACCATAGTTATGACTCTATCGTTTATTGCATCTAAGCTTACTGGTGGGGCAAAAATTCTGGCAACATGATTTCAGGAAGACGTTTATGGTTATCAGATCATATCTTAACTTGGTTTACTTTGTTATGACCGAATGAGCAAGAATAAATTCTTATTATTATTATTCTTCTCCGTCTTGATTAACTCTGTCCTATCTACATCTACAACTAGAATTATAGGTTCTCTAGGACTTTCCAATATGATTGCTTTCGCGTTATCTTTTGGACATAATTATTTTTGTGTTTCATCTTTCCTATAACTTGACTAAACCCTTCTTCGTTAACCTCTTGGGTAATTCTTCTCGTTATGTATCCCGTTGTCTTCGTACCATTCTTGGAGATATTTCGATAAACTTTCCTGTCTTGCTTGACCCTTTAACTTATTTGGACACTGTTATGGATTGCTTGACCCAGTCTTAGACCTTGTTACCTTCTACTTGATAGATGACCGAAATAGCCAAACCTTGTTGACTGATTCTATAGTATAACTGTAAATGTATTGTGTGATTGTGATAAATACTTTTCCTAGGGATTGATTAGATTAAGCTTCTGGGACAAGTATGGGTGACTGACTATAGTAGATTTAGAAACCATTAAGAACGATTGTATTGATAGTATGACTTGATGACAGGGTATCTAAGATGGAGAAATAAAATATTATATTGTTGTGACTACGGATTGAAGATCCGAACCCTGTACTTACGAATTGAGGATTTAGCATTTATAGAATTTTGGTGGGTTATCTATAGCTAATTACATGTGATTATAGGGTATATCGATATGTGGAATGATATAGAATAAGTTAGAATGCGATATAATATTGCGTACGAGATCGGAAAGATATCAGTTAAAACGACAAAGAACGAGGCAAAGACATATGTACATTGGTAATTAATAAATCGGGAGTTTTGAAATCGAGGATTTATATTCGGAGAACTTGTTGAGTAAAAAGAAGAAGGGTCTACGCCAAGAATAAGTATTGAACGTATGATTTCAAGAAGAAATTGTAGGAAAGAATTGACGACAAATAATGCAAAGGGTCTGTGGATTGATAGAATAAGGATACTTAGGATATGATAAGGAAATCAAGTATTTACAATTGAGGTTGAAAATATGGTTGATAATTAAGCATAGTTGGCTTATAAACATACCCAGAGAATGACCTATAGTTTAGGGTATACATAAATGTTTCATGTTAGTATGGAAGATTCTAAAAGATATATGACGTAGTTTATGATAGAAGGACCTTGTTGAACCTAAACCAAAAAGATTGTAAAGAGAAACGGAAGAGATGATTACAAGGGTAGCAGATTGAGTATCGTAGTCAGAGTAGGTACATGTTATAGTTGACCTATTGGATGATTTTTAATTTCGAGGACGAAATTTTTGTATGGTGGGTAGGATGTAAGCCCCCTGAATTTCAGGATTTATTTTAAATTTTCTACATGAATTATTTTCGATAAGTATTTTTTATTAATTTAAATACGTATTTTATAGTATATTTTGTATTTTCTTGATTTTCGTAATGCTTTAAAAAATTTCCTAACTTATTGATTTTTCCTTGGCCAGCATACCGCCGATGTACCGGTGTATACCGACGGCATACCGTCCGGACATGTTTTCTACACTTTAGATATTTTCGGTTTTTGATATTTTTGTGAATAGTGTTTCGGATATTTTCATGAATAGTGTTTTTGATATTTTGATGAATAGTGTTTAGATATTTTCGTGAATAGTATAGATGCACCCTATTACCCAATGGATATTTGGTTTTGTTTGAATGGCCATGATTGACTTAAATTTTGACATGGATCACGATCCAACGGTTAAGATTAATTCCCCCTTCTATATATATCATTTCACTTTCTCTCTCCTCTCTTTTTTCATTCTCTTCACTCTCTCTTTATTTCTTCTTCCTTTCTCTTCCCTTGGAGCTTGCCAAGAGCTTGTCCTTGAGGTCTAGAGTGTGGTTTCGTACCCCTCTTGGTGGTGGAGTAGAAGATTAGGCTTGGAGCTTAACCTAGGCAAGTGCATCTTGCTCAAAAGTGACACGACCATATTTTATTTTTATTTTCCATAGAAACTAAAGTTTTATTGGCCTATAATTTGCTTCTTTAAATTGTTAACATGTTTAGTATATAGCACTTTTGGTTTTGATCGACACTATTGCGTAGATCTGAGTTTCTAGATATGATTTTCGAGTATTTTGAGGTTTTGATCTATCAAATGTTTTGATTTGTGAAAACTAATACTTCCATGTTGTAGGAAATTCAATTCTATTCAATTTTGACTTTTGAAAGTCCAAATTTTGATTTAAAACGAAATTTTTATGGCCGAAACAAGTTTTGAGTTCAAAAATCAACTTTCTGCGACGGTTCGGAAAATCCGTCGGAAATCCGCGGAAATCCGAACTTTCACCACAAAACTTGCTGTGACGGAATGGAAAATCCGCCGGTAATCCGCTGTAATCCGCCGGATAATCCGGTTAGGCTGTTTTGAATTTTTTAATATATTTTAAGTGCTGTAAAAATTCTGAAAAAAATTGTATTTAAATACTATGTTAATTTAGCTAATTTATTATAATTTTTTTAGCATTTAATAAGTACTTTTGGTATTTTATAAAAATAGGAAAACAGAGCTCATTTTCAGGATACATATGTTTGTTGATTTTTAATAAATATTTATGAAGGTTTATAAATTCCAGAAAAATTAGTATAAATTTATATAATTAACAAGGATCATTTTGGTACTTTATTTTATGTATAATTGAGCTTTTTGTCTATCTCAAAAATTATTGGAACATAATATACAGTTTGATTTATTTATTGAATAGTTACGACTTGTAATATTTTGTGTTATTTTGAATTATTGTAGTATTGGACCACCCCCTACACTAATGTAAAGACCCTAGAAAGTTAGTTTGGATATAGTGTCACCCCACATTGGACTTGGAATTGACCGGAGTTGACCAGTTGACCAAAGTCAACTATAAGTCAACCTTTGACCCAGTTTGTCTTAGTTTGCCCTAGTTGACCTAGACATTATAGTATGTTTTTTCACCCTGATTAGCTATTGTATTATCTCATCTTTAGGACTGTGGCTTCACTCCGAGCCTTGATTCATATTGATAGCAGGATCCCAGGCAAGTACATCTACAAACTCATTTACTGTCTTTTAATGCTAGAACATGTATTAACCATGTTAAAATACTGATCCTTGAGGTAGCACGCTATGTCTTCACATGTTGTATTACTTACAGTACTTGACATGCTTAGGACAGTTCTTATATCTTCATATGTTTCTTACTGGTTCTCAGTACATGTTTTACTATGCTTTATACTACTCGGAGTATTCACATGTTTCATACTGTTCCCAGTACCTGCCATGCTTATATTACTCCCAGTATCTCTCACATGTTTTTACTGTTCTCGTATCTCTCACATGATAGAATATGGGTTATAGGAAAACTGATAGTTGAGTACGTGATCATGTCCCCTACTCGTACGTACGTACCGAGCAAGGTTGACATTTTATGTATACCTTGTCGTAGGCGCACCAGCTGTATTTGTACGTATGTACAACTATCGCTTGTTTTACTTGTACGAAAGTACATTTTAGATACTTGTACTACAGTACATTTTACACCTATTGACCGATCACGTACCTGCTACAGTTTTAAACATTACATATGTATCTGTCTCTATGACATATGTGTCCATGCCATGATAGACTATGACCATGTTCCCTATATTACTAGGATACTGTGATTCCAGTCATACCATGATTCCAGATATGCCATGTTCCCTATGTTACTATAATACTGTGATCCCAGTTGTACCATGAGGCCATGTTCCCAAGTATTTCCTGTTTTATAGACTTATCACACCATGTTTCTTATTGTACATCTCTTTCATTATATGTTCAGTACTTTAGTTGTAGAGGTTGTACTTGCTCCCATCCTGACAGGATAACGTTGTAGGTTTACTTTCTGAGAAGGAAATGCTATGTGATTCATATTATGGCACTGCTTTTGAGGACCTGGCCTTAGCTCCAGAAGAGGCCCCAGCGGAAAACCTTGCTTAGATATCTTTCATGTGTATTGAGACTTAGACTTTGGTCTGTACTTATATTTGGATACTGGACTTTGTCTCCAGTTAGATACTTTGGAAGTGTATTATTAAGTCTGTACTTGTTTACCTTCGTTTATAGATCGATGCTGTGTTGCGATGAACCTTTAAATATGATTTTAGAACTGTTAGCAGCTTAGATCCTTTATTGTCTATTCTTAGAACAGCTTACTACGCTTTAACAAGCGTAGGCTGGACATGGCTCGGCCCGGCCCAACAATTTGGGTAACGGGTCGTGACAAAGTCTTTTAGACAACCATAACTATTTAGCAGTTATTGTCTATCGCACGGCATGTGCGCACCGATGGCCAGTCGATACGTACGTCCGAGATCTTTATGAGACTTGTGACTCGTGATACACAAGTGTCAGGGCCAATGAATGTGACACAAACAAAGGTAGTCCCTTAACTCTAGGCCAAATACAACTAAAATTTAATAATTTGCAAGTACAATTTATATTTTCTAGAATAAGTAAAGAAAACATGCATGATATTGAGCAAGAAATTAAACAGTAAAGGCAAGGTGTCTTGCCTGGTAGGACGCCTGGTGTGCTGCGATGAACAATGTGGCACGAACTGCGATGTCGGAATAACAACTATATAAGGTGACCTCTGATGGTGGCACGGACAGTTCCGTTGGGTCCAGAAGGGTCAATTTAGTTAGGGTGGACATAAGGTAGTCTCGAAATGGGCAAAGAAATAGGAATAATAGGACTGGATACGGACAGGAGAAAAATCAAAGAAATAATGGATAAATATTATATATATATGAGTTTTAGAGAATATTCCTAAAACTAGTTTTCATGAGTCAAAATATTTATAAGAAAAATGCAAAAAAAACCTAAAGTCAAAAAAAAAAAAAAATCGTGTTCGGCAAAAACTCTAAGTTTGTAAAGATACGACTCTAGATAGAAAAATATATTTTATTGCCAAAATATTTATATAAATACAAACTTAAAATCAAAATAGTTGTTTCCTTTTAGTCAGAAAATAATATTTTTCTAAAACTTTTATAAATAATATTATTTAGCAAATAGATAGTTTTGCAAGTAACAGCAACAATAATCATAATAAAAATAATGAGAATAATAATAATAATAATAACTATCTTTAACAAATAATAATAATGATGACAAATAATAATAATAATGAGAATAATAATAATAATAATAATAATAATAATAATAATAATAATAATAATAATAATAATAATAATAATAATGATATTAATACTGTACTTACAAAATATTCTGTTAATGAAAATAACTAATAATGTACTAATAATAATAATAATACTAATAGTGAAATAAGAATGACAATGAAATAATAATAATAATAATAATAATAATAATAATAATAATAATAATAATAATAATAATAATAATAATAATAATAATCATCATAAAATAAATCAACTAAGGAAACGAAAAATAACATCAGGATAAATAATAATAATAATAATAATAATATTTTAGGGCTTTTAAATTTCCATATGAAATCACAAGTAGTGTCTAAGCACAAAACTATATGTTTATAAAAAAACACAATGTTTAGAAAATTTCAACACACATTTATTTAATAGTCATAGTAGTAATGGCAATAACTATTGGTAAAAATAATATTAGTTTTCAATCCACTGTAAGGAAACACAAAGATTTTGAAATAATTCATTATTTAATGAAGAGAAAATAACAAAACAAACAAATAAGCATACTTAAAACAACAAATAAAAAAAGAAAAAGGAACACGTGACCCGAGAGAAGTCTGTTCTCTGGGTTTCTAAAAAAAATTTAGAAGAAAGAGATGGTGTTGACTGGGAAGAGAGAAGGAAGAGAGAGGATGCAGAGAGAGAGAACGAGAGAGCTCGGTGAGTCGGGAAGTCGCCGGCGCCGGGCGGCGCGGCTAAGGCGCGGAGGCGGAGCTCGGGATCGGAGAAGAGGGAGCTGGAGAGGAGGCGAGGCGAGAGCTGGAGAGAAGAGGAAGGGCGCGGCGCTGGTGGGTGCGGCGAACTCGGATGACCGGTGGCGGAGGGTTTGAAGTCGGGAGAGGGTAGCGGACGGCGCGGATGGCGGTGGCGAGGGTTTGGCGAGGCAGGGTTCGGTGGCGGGTCAGGTGAGAGGCGGAGACCGCGGCGGTCGGCTAGGTCGGCTCGGTCGAGGGAGAAGGGTTTTGCGCGCGGTGGCGTGGTGGTCTACGCCGGAGGAGGTCGGTCGGAGACAGCGGAGGCGGGGTTTTCGGGTGGCCGAGGGAGAGGCATGGAGCGGCGGCAGTACGTCCAGGCACGACGGTTCGCGGGGGTGCGGAGCTGCACGCGGCGAGGGTGGCCGGCCAGGCGCAGCTGCTGCGGGGAGGTTGTCATGTCGCACGGTAGGTCGGTGCTGCCTCCGAGGAGACCCGATGGTGCGGCTCGACGGAGCACGGTGGAGCACGATGCGGAGGTAAGGGGATTCCTATTCCTTTTGTTTTATTGGGATAATGATGGTGATGGGGCTGAGTGGCAAGTACGGTGGTGGTGTGGTTTTCGTTGTGGCAGCGGGGGTCGTAAAGGTGGTTGTGGTCGGGGGCTGTGGATATTGTTGGCCATGGCGGGGGTCGTAGTTGGTCGGGGGCAGCGATGGTGGTGGATGACGGCAGTAGCTGTGGTGGCAGTGGAGGATGTTGTCGGGGCTCGGGGTTGGAGTCGGTTGCGGGGTGATGATGGCGGTTGTGGAGAAGGCAGGGAGGAGCTGTAGGACATGAGGCTCGTCGACAGGGAGTTGGTCGTGGCTCCGACCAATTTAGGGTTAGGGTTAGGGTTAGGTTTAGGGATTAGAATTTTATTGATGTCGGGGGTGTCCGACACGGGGAATATATGTAGATGTAAACATGGAATAAGAATATGGATGGTGGAACACGGACACGGTGCACGCACTTCATGGAGAATTATTTGTGGAAAAATTTTGTATGATAGAAATTTGGAGGAGTACCTACCTTTTATAGGATGTGGGAATTCCCAATTAGATAAGAATTAGGATTCCTTTAAACCCAATTTAGATATTTTCTAATTTAATTTAAAATCAATCCAAATACAAATACAAATCAAATTTAAATCAAATTAAATTTTTAGTTTAAAATCCAATGGGATAAATCAAATTGTAAATATTTAACTATTTAATTTATTCCATAAACTCAAATCAAGATTTAAATGCCACAATAATTTCAAAATATATTTTCTAAAATACTAATAATATTAATTTCGAAAATTACATTAAAAATTATAAATATATATGTATGCACAAATAATGTTTTCATAATTATGCTTTTCTAGTATCCAATAAAAATATTAATTATTATTAATAATTGCATAAATGCAGGCTTTTAGTAAATAAAATAACAAGTTGGTAATGATAGCAAAATAATTATTATATATATTATTTTGAAACTATAAAATAATAAATAAAATATTTTTTTAAAAATATGTACGTTCGCACATATTCGCACTCGTCGAGCAATCACGAAAAATAAAGTTTTGTGCGCGGCGTACAATACGACTATGCGACGTACAATACAAAATTTTAAATCAGTATCAAAATCAAAAAAAAAATATAGTAAAAATTTAGGGGTTTTACATCCTACCCAACTTAAAAGAATTTTGTCCTCGAAATTAAGAATTAGTAGGGGACGAGAGGACACAAGGGGGTATCAATGGGGATCCAATGATGACAATATTTTCACAAAATCATGTCGTAAGAAATCGCGATCTAGATCGTAGAAAAAATAATACGGTATGGTCATAATCGATATGAAGGCTTAGAGGAAGTTTTAGTACAACGCCTTCGTCCTTCTAAAATAGGTGAAGGCGAAAGCAATAAGGGGTTCAAAGATGACATTTTCGAGTACGAATACGTGATTCAAAGACGACCGAAAAGAATTTCAAAGGAATTGTCAAGGCAGTCGTAGATGGGATTCTAGAGGGCAAGTTTAGCTATGTCCCCATCCATGTAGAACGATAGACAAAAGCGAACCAAAGTGCACTTGGTTGATCAGACCATTATGCACCGGTTCTGATTAGACAATAGGCTAGTGAGCGGTCAATAGCATATGTCATGAACAAACTTGATAAAGAATAAGCTTGCAAAAACTGGGCTACATTAGCATCATTTAATCAAGTGGTAAATACATAGGCACGAGAGATTAAGATTTAAAGAAGGTAGAATGATTCTAAGTCATACAGTCGTCCTATAGTCTTCTTGTCCAAGTCCTTGGTTGGCTAGACGGGTTAGGTCCTCTAGATTCTAGGATCTAAATAAGCTTGCTAATATAGGTCAAAAGGGGTTGCTAGTTCATAAGGTATTCTACCCAACTTAAAGAATTAAACTAATGGTGTTTGGGACAACTAACTAGTAGGGTCAATCTCTAGCAAGCACGAAGGAAAGATAAGAATATGGACGGAAGGAAGCAAGCAAGATGCAATTGATGAGTTAAACGGTAGATAAAATCAAGGAAAGAGGTCAAGTATGTGGATGAGATCCTAGACTTCTAATCCTATACGCAGGCTTGCTTGGTACGGTAAAGTAACCAAACAATTTATCTTGACCTGCATGGGCCACCACAAAAACATGTAACGCCCCAGTCCCAAAATACGTAGGACTAGGAACGTAAACATGCCAGCTGTATTCATACGAAGTACATAGGACTCGATGGATACATAAGCTGTAAATGCAGTAAAACCATGACTAATCTCATCCACACAAAGTAAAAGAATAAAAGATTTCAAATAATGATTATGAATTGTCTTGATACAATATGTTGGGCGGAGACAAATCCACTACCAACAAGTAAGAGAAAATACATGAAAAATAAAATGAATTTGGCGAGTGAAGCGAAGACGATCAAAGTACAATCACCCTCGAAGAAATGGAGATAGTCACGGCTAGAAGTAGAGCACCTGCGAAAGACAAGAACACACACCTGGCGAGATAACTAGGTCCTCAGAGGGACGTAACAAGACACATAATATCATGCCAATAACTGAACAAATAAAGCTCAACAGAAAAGTATATATGACTGCTAAAATAAAGGTCCTTAACCATTCTATGTGATCATGCAATTTGAAGACAACGTTCCACACAAGGGCTCCCGAAGCTAGAAACACGGCACGTTAGCGTTTCAACCATGGCACTAGTGGCGTCTAGAGAAAAGTAAATGCACGGTCCATTAGCACTCGAGCGAGAACTAAGGGGCAGCTAGATAAAAATAAATGCACGGCCACTAGCTCTTGGGTGAGTCACTAACGGCAGCTAGACGAAGGTAAATGTACGGCACATTTGTGTTTCAACCGAGGCACTAGTGGCATCTAGAGAAAAGTAACAAATAAATGCACGGCCACTAGCTCTCGACTGAGTCACAAATGGCAGCTAGACGAAGGTAAAGGTGTGAAAGCCCCTGCGCCTAATAACTGTCTTCACCCTTCCCATGCACTACACGTGCTGTATTCACATCACGACTTTCTTAATAACTGCTAAGTCTTCTAGACAACCATAACTATTTAGCAGTTATTGCCTATCGCACGGCATGTGCGCACCGATGGCCAGTCGATACGTACGTCCGAGATCTATATGAGACTCGTGACTCGTGATACACAAGTGTCAGGGCTAATGAATGCGACACAAACAAAGGTAGTCCCTTAACTCTAGGCCAAATGCAACTAAAATTTAATAATTTGCAAGTATAATTTATATTTTCTAGAATAAGTAAAGAAAACATGCATGATATTGAGCAAGAAATTAAACAGTAAAGACAAGGTGTCTTGCCTGGCAGGACGTCTGGTGTGCTGCGATGAACAATGTGGCACAAACTACGATGTCGGTGCAACAACTATACAAGGTGACCTCTGATGGTGGCACGGACAGTTCCGTTGGGTCCAGAAGGGTCAATTTATTTAGGGTGGACATAAGGTAGTCTCGAAATGGGCAAAGGAATAGAAATAATAGGACTGGATACGGACAGGAGAAAAATCAAAGAAATAATGGATAAATATTATATATATACGAGTTTTAGAGAATATTCCTAAAACTAGTTTTCATGAGTCAAAATATTTACAAGGAAAATGCAAAAAAAAACCTAAAGTCAAAAAAAAAAATCGTTTTCGGCAAAAACTCTAAGTTTGTAAAGATATGACTCTAGATAGAAAAATATATTTTATTGCCAAAATATTTATATAAATACAAACTTAAAATGAAAATAGTTGTTTCCTTTTAATCAGAAAATAATATTTTCCTAACACTTTTATAAATAATATTTTTTAGCAAATAGATAGTTTTGCAAGTAACAGCAACAATAATCATAATAAAAATAATGAGAATAATAATAATAATAATAACTATCTTTAACAAATAATAATAATGATGACAAATAATAATAATAATGAGAATAATAATAATAATAATAATGATATTAATACTGTACTTACAAAATATTCTGTTAATGAAAACAACTAATAATGTACTAATAATAATAATACTAATAGTGAAATAAGAATAACAATGAAATAATAATAATAATAATAATAATAATAATAACAATAATAATAATAATAATAATAATAATAATAATAATAATAATAATAATAATAATAATAATGATAATCATCATCATAAAATAAATCAACTAAGGAAACCAAAAATAACATCAGGATAAATAATAATAATAATAATAATAATAATAATAATAATAATAATAATAATAATAATAATATTTTAGTTCTTTTAAATTTCCATTTGAAATCACAAGTAGTGTCTAAGCACAAAACTATATGTTTATAAAAAAACACAATGTTTAGAAAATTTCAACACACATTTATTTAATAGTCATAGTAGTAATGGCAATAACTATTGGTAAAAATAATATTAGTTTTCAATCCACTGTAAGGAAACACAAAGATTTTGAAATAATTCATTATTTAATGAAGAGAAAATAACAAAACAAACAAATAAGCATACTTAAAACAACAAACAAAAAAAGAAAAAGAAAAAGGAATGCGTGACCCGAGAGAAGTCTGTTCTCTGGGTTTCTAAAAAAAAATTTAGAAGAAAGAGATGGTGTTGACTGGGAAGAGAGAAGGAAGAGAGAGGATGCAGAGAGAGAGAGCGAGAGAGCTCGGTGAGTCGGGAAGTCGCCGGCGCCGGGCGGTGCGGCTAAGGCGCGGAGGCGGAGCTAGGGATCGGAGAAGAGGGAGCTGGAGAGGAGGCGAGACGAGAGCTGGAGAGAAGAGGAAGGGCGCGGCGCTGGTGGGTGCGACGAACTCGGATGACCGACGGCGGAGGGTTTGAAGCCGAAAGAGGGTAGCGGACGGCGCGAATGGCGGTGGCGAGGGTTTGGCGAGGCAAGGTTCGGTGGCGGGTCAGGGGAGAGGTAGAGACCGCGGCGGTCGGCTAGGTCGGCTCGGTCGTGGGAGAAGGGTTTTGCGCGCGGTGGCGTGGTGGTCTACGCCGGAGGAGGTCGGTCGGAGACAGCGGAGGCGGGGTTTTCGGGTGGCCGAGGGAGAGGCATGGAGCGGCGGCAGCGCGTCCAGGCACGACGGTTCGCGGGGGCACGGAGCTGCGCACGGCGAGGGTGGCCGGCCAGGCGCAGCTGCTGCGGAAAGGTTGTCGTGTCGCGCGGTAGGTCGGTGCTGCCTCCGAGGAGACCCGATGGTGCGGCTCGACGGAGCGCGGTGGAGCACGACGCAGAGGTAAGGGGATTCATATTCCTTTTGTTTTATTGGGATGATGATGGTGATGGGGCTGAGTGGCGAGTACGGTGGTGGTTTGGTTTTCGTTGTGGCAGCGGGGGTCGTAAAGGTGGTTGTGTTCGAGGGTTGTGGATATTGTTGGCCATGGCGAGGGTCGTAGTTGGTCGGGGCAGCAATGGTGGTGGATGACGGCAGTAGCTGTGGTGGCAGTGGGGGATGTTGTCGGGGCTTGGGGTTGGAGTCGGTTGCGGGGTGATGATGGCGGTTGTGGAGAAGGCAGGAAGGAACTGCAGGACATGAGGCTCGTCGACAGGGAGTTGGTCGTGGCTCCGACCAATTTAGGGTTAGGGTTAGGTTTAGGGATTAGAATTTCATTGATGTCGGGGGTGTCCGACACGGGGAATATATGTAGATGTAAACATGGAATAAGAATATGAATGGTGGAACACGGACACGGTGCACGCACTTCATGGAGAATTATTTGTGGAGAAATTTTATATGATAGAAATTTGGAGGAGTACCTGCCTTTTATAGGATGTGGGAATTCCCAATTAGATAAGAATTTGGATTCCTTTAAACCCAATTTAGATATTGTTTAATTTAATTTAAAATCAATCCAAATCCAAATACAAATCAAATTTAAATCAAATTAAATTTTTAGTTTAAAATCCAATGGGATAAATCAAATTGCAAATATTTAACTATTTAATTTATTCCATAAACTCAAATCAAGATTTAAATGCCACAATAATTTCAAAATATATTTTCTAAAATACTAATAATATTAATTTCGAAAATTACATTAAAAATTATAAATATATATGTATGCACAAATAATGTTTTCATAATTATGCTTTTCTAGTATACAATAAAAATATTAATTATTATTAATAATTGCATAAATGCAGGCTTTTAGTAAATAAAATAACAAGTTGGTAATGATAGCAAAATAATTATTATATATATTATTTTGAAACTATAAAATAATAAATAAAATATTTTTCTAAAAATATGTACGTTCGCACATATTCGCACTCGTCGAGCAATCACGAAAAATAAAGTTTCGTGCGCGACGTACAATACGACTACGCGACGTACAATACAAAATTTTAAATCAGCATCAAAATCAAAAAAAATATAGTAGAAATTTAGGGGTTTTACACTAACGCCATATTAGCCCGTGTCGTAAAAAGATAGTAGTTTAGACGAGAAATATGAGAAAGAGAACCTGTCGAGAGTAGCGAGAGGAGAGAAGCAGCATAATACCTTTGGTAACCCGTGGAGAGTTAGAGAGAACCTCCCCCTTTAAGAACAACGGCCCGATCTCCCTTTGAGAACAATGGCTCTATCTGAGAAACTAGAACCTCTCTTCTTTGATATTTGTTTGGTTATAGGAAAATAGTTCTGCGGCAACAAAAGTATTGGGCGGTTCTTTTTCAAGGTTTAGGACATTTAGTGCGTGCCTGTTTTGGTATGGTCAAAGTATGGCGTATCAATGTGCGCCATAAATAGACTTAATTGTCATATTCTAAATATTTTTATGGCAATCAATGAAATGTATGTCGTGATTTGACTATTTAAGGCATACTTTTTATGTACGTCTTAAATTCAACGTCGTTAAAAGTTACTTTTCTTGTAGTGATGCTATATTTTAGGAGCCATTAGCTCCTTGTATTTTGTTTGCCTACTTGGTTGTAAAATCTATTTAAAGGCAGTCCTAATAAACAATAAAAACAACAAGTAGAGAAAGAAAAGAAAAATGTGAGCTATGTGTCCTCTTTCTCCCTATGTGCATGTGTAGTTTTTATTTTTTTAGATTCTACATTTGGTATCAGAGCCACAAGGGCCGAGTACTTGATCCGTTCATACCCAAATACATGACGCGCTCTCCGGGAAGTAGTGTCACCGGTGACGAGGTACCGATGAGTATGTCGACAGAGGAAAGTTCCGCCGTCTCGCTGCATTATCCGATGCTCATGACGAGCAATTATGCAGCCTAGGCAATCAAGATGAAGGTCTATATGAAGGCTCAAGGAGTGTGGAACGCTATCGAGGACAACAACATCGACGTGCGCAAGGATCAGATGGCATTGGCGGCCATATATGCAGGTATTCCCGAGGAAACGCTCTTCCTATTGGCTTAAAAGCAAATGGACAAAGATGCGTCGGAGGTGTTGAAGACGATGCAGTTAGGCGCCGATTGTGAGAAGGAAGCTCTACATAGAGGTGCAAAGTGAATTTGAACATCCTCCGCTGCCATAAGTGAGACAACAAGATAGAGCAACAGGATTAGAGGGTGATTGTTAGATCTAATCATATTGTCCCTAGTCTTTTTGAATAGCTTGTGGTCATATGCTTTATTTTAGGAGCTATTAGCTCCTCGTATTTTGTTTACCTACATAGTTGTAAAGTCTATTTAAAGTCAGTCCTAGCAAACAATAAAAACAACAAGTACAAAAAGAAAAAAAATATAAGCTCTGTGTCCTCTTTCTCCTTTGTGTGCGTGTGTGGTTTTTATTTTTAGGTTCTCCAGGCTGGAGCAGAAAAAATGTATATAATATGAACATTAAGCTTTAGGGGGTACCACATTCAGAGTTCGTCTCAGGCCCCAAAATCTAAAGTCCGGCAGCCTCCTTCACTATTTTTTTCAAGCATTTCTGCTTCTATCATGTATGAATTTACACAATATTGTACTTTATCTCATATCTGCGCTGATATGGGTGACTCTTCCTCTATTAATGCATAGAGTAATGTTATTCGTACCTCCAAATTGTCCCTCCAATACATCCCTCCTTATGTGGCAGCTGACGTGGCATGTTAAATAATATTATGTGTCATCTGACATGGCCGATGACATGGCAAATTTTAACCCAAAAAGTTAATTACCCAATTTTGTCCATGTTAATTTAATGTTAATATTAATTAATGTTAATTTAATATTAATATTAATACTAATTAATATAATATTAATTAATGTTAATATTAATGTTGATTTTTAATGTTAATGTTAATATTATTGTTAATGTTAACGTTAATATTAATTTTATTGTTAATGTTAACATTAATTTTAATGTTAATTTTATGTTAATGTTAATTTTAATTTTAAAATTTGCCACGTCAGCTATTACATCAACATGTCACGTCAGCTGTCACGTAAGGAGGAACGGTTTGGAGGTACAAATTGGAGGGACAAATAGCATTATTCTAATGCATAATGTTTGATGTTTGTTTCGAAAGGGGAAAAAAAACTCAGCATGCTACGTGGGCATGAAAAAGAAATAGGAATCTTCAATAAATTAGTTTGTGTCCTTCTCGATCTTTGTCAATGGAGATTGGAGAACGAAGCCCTAACTTCCACCCAAGTCGTGGGATCCCCGACAGGGATGCCCACTTTCACTATATAACGTTTTTCATTTTGTATCGGGAATTTTTGTCAACACGTACGCGTTACCCACATGGAAATTAAGATGCAACCTCTCTTTGAGTTAATAAAACATGTTTACTGAGTAGTGCTTCTTCGAAATTACTAGAATGGCACACATTTTTATTGAAAGGGAAAGTACAATACAACTAGAGCGACATGGCTCGACACTATGTACGTACATCATGGGCCGAGCAAACCTTCAACATGATATTGTTTTGATAATGCAGATTGATGAGCTTCACACACAAACCTTCAACTTGACTTGAGCTTATAATTTAAGCAAATTAATTAATTAAGCCAGAATTATTCTAGCTGATAATTGATGAGGCACGCATGCAGAGGCTTCTTCACTTGTTCGCGGTCCAGATGACATGATCCTGCGGCAGGAAGTGGCAGGTGGTCATGTGGCACGCCACCATCGCCTCCACCCTCGTCCCGTCGGCTCCGACCATCGACACCCGGTACGCGGTGGTCCGGCTGGAGGTGTGGCAGTAGTACACCGCGTAGGGGTACTTCCGGGCGTGGCAGGCCACGAAGCCGCCGGTCCCCGTCAGCTCCTTCACCGCCGAGACCGTGTACTCCTGGCTGGGCGCCTCCTCCTTCCTGTCCACGACGGTGGTCAGGGTGGCAACGTCGCGGGTCCCGAGGCTCGACGTCACGTACTCGACCATGGACTCGAGCGAGGTGGCGCACAGCTTGGTCTCCCCGGCGTCGGCGGGGGCCTCGCACTCGCGGAGGGTGTCCGCGATGTAGCCGGCCTCGGCGGAGCCGGGCTTGACGGAGAAGCGGGCGAGGATGTCGGGGAGCTTGGCCGAGGAGAAAGGGGTGGAGGCGGCAGAGTGGCGGGGGAGGAAGCGGACCCCCAAGCCTGAGGTGGTCTTGAGGAAGTGGATGGGGACCTTGAGGCCTGGCGCCAACTCTTCGCTGCGAGTGCATCGTATGAAGCATTCTAGTATGTCTTCGCTCCCCCCAGCTTTATCCCCTGCAGCTCTGTTCACGGGGATCGCAACTTGATCGTTCTCTTCCTTGTTCACTCTCTTCACGTCCACTGCCACGATTTATTCAGAACATGAACAACAATTTAAATGCCAAAGTTATATTTTTATTTCTCTGTACGTTTTTTATTGTATATTTTTTTAGTTCGTAACCAACCTGGACTCAAATTTTGTAGGTTGTTAGGTGAATTGTTCTTGTTGTCATTCATGGATAGGTCAAGCTGGACCCAAAATAGCTAATCCAAACTGGAGCACAGTTTCGGTCTCTCATCTTCCACTACCGGGGCTTCAAAACAGATTTAGCCGTTTAAGTCGTATGTATATCATAAACTATTTTATTTTTTAAAAACTACGAAAGATAAAAGTTAACTTTTTTTCATCCACCATTTTTTAAAAAAAATTACCAATAAAAACTAAAATTTTCTCTTTTAGTCCGTATCAATATATATTTAAAAATTAAATTTCAAATGGTTTAAAACTAAATTAAAAAATATCATAAAATATTTAAATTGTTTAACAAATCTTAATTCAAAGATATTTAAATATTTGAACTTTTTCAACAATATCATAAAAATATTTATCCATAACAAATTACAATTAAAATTTAATTAATTTTTTACAAACTTTAATTAAAATATAAATATATATACAATAATTTTTAATTTTATTTAAATATTTAAATTATTTTTTGATAAAATTAGAAAGAAAGAAAGAAAAATGATTTAACTTGTAACGCATGTGCATCTTCTAGCAACGAGTTATAAGGGAAGTATATCGTTGGTGAACTGTGAGCAGATTTCATGTTTCATGAGAGAACTTTTTTTTCTAATTGTTATTATAAAGTTTGAGACTTTTTGACGTACCAACACTATACATGTTCGAGTCGACTAATCAATTTTTAATAGTAATTTGGATATTTATTTATACTTTTTTCTAGTACGTTTACAAGTCTTTTTTAAAATATAAGTTAATTTTTTTCTATAAATAGAATCTTGTTCAATAGTACATACAAGTTCATTATTAATTTTGATTAATATGTCTCGCATTAGAGAATTGAAATTTTAATTATCAATATATTTTTAGGTTTACTGATTCCTAAATCCTAACAAAACTTGACTCAAATTTTGTAGGTTGTTAGGTGCATTGTTCTTGTTGTCATTTATGGATAGGTCAAGCTGGACCCAAAATAGCTAATCCAAACTGAAGCACAGTTTTGGTCCATCATCTTCCACTAAGGGGGTTTCAAAACCGATTTATGTGTATATTATGAACAATTTTATTTTTAAAAGTTACGTAAACTTTCCTCATCCACCATTTGTTAAAAAAATTATGAATAAAAATTAAAATTTTTCCTTTTAGTCCGTATCAATATCTATTTAAAAAATAAATTTAAAACAGTTTAAAAACTAAATTTTAAAAAAATTCAGAAAATATTTAAATTGTTTAACAAATCTTATTTCAAAGATATTTAAATATTTGAATGAAATTATTTTTTTACAAAATTTAATTAAAATATAAATATATATACAATAAATTTTAATTTTAATAGTATTTTGACACTTTTTGACAATCCAACAGTATATAGGTTCGAGTCCACTGATCAATTTTTAATAGTATTTTGGATAATTTTTTGTTTTTTTTTTTTGTACTTTTTTCTAGTACGTTTGTAACTCTTTTTTAAACTATAAGTTAAAAAAAAAATTCTATAAATAGAATCTTGTTCAATAGTACATACAAGTTCATTATTAATTTTGATTAATATGTCTCGCATTAGAGAATTGAAATTTTAATTATCAATATTATTCTGGGTCCTTGGTTTTCTGCAATACAAATTTATTCTATTATGTTAAATAACATTCTGAATATATTACTTTCTTAACACAAAAAGAAGGGAAAATTATAGACAATAGGTTGAATCACGCAGGACTATTTGAATCGTTCAACGGAGTCTAGGAATTCCGGTGGCAATGTATTATAATTATTAACGTTATTAACTAGCTGTTATTATAATTATTAACGTTATTTACTAGCTGTTTTATGTACGCCATGAATTTTTTTTTAAAAACTTATTCTGTGTACAGTGTACATATATGCGTGAGAGAGAGAGAGAGACCATGTTGAATGATGTCTTTGATGGCTGCTGGCATTTTAGTATTTGGAAGGGCTTTCTTCCAGTAGGTCTGGGCGTGCAAAGCTTCATCCGTGGCTGTTGCTACCACCTGTATAAACTCAATAGTCAATATGTGATAAACCAAACATATATATATATATATATATATATATATATATATATATATATATATATATATATATATATATTTTTTTTTTTATATATATATATATATATATATATATATATATATATATATATATATATATAAGTGTCATTGTTAACAATTTTTATTGGAGTATATATATGTATACACTAACAATATGTTAGTTGCTTAACTCTTTCTACAGAAATATACCCGAACCTGCATTTAGAAATATTATATTATAAATTAATAGTTAACATTTTTTTTTTCCGTAAAATCGAATCCATCTGGTCAGAAAAAATAGTCCACCTCCACTACTTGAACTTGGTGGGGGTGGAAAGACAACTTAGTGAGGTAATTCGGAGCGTTCGAGTGGACCCATCGTGCAGAGCTGATTACTGACAACGGGAAGGAGCAGTTAGTTGCAGATTTGAGCACAATAAAGTGTATGAGCTCCTCAGGAAGGTGCATCCAAAAATTAATAATGCGGAGTTCATATGGGTCAAAGGAGCTGCGAAGAAATGCAAAATTGTATGTATAACCTTTTGGCAGGGAGACTACTCACATTGGATAGACTTCATAGGTTCGGTGTGTTGGTGACCAATCGTCAGTGGGAAGGAGCGAAATAATCGTATTTTTGAGAGTTGGAGAATTTCAAGTATTGATATTAATTATGCATAATATTAAAAATGATGTTATGATGCTGAGTGTACAACGTATCTAAACATGAACGCCGGTTGTACAATTTACCTATTAATGGAATTATCTTCTTTTATATATATATATATATATATATATATATATATATATATATATATATATATATATATATATTGAAACATTGGGTAAATGTGGCGAACTCGTCTCCACTGGAGCTCGAACTCCTGACCACTTGGACCGCATGCATCTCTCTTAACCAATAGGCTAGAGGTCATTTGCTATATATATATATATATATATATATATATATATATATATATATATATATATATATATATATATATTGATTAGAGGAGTGATCCTCAACATCGAGCAGGATGTATCATGTATGAAGGTGCCATTGCGCACCAACTAAGTGTATGATTCCCGAGTTTTTAATACGCTAATTACCTTTTTCCAAAATATATATATATATATATATATATATATATATATATATATGAGGATGGATAGGCATTTCCGCACTTTTTGCATCCCCATGCATCCCCATGTTCACATCCGTTAGATGTACTTTAAGTCGTCTAATCTTAACCATTGGTAAATCAACGGTTAAAATTAGATGACTTAAAGCACCATCCAACGGTGTAAATAGAGGGAATACTTGGGGATGCAAAAAGTACGAAAATGTCTATCCTCTCTCTCTCTCTCTCTCTCCTCTCTCTCTCTCTCTCTCTCTCTCTATATATATATATATATATATATATATATATATATATATATATATATGATTTCTCACCGCGAAGAGGGAGAGGGAGAGGAAAAGCAAGAAGCGACCCATGTAAGCTATTGTATGGGGGATGAAGTACAAGAACTGAAGGGGCCTATTTATAGAGGAGCCAGGAAGTATGTGGAAGCATTATTATTGTTATTATTATTATTATTATTATTTTGCGATGCATGTGGAAGCATTATTGGTGCTCCAAATGATGGGTGTTTCTAATAATGGATTCAACAATTATTGGGATCCCAAAACTGATCGCCCAATTCATGACATCCGTATGTTCAAGATTTTTTGTTCTCCAATTCAGCTGCGTCCTCTGTGCCTACAGCAACATATCATGTTGCATGTCCACTATAAACGACATTGTGGATCGCTACGGCGTCAAATCAATCCACAACCAGCATTTTGTACCTCATCGATGAGGCAAACCTTTCTAACTGAAGGCCGAAACGGTCAGGGATTGGCTAAAATGCTATGACATTTGTATAAATATAAGTTGTTGCTTGTATGATTTGTTGTATACGTGATTTTTCTTATCTTTCTTTTATAATGTTCACACAGCTGTTGGTATATCGTCGTCGATATATCGCTATCAGTATAGCAATAAAATATATTTTGTTCATCGACGGTTCTGGTTCAAAGTGTCTATTTTTCGATATACCACCACCCGTATACTAGTATTAGGGTTGAAGGTAAATTTTGGATGTTCTATTAACGTCGTTGGATCGAAATTGGTGGTGTAGATCTTTTCAAATTTTGGATAGTTTAAATAGGAGTTTTCTAACCCATATTGATATGCATTACGATCTCAGTAGAGTTTTTCAAGTGTACAATTCTTCAACCATGAGAAAAAGGGTTTCGGGGTTTTGAAAATTGATTTCAAAAGACAGATTGTTTCGGAAAGTGCTACATCAGTTCTTCATGGTCTCACGTCTTTGTTAATCTTCACTTTCTTCTTGTGATCTATTTATCTTATACTTGAAGAGTTGTGTTGATCTATGTCGATCTGTAGAGGGTTTGCAAAAGAGTCGGTGTACTCTTTTTTTTCATTAGTGCGGGCATTTTCAGATAGGAGTACTCTATGTTGGGAATGAGGTATGACCTGAACCGGAGTTGTCCCATGAGGTGCGATATTGAATTGGGCGCATATGCCTTAAAAGAGATTTTTCATAGAAGGTCTGAACCAATCCCAATTATCTACACCACATGATGCCAACGTCTAACCGATGCGGGACTTAAATTACCAACTCCATTGTCACCCCACAATATTTGAGCACTGATCCGGAAACGAGAAACAATCCAACAATCTCTACCTTAACTCGTTTTTGCGGACCGAACAACCTAGCACCCCCGGCTACTGTTTGTTCGTTTTCGCTAGCCGAACACCTTTAGCACACTCCGGCTACCTTTGCTCGTTTTCGCTAACCGAACTTCGGTATTAAAGTGAGAAAATGAATGCATCGAACTTTAGCACACTACGGCTACCTTTGCGCGTTGCCAGCCGAGCACTTTTTGCCATCGAAAATGCGACAAAGTTTTGTTGATTGATAAAACTTTGCTCTTTCAATTACAAACAGAACAATATACAATGTAGGACTTAGACGTAGTCCTAGGAGTATACTTTATTTTTATCTAGGAACTGTATCGGTGGAGCGAGTGGTAATGCATTGACTCCGTTGACGATCTGACGACGATCTTGAATTCTCTGAAGGTCTGGGCTGCTCTAGATGCCGGAGCGTTTGGAAGAGAAGTAGACGTTATGTGTCTCTTCTCGTCTCTGTAGGTAGATATGATGATCTATTTGTCTGTGTATGTGTATAAAGGAATGGTCCTTCTATTTATAGGCAGCAGACTGGTCTGCTCATGCGCGCATATGTAGGATGTGCCTGTACGTGGAAATGCCACGTGGCTGATGCTGTAGAGCGCATGGACGATATGACCTGAGTTGAAGCTGAATCTTGTTTGAACTATACTGTTGGGCTGCGGTAGAGCTGACACGTGGTAGTTGCAAAGATTCGACCGTTGCTGAGATCTTGGGTAGTTAGCAACGATTCGTAGACATAACTGAGTCAAATGACATGTAGCATGTGTTCATGTCTCAAAGATCTCGAATTTGGTAGAGGGTGATCTGTCAGAATGCATCTAGGATCTGGCGCATGGGACGACTTGGTCTATGACTTTCAGAGGTCACAGACAAGTCTTGGCGCATGGCTTCTGAGGTGCATGTAGAGCTTCGAGTGCATGGCTATGGAAGCGCATACAGAGACTTAGCTTTTGTCTTTTGGGATCAGGAGTAAGTCGGGAGCGCATGACTTTTGAGGCGCATGTAAATTGCTGGGCGCATGGCTGTGGAGGCGTATGCAAGTGATCGGTCGATCACGTTGCAAAGCACAGTTATAACCGACAAAAGCAAGTAATGATGATGTTGATGTCTGCGGTTCTTTATTTTCTGCAAAAAGGTGCCAACCATTCAGTCTTCGGGGAACGTGCTGCTAACTATGTCACATAGCATTAAATGCTTGATGGATGACGAGTTGAAGTGGGCACTTCAGTTTGTGCTAGGCGCATGGGTCTATGTCCCATTGGACGCATAGCGCATGGTGCTGACGGCGCATCTGCCGTATGGCTCATTCTTATTGGCCCGTCTGTTGAGTTCTTTGAGGCGTTAATGGATGTTTTGACTTGGCTGAATACGAAGAGACATATTCATTGGCATTAATGCAAATTTATTGCACAAAATATGAGGAGACTGCCACTTGGCGCAAGGGCGAGGGTTGCCCGACCTATAAATAGCTTTATGAAGGATTTTGTTTCTCATTTCACTTAGCTTTCCTTCAAGGAGACGAAGTCGATCGGTCCCCTGCCTCGACGAGTTGACGATGAACTTCTTTCGAAGACAAAGATGTGCCGAGTTGGTTTATTCACCATCGACCATATTTTCGTACAAGCCTGTAAAAGTTTCTATTGCATCCAAATATCGGGATCCTCTTGTCCTGACACAAGCTGAAGGTGCCTATTGCATCCAAAGATTGGGACAGTCATGCCCCGATTTTTGTTCTGCTGGAAGAGCTACAAGTCGGGGCTATCGTGTCCCGATTTTGTTAGGCTAGAAGAGACACTCCTTCTGCTAGAGTGCCCGCATGTTGACGAGGAAGTGATTCGCTCTGACTATGTATGGAGATGTGCCTACGCTGAGATGTTGGAATGATGCGCCTGGTTGTAGCACTTGAGTGATGTGCCTGGCTATATGTTGAAGTGATGCGTCTGACAAGTGATGCGTCTAGCTGTAGGTTTTAGGATTTTATTTCTCTTTTTAAAATAATTCTCTTTTGTAAAAGAGTTTTAGACATGTAATAGACTTTCATATGGAATAAAAGCCCAATTTTTATGTCTCTTTGCTGTTTTCTACTGTTCCAAGTGTTCTGCTAAGTTTTCTGGCGCATGTCAATTTGGGTGCATGATAGTTAGGGCGCATAGATTTTGGCCTAAGATGTGCCTGAAATTTCATGCTTCTACATGACCTCCTTCAAAGTTTTTAAAACTTTCTGCCAAGTTTTGGAATACTTTGAACAAGAAGCATGGATAGTCGTTGTTCTGGGCGTATGTCCTCGTCTGGGTCCATGGCTCTTCTAGGTGCATGACCGCTCCATGCACTGCTGTGGGGGCACAAGCTTTTCTTATTTTTAATGCAAGAAGATAACGCCTGGAAGTTTGAAAGATTAATCATAATCTTTTGGAAGATATGCAGCCATCAGTTTCACGAGACCCGAAGAGTTTTTGCTGATGTTAGCCTTTATCGGTTCACGTGCGTAGCTCATGCCTATAAATAGGCGTCTGTGAGGGAGAGGGAGAGTCTTATACTTTTGTTTTCTCCTTCTTCTTCTTTCTCTAGAGTCTTTCGAAAATCCTAGCTTCTCTAGAGAGAGGGCTCCTAAGACTCCCCGCAGTGGTGCTGGCCGAGGAAGGGGCAAGGACAAAGAGTCCGTGGTGGTCGACGTGGAGGAAACCCCCATCGTCGCAGTGACGCATGTTGATGTTCGGCCTGCGGTGATCGGAAGGTGATCCTCTGCCTTGGTGTTTTCACTTCGTTGCAACACTGTTGGGGCGCGTGGGTATGATTGGAATGATTCGTATCCTGATGACTCGCCTAGGTTTTTTCAAATACTGACGAGCATGGACTCTATCCTAATGATGCACCGAAGCTCCTTCTCGCTGACGCATATGGACTTAGGTCCTGATGATGCGCCGAGGCTTCTCCGTTGATTCGCATGGACTTAGGTCCTGATGATGCGCCGAATCTTCTCTTCAAATGTGCCTAGGCCTCGATCCTGTGTGTGCACCTTTGATGAGATTCTAACTGTGCACATGGGTTTCAACCCAGTTGATGCGCCAGATTATTGATGCACCTCATATGCTTGTTTTGAGCTTCTAAGCCTTTTGCTAACTTTTGAATGGCTTTAGTCTTTTTGGCTGACAACTTTGTCTTGTTGCATGATTGTGTCGATGACTATACCCTTATTGAACGAAGTCCTTTTAGACCCTGCTCTCTGCCAGACGGGTTTGGACTTTAATGAAGAAGTCGTCAACCCTGCCAAGGCTGCCATTATGTTGGACCAGCCTCCGGAGAGAATGACGAAAATTTGAGATCAGCATTTTACTTATCTGCAACACATGATGGAGAGTGGCAAACTCAAGTCTGTTGAATCTGATAATGTGTCCTTCTTGAAATCCGAGTTTTTGTTCGGTGACCATTTGACTTCAAACGAAGCAAAGGTATTGAAGGTCAAAGAAGACTGGTTATTCAAGGCGAGAGGTATGAACAAATACATTCGACAAGTGGAACGTCAATTGTCCTTAACGGCTTTCCGTAGTCTTGCTTCCAAGAGGAGGATGAAGTGGGAGCTCACTCCATCTCAGGGAGGGGCAGTGGCAGGGATCATCTGGATCGACACCACCTCCAATCAGAAAGATACCTTAGCCGCTTCGCGAGCTGGAACCTCTTATTATTTGTGAACTCTACATCACGGGAGTATATATAGTGATGTTCCTCCTAACACTTTTGCCTTTCGTGCCTCGACCTTTGTCAACCGTATGCTGGGGGCCAAGATCTCGTACCTGAAAGGGGAATTTTGGGTCGAGGGCTGGTGCCATTATGTGCAAAAGTGGGACGAGTTGACACTCTGGGTTCTGTCAAAGTTTAAGACTGAACTCAGGGAAGTTGGTCTGACTGCTCTCCGTGCTACTCAGGCGAACATAGATATAAACCGGCCTATGTTCTTTGCTCTCCTGGAGATGTACAACACTCATACCGGCACCTTCTTCACTCCCGTGGGGGAGTTAGGCTTGGCACTACATGAGATGTATGAGGTCTCGAGGCTTCCTTGGGGGTCTGAGCCCTATGAAAAGTACTTCCCTATGAATGAAGAGCTCCTGGCCTTGGAAAAGAAGAATTCTGAGATGATGGCAGTCTTCAAAGAGGTGGCAAGCCATCATTACTCGGCCCAGCAGAGGGACAAAGGTAAAACGCAGCCTTATGTGACTGCTTAGAGGGATTATGTCTTCAAACAAGACATGACGGACCCTTCGAAGGTTCGATTTGTTACTCCTTAGGGGCTTACGTATGCAGAGGTACTTGCTGAGATGACTAGACTCAGCGAACGAAATTCTCGTGAAAATGAGAACCAGGAGCCATCCGACCACATCTACAGCTGCTTTTGGCATTGTATTCACAGAATTCTCTTAAGACAGTACTGACGGCCTATCTGATGATATGGCTTCGAGACCATGTGTTTGCTGGTGGATCTGACGGCCTATCTGATGATATGGCTTCGAGACCATGTGTTTGCTGGTGGATCTGGCTCCGTGGAGAGGGTGGCTAGAAATCTTATCTTGCCGGCTGTAAAACTGGTCTTTGGTCATCCTTTGGCCTTGCTTCCCGCTATGGTGTGCAACCTGAAGCGGGGTCTGAGGGAATTTGTAGATAATGTGGTACAGAGCTACCTTTTCATTATCTGATGGGATGGTTGATCTTGCACCATCCAATTACATTGACCCCTAGCCCGGAAGAGGAGAATGTTGCTCGTGACGCCTTTATCCGTCGCTACTAAAGAAGAAAGTGGCTGCATACGGGCATCCCTATTTATAGAAGGATTCTGTCATATCTCCAAGGGTGGAAGATCACCAAAGTTGGCCCAATTTTCCAGGGTTTTGAAGCAAATAAAGAGCTGGAGGACACTGGCGAGGATGCGATCACTTTGTCGATGTGGGGGTTCCACTGGCTGCAGAGCATTCGGCCTTTCCACCTAGTGTATCGGAATAAGAATCGTTGTTTCTTAGAACTGTACCCGCTGAGTCATTTTGCCCGCTAGTTTGGCTACACCTAGTTGATTTTGAAAAACTCTAGTAGTTGTTTGGGGTTTGTTCGGAGTTTGTTAGATGGAGCCCGAGGTTGGCAATATTATAATGTCGGGTGCATTGGAGAGCGTTTTACACTACCGATTCATAATCCTCGATCGCATATTTTGTTTTCTGCCGTGAAGCTCTATTGTGCAATGAATACCATTTCCCCTGGGTATGACCGGAAGACCAGTTTCATTGTCAGGAAGCAACTTGAGGCATCAGATAGTATGCTGGCGATGGCTCAGACGTATCGTCTGCCTGACGTGGCAGCTTTCAGGGCTGCCCCTGTAGTATCAACGGGAGGTTCTCAAGAGGAGCCCGCGACAAGTCAGCTGAAGAGGCATGCTTCGACGGAGGTAGATTCATCGGCTCCTAAGAAACCCAAGAAGATGTTAGCCACCAAGGATGGGGGCATAATACTGCCTTCGGCGGCACCAATAGAACCATCTCCCATAGTGGTATATAAATTAGCATCTGTCTGACGCGATCTTTCCTCTAATGCTTATACGTCTCTTCTTTGTAGGAGGTATTGAAGAAGAAACCCCGGTCTTCGAGGCCGGGTTCAATTAAACCGAAGAAGGTGGCGAGCTCGTCTGATGAGCGTATCCCTCCGATTGTGTCATCTCTCGTGGAGGAGATTTTGGATGATGCCATTCCGATGGAGGTTTCGGCCTCTTTGGACCGGCCGGAGATGAGCTGCTGATGTAGCGACACCTGAAAATGTTGATCCCTCACTGTGAACTGGTCGGAGAGATGAAGCAAAGTCTTCACAGGCGGTAAAGCAAACAACCATGGGGACCCCTAAAACTGGTACGGGGGCCCCGAAGGAAGTTACCAGGCAAGACCCTCCGGGTGAGGAGGAAGAGTGGGACTCATCTTCTCCAGATGATGCCCCCCAAAAAGATGTTAAGAATGTTGAGAAAGACTCTGTGACGGGCAGAGAGGAGCAGACTGAGGAGTTGGCGGCTAAGCCCTCTCATAGTTACGGTATGGGGGAACCGGCTTTGCGAGAAATTTTACTTCCGAGTCCTAATCCTGACCCAACGATGGGGACTGAGGGGAAAGGAATGACTCGTCTGCCAAGTCCTACTCCCATTCTGGAAACCGGTGCTGATGAAGGAGAAGTGACCCATTTGCCGAGTCCTACCGCTGTTTCGATTAAAAAAGAGACAGAAGGGTCAATTCTCCCTCCAGATGCTGCTCATATCCCTTCGTCAGGGGTAGAAGAATCTGTCCTAGTTGCCGATGATGCTTCAAGGTCTGTTGTGGTGGACTCGGATGTTGTAGGGCCCTCTGGGGCCGGCTCAGACAAGGGCAAAGGCCCCATGGTGGAAGACACCCCCTCCGTTCCTTCTACTTGGTGGACAATGTCGAGTCCCTCCAGAGACTCAGCTCCGGCATTTGGTGGTTCAGTCGACATTGTTGGTGAGACGGAGGTCGCCTAGGCTACAACCTCGAACCCTAAAGGTACCACGACTGGGTCTCCTGTGAGCTAAGCGGTGGCTACGTCGTCAGCCTCAGGTGTGAAAGCCTCTGCAGGGTCAACTGCTCTCCCAGCTCATGTAGTACCTCCGATAAATCCTGCTATGACACCTCAAGTGTTGGCCGATACAGATGAATATATAAATTTCATCGTTGAGGCCATATAGAAGATGTTAAGGAGGAGGGTGTCGGTTGTGCTGGACGAAGGCAGGAGTTTTGTGACTGCAAAGGCAATGGTGATCCGTATATCGCGTTGATCCAAACTCATCAGGGTCATGACCACATGGCAGAGATCTTAGAGGCTTCTGTTGCTGAGCTCGATCATCACCTTACTGAGCTCCAGAACATTCGACAGAATAATTTTTCCACTTTGATAGAGGAGGAGCAGAACAAGCTAGTGGTTGAGGTTGAGTCAGCCTATTCTAACACCATGGCTATCTTAGAACAGGAGCTGGCCGATTCTAAGGCCAAGGAGGAGAGATTTTCTTCGTCCATGAAAGAGAAGGTCAATTTGCGGGAAGCCCTGAATGCTAACATAGCGGAAGTCGATGCCAAGATTCGCCTTCTTCATGAGCAATGGGCTCAACTTCTGGCTGATTCTGAACAAGCACAAGCTAAATACGTCCAGCTTAAAGAAGAAATGGCAAACTTTATACGTCATGTTGCCTTCTTGCTTCGTCAGAAGAAGGAATTGGATGACAAATATCACTACTAAAATCTGTCAATTCAGCGACGCGTCAAGACGTCGCTAAAAAGGGTAAATACGTCGCTAATTTCTATTAGCGACGTATTTAGCGACGTTTTCAAGTAGTCGCGATTAAGCTAGTCGCTAAACAAGAAAACGTCGCCAAACGTCGCTATTGCGACGATCTTTAGCGACGTTTCCACGTCGCTAATTTAGCGACTGCCAGCGACATAAAACGTCAAAATTTACCGACGTAATCTAGCGACGTTGAGCGACTTGAAATGCATCGATGCTGACCTGGCTTTAGAGCCAAATGGCGATGTTCTGCGACTTTTTAACGTCACTATATTACCGACATATAGCGAATTTTAGTGACGTCCTTGTAGCGACGTTTAGTGACGGTTAGCGACGGTAATCATTAATATTAGCGACGTTTATATCGTCACTGGACGTCGCTGACAGTCGCTGAACGTCGCTAATATTAAAAAAATATTAAAAAAATTACAGCAATTGCAGCATTTGCAGAATTTGCAGCACCATTTGTTACAACAACGACTGTGTATCACGAACACAGTATCAAACAACACATACACACAATCACGAACACGTTTGAAACACAATGTGTCCACAATCAACACAGATTTATGAAAATTTGTAACATTGTCAAACATAATGTGTCCACATAAGAATAAAGTATGTAAAACCACATAAAAGACCCAACAATGGGCCATCACACAATAATGTATATGCCGACTACGACTGATCAAGAGGAGCATCACCGCTCCTATCACCGCTCCTGGAAAGAAGGTAAGCATACTGCTCCGGTGTAAGAACCACCGACGACGATGAAGGAGGAGGCAATGCAACCGCTGGAGAAGGAGGCAGTGTAACCGCTGAAGATGGGTGCGTCCGCGTCTCCTCTAGGGCTCGGAGTCTGGCGCTGCATTGCTCCATGCAAGTCGCTATCCTGGTAACGGTGTCGTGAATGTACTCCTGTGTCCCCGTACTTGCTGCACGGTGCGCTCGAGCTCGTCAAAGCGTGCGGTGACCGACGCAGCGTCCTCTTGCGCCTGAGGCCCTTGCTGCTCAGCAATCCTCCTCAGCATATCGTCGTACAGCTCAGCAATCTGGCGGACAATGGTCTCCTCGACTCGGGACGACTCGGCCTGTGACGGCTGTGAATGCGCACTGGAAGAGGGAGCCCTGGATGTCTGCGTCGCAACAAATGCGCCGTAGGACCCCGTACCGTAGTACGTACCCCTCTGAAGACCACCAACAGCGGTCTTCCAGAGCTCGTCCTCCGACTGAGACGAAGAGGGTTGCGATGTACCAACCCCTCCCTCTGTCTGTGCACTAGCACTCGTACGCTCATCACGTAGCCTAACATACTCTTCCTAGAAATCATTGTGCATCTCTATACATCAGTACTTACCAAAATTAGCCTAATAAACGTCTAAAATATTTAATTATTATTAAGTATATGGTTATCTGTATATTCTTCAAGTTGTGTTAAAAATTAACGAAATCTAAATTAGTACTTACATAGCTCTGAGTAGCCCGGTCGTCGATGAGCTTCCCGTCCTTCCGATGGGTGGCCAGGAAGACGGTCACCATGTTTGCGTCCTCACCCCTCTTCACCTGCGTGTTTGTTATATTTTATTCTTTAGTAAAATAGAAAATTATATACTCCTACTATTAATAAATTCTTATATTTGACAATAAATTACATACTAGACGACGGAAATGCTCCGTCATAGGAATCGATCCACCACACCACTTTCCGGCCATAGTCCTAGCCGCCTTCGCCTTCTCCGACCGCTCTTTGTACTCGGGCTCCTCAAATCGAGCCCTCATCGTGGTCCACTGGTCAGGTGTGATCCAACCAGCAATCGGCTTTCCGGAGCGTGACGTTTTTTCTGATCGTCAATAGCATCACGGATCAACTTGGCGGCGACGGCAGGAAACTGCCTCTCAATCTGCTCGGCACGGTGTGGTCGATAAAAATAAGTCCTCTACAAGAATTACAAATTAAAATAATTAGTTCTAAAAAATACTTAAAATTATATTAATTATACTAAATTAACTATCTTTAGTTACCTTGAAGTGGGCAAACCAGAATGCCTTTCTCTCTTCCGAGGCATCTGAGTAGTTGATCCACGGACCCCCATTGTTGGACCTTAGAAATGTGCCCAACGCTCTCTGTACCGACGAGGGACGATATCTGTATACAACGATAACCGACGTATTAATGAATATATATAGATATACAGACATGCATAAAATATTGATTTAACTTACTTCGTAGGACCGTCGGCCCAAATCTCCATTCTCGTCTCGCCCTGAGGTGCGCATACAGGGTCGCTCTGGTATGGATTCGCCCGGGCGGGAGTAGGGACTACCTCCTCTACCTGCTCCCCACCCGCCATGCTGCTGTCAGTGCTAGGAAGGCTAGGGGAAGTAGTATGTTCAGCAAGCCTGGAACTGCTCGTCGCAGGTGTACTGCCACCCGGACCTGAGACCGTATGGTACAATGGAGTACCCGGGTCAGAGGATGGTCCATAGCCATCCTCCTGTAACGGAGCTCTCTGCCCACCTAAGGACACGGATCGTGCTGGCCTATCTCCGCGTCGTCCTGAGGTGCCTCCGCGTCGTCCTGCCATGCTGATAATAACATTGGAGTTCATAATTTAAGACTACAGAAATATGAATACATCAAAATCACAGTTTATGATTGAAAATATAAATAAATATAATGACAGTTTAGAAATATCTGCATACATTGGAATTCATAATTTAAGTTTTCAAAAGTGATCATAGTTCATAATTTAAGATTACAGAAGTATGAATACATCAAAATCACAGTTTCTCAATCATCCTCTGAAAATTCATCTTCTTCATTTGCCTCCTCCTCCTCATCCTCTTCCTCTTCCTCCTCATCGTCACTAGCATCTCCTTCGTCTTCCCCTTCGGATACTTGTACCTCTTCTACACAAGTAGATATTGAATGGGGAACTTCTGCTGAGTCGACATCAACTGTATTAGGTACAAGAGGCAGCTTGTCCTCCTGATAAGCCACTTCGTCGACGTCGTAGGTATTTCTGGCTTTAGTCTTGTATAATGCCCACCAGTCGTACCTCGTTGTTCCCCGTCTAGGATATGTTATAAAATATACGAGTTGAGCTTGACTTGCTAGGATAAATGGTTCGTATCCTTGGTATCGACGACGGTAGTTAATATCTACAAGACCATGTTTGTCAATTTTCCATCCTTGATCTTGTATGGGATCGAACCAATCAACTTTGAACAACACGATCTTGGCAGGCTCTATGCCATAGTTGTACGTCAATTCCACGATCTCACGTAAGACGCCATAGAAATCATTGCCTGGAGTGACATCTTTGTAGTTTGTAGATTTGATACACAAGCAACTATTTTTTGTGGAATCAAGATCCAGGAAGCTATCTCTGATGATAGCATTTGTTGACTTGAACTTAAACCCATTCACGCAATAACTTGGCCATACTTTAACGGCATAAATTGGTCCCTTGGCAAGAGTTCTAATAGATTCATTCTCAAGAATGACGTCCGGACGATCGACCTAAACACGAAAAGATACAAAATTAAGTTTAATGTTAAGTTATTTCCTGTGCAGTTGTGAATGGAGGAAGATTCTAACTAGCTTCTTACGTACATATGCAGTCAACCAAGACGGGAAATGAAGTCTCATTTCTTCTTCTACTTCTTCATCTACAATGTATGGTCTACTTGACCTCACCTCATCATTAAATTTGCTGAAAATCAATAAATATCGGGATATACTCGTTAAATTATAATAACGGAATCAACAAATAGATGACTTGAATATTGAAGATTTTTACTTACCACTCTAGCTTTTCCACTTCATCTTCCTCGCAGTTGAGTAATATATATAATTGGGCCGCCTTTAGTTCCTCATCATTCAAATATCTCTTTTTCAGTTTTCCTGAAGGCTTTCCAAGAGCATTGAAGACTTTCAATAATGCATCATTATATTCTATATCTCCATCGTCGTTCCTCGGAGCTCTTGTTCTATTTGTAGCAATATGAGGCTTGAAATACATTGAACAAAAGTTTGTAATCTCCTCAAGGACATAGGTTTCACAAATAGAACCCTCGACCCGTGCCTTATTTTTTACCTTCCTCTTCAGGTGGTTTAGATGGCGCTCGAACGGGTACATCCACCGATAACCGATGGGCCCACCAATACGTGCCTCATATGAAAGATGAATTGGCAAATGCTCCATAGAGTCGAAGAATCCAGGAGGGAACACCCTCTCAAGCTTACACAATGTTACTGCAATGTCCTTCTCCTGCTTTTCAAGCCGATCGACGAGCAACTTAGTAGAACAAAGATCTCTGAAGAATATGCTAAGCTCTGTCAGTGGATCCCAAACGACATGAGGTAAGAATTCCCGAAATATAATCGGGATTAACCTCTCCATAAAAACGTGACAGTCGTGGCTCTTCATACCCTGGAGTTTGTTCTCCTTCGGGTCAACACATCTTCTCAAATTCGATACGTACCCGTCTGGAAATTTTAGGCCCTGGATCCACCTATAAAGTTTACCTTTGTCCTCCTTGTCCAGTGAGAAAATGGCCCTGGGCTGCTTATACTTCCCACTGCCTTCCTTTATCAAATGCAACTCTGGACGTCTGCATATTTCTTCTAAGTCTAACCTGGCCTTGGGATTGTCTTTCGTCTTCCCCTTTACGTCCATCACAGTATTTATTATATTATCAAATACATTCTTCTCGATATGCATGACATCCAGGTTATGTCTGAGCAGATGGTCACTCCAATATGGTAGGTCCCAGAATATACTCCTCTTCGTCCAGTTGTGAGCGCGGCCAAATCCATCACACTTGTACCCCGCTGTAGGCTCTTCAATAGCACTTGACAATTCTTTTACTTCTTCCCATATCGTGTCCCCAGACCACCGTGGCGGTGGACTAGACTTCTCCACCATGCCAGCACGAAAAGTATTCCTGTTCCTCCGGTACGGATGATCCTTTGGCAGGAACTGTCAATGACAATCAAAGAAGCACGGTTTTCCTCCGTGTTTCAAACAGAAAGCCTTAGTGCGATCCATGCAATACGGACATGCGAGACGACCATGGGTGCTCCAACCCGATAACATTCCATAGGCCGGAAAATCATTGATGGTCCACATTAGTGCGGCCCTCATCTGAAAGTTCTGCTTTCTGGAAATATCATATGTGGTTGCACCTACTTCCCACAACTGATTCAGCTCATCTACCAAGGGCTGTAAGTACACATCGATGTTCCTCTTCGGGTTCTTCGGACCTGGAATAATAATAGTTAGGAACATGTAAGGAGTCTTCATACACATCCAAGGCGGCAAGTTGTACGGAGTAACAATCACTGGCCAACAAGAATATTATGAGCCCGAAAGTCCAAATAGGGTAAAACCGTCGGAGGAAAGCCCCAATCTGACATTACGCGGCTCCGAAGCAAAATCGGGATACACTCGATCAAAGTGCTTCCATGCTTCCCCGTCGGATGGATGATCCAGTACTCCATCTATTTGTTCCCGTTTGTGCCAACTCATATTATCAGCTGTCTCCTTTGCCATAAACAACCTCTGTAACCGTGGCGTCAAAGGCAAATAGTGCATCGAATCTGTTAGCTTGCATGCACCAGAAGTCCTTGTTGTACTAGTTGCCTTGAAGCGATCGGCACCACAAAATCTGCAGGCGTCTTCATCCTTGTCGTCCTTATAGTACAACATGCATCCGTTGCGACATGCATCAATTTTTTCATACCCCATCCAGAGCGATCTCACCATTCTCTTGGATCGGTAGAAGTCTTTAGGTAACTTGCCACCCTCCGGCAATATATCTATAATTAACTCCAGGATTCGGTTGTAGCATTCTTGAGACATGTTAAAATTTGATTTTATGCTCAACAATCTTGTAACCACCTCCAACGGTGAATGGTCATCACAACCAGGATATAAAGGAGTCCTTGCATTCTCCTGCAACTCCATGAACTTTGCAGCATTGGCATTCGGTGCCTCCTCAGCTGCATATTAATTGTTCGGATCGAAACTAGGCCCCGCAGCATCGAAAACCATGTTCGTCCACCCTTGGTCGTAATCAGCATGCTCGTGGACATCTATATAAGGCTCCACATAAGGCTCCGGCTCGGAGGCTAAAGACACAAGTTCTCCGTGTGCGGTCCACTGATAATAATTTGGCATGAAACCCCTCGAATACAAATGATATGTCACATCCACTTCCGAATGATATTTCAAGTTGCGACATCTCATACATGGACACTTAATTTTTATACGGTCCATGTACTGAGGGAACGCCTTGGCAAACTGTAGGAATTGTTGCACACCCTGTATAAATTCATCTCGCATACCGCACATGTCATCAGGATGACGATTGTACATCCACAAACGGTTCCGCAGATAGTAATTCAAATCCATTTTAAGATAATTTTGCAAAGATTGACACAGATAATAATTCATCAGGATGACGATTGTATATCCACAAACGGTTCTGCATAATTACCAAGTGTACGGACGAATGGCTCAGAACACAACCCAAAATGTATTCTAGCATACATTAGTTTGAATCATCTATGTTCTGTACATATTGTGTAGTATATGTTCTTATCGAATCTACTATCTGAAGGATGTAACAGAATCAAGATGAACCCACATAATGTAATACTAAGACATTATCTACTACTAAAAGATGTAATGATAGGTTGTCGTATCATCATTGCCGAGGGATGGGGGTAGGAGGACAGTCAACTTTATCTACGGCTACATAGTTTATGCCTCGCCAGTCAAATGGCTGCAGGGACTATGTCCTGATCACGATGTCGTACCATAGATTATCTACTACTAATTAAGACTTTCAAATAAGCAGTCAAAGGGTACTGAACAGAAAGTCTAATTATAAGACTTTCAACTAAGCAGCGTTGTAGGATTTAAAATATGGTATTCAGGATTAGTATCCATCCTTCATGACATAGCTGACTCTGCCAAAACCTGACCAACATATCCTACACTAATCATTCCATATTTCAGTAATGTCAGTGAGCTAAATCATACTCAACTGTCGAGAATACTTAGGAGAAAACTCATTCACAGGATTAGTATCCATCCTTCGTGACATAGCTAAAATTTTATAGAGCTCGATAATAATTATTAGTCAATTTATTCATCATTTCAAAATCCTGAAAAAGCCCAAAAATAACTCCCAGTATCAGTAAATAGGGCTCGAACCCTAAATTAGAATTCGAATCCAAGCAAAACATCAAATTGACAGTTGATATGCCTAAAAAACTCCCAGTATCAGTATATAGGTGTCACACTGTGAGTCTCGTGTCCACACAGTGGGACACGACGTGTCCAAACCAACAAAATAGGTGTCACACGAACTAAAAGCGAGTCCACTATGAGTCTCGTATCCACACAGTGGGACACGACGTGTCCAAACCAACAAAATAGGTGTCACACAAACTAGAAGCGAGTCCACTGTGAGTCTCGTGTCTACACAGTGGGACACGACGTGTCCAAACCAAAAAATAGGTGTCACACGAACTAGAAGCGAGTCCACTGTGAGTCTCGTGTCCACACAGTGGGACACGACGTGTCCAAGCCAACAAAATAGGTTTCACACGAACTAGAAGCGAGTCTACTGTGAGTCTCGTGTCCCCGGCAGCGAGTCCACGCTCTCGTAGACACGAACTACAAGCGAGAGAGAGACCTAGAAGACGAGGAGAAACTGGGAAGCGGGGGGGGGAGAGAGTTACCTGAGGAGGAGCTACCTGAGGAAGGAGGAGGAGGAGGAGAAGGAGGAGGGAGATCGCCGGAGGAGCGCCGCGGAGGAGGAGGCCGGAGGAGGGAAATCGCTGGAGGGGCATCGCGGAGGAGGAGGGCACAAAATATTTGGGGAGAAATTTTGTGAAAGATCGAAAAGCGAAACCCTTGCTATATGAAAATATTAGCGACGTAATTCTAGAACGTCGCTGGTATTTATGAAACGGCGACGCTACTTAAATTGCGTCGCTACACGTCGTTAAATCAGTGACGTGTACCGACGAACTTGCGATGCCTATTCTCATTTAACAAATTGCAGCCGCTAGACGTCGCTATTAGTCGCTGTCAGCGACAAACAGCGACGTCTTGTATAAACATCGCTAAAACCCCAAAAAATAGCGACGTTTTTTTTGGAGTCGCTAAATACGTCGCTGATATGACTTATTTTGGTAGTGTATTTAGCAGACCTCGCCTCTGAGGCCAGACAAATGATGCATCGCGAGGGTGAGCGTTGCATTTTGGCGACTATAGAGACCAGGGCCGAAGGTTTGAAGCGTCGTATTGACGAGCTGTCCGCTGACCCTTAGTTCATTTATCATTTATTTTGTTACTTTTATGAGATGTAGTTGTCTCTCTTTTTTATTTCTTTTGCAAATATAATCCTTCAACTTCCTGTTTTGAAGAAATAAATTATTTTTTGCTTTGTTCATTTTTGTGATGAATCTGTGAATTTTTGGGTGGACCTATTTATCTTTTGCGCACATTGGCTTCTAGGTACAGATAATAAGTTACGAAAGGAGGAAACTGACATATTTACTCAGAGTTGTTATGGACGTGGTAAATATAGGTTAATGATAGAGCTTTTCTACTCAAAGGTGATATGGACGTGGTAGGAGTGAACTCTGTAGGGATGTATAGAATAACTCAGAGGTTATGTAAACGTGGATGTTCTATGATTGACGTGCAACAACACGGGGATTGTTGTATGGATGTTTACTCAGAGGTAATGTGAACATGGTAAACATAGTAATGAGCATCATCCTACGTAGTATAGAATTATGCTTTGTGGGGTGTAGAGAAGCAACTCAGAGATGATGTGGACATGGTTGTTCTCCTACTGGGGATGTAACGGAACAACAAAGTTCCAGAAGCACTTGATTGTCAAGGAAGGGGAGCAAACTCGGTTTATCAAGTTCACAAATTCTCTTACAGGAGAGAAGGAAGTACATTTTGAAGGATGTCAAGAGTAGTACTTCTTTAGGAACTTGCCGTTGATGGACATCATGAACAAGTCTCCATTAGGTTGAGCGAGACGGTAAGCACCGTTTGAGTATACCGTCTCTATGATGAAGGGTCCTTCCCATTTGGGTTCGAACTTTCCCGGTGTCTTGTGAGCCATCACCATCGATCTCCTGACTGCCATTACCATGTCGCCTACTTGGAAAGTCCTCTGTTTGACTCTTCTGTTGAAAGCCTATAAAATGCGGGCTTGATAAAGTTCGATGCGCTGTTGAGCCAAAAGAAATTTTTTATCCAGCGCTTACAACTCTTGCAGACGGAGACGTTGATTGTCTTCTTCCGTCAGCTGGTTTGTGATCCCCACTCGGAATGAGGGTATCTGGATCTCTAAAGGTAATACTACTTTGCTTCCATAAACTAAAGAGAATGGTGTGTTACCCGTCGGAGTTCGTACCGTCGTGCGATAGGCCCAAAGGCATTCACCGAGCTTCTCGTCCCAGTCACGCTTATTGGATGACACAAACTTTTTGAGTAGCTTGATGATGATTTTATTAAAAGCTTCAGCCAATCCGTTTGCTGTTAGATTGTAGGCAGTTGATGCCACATTCTGAATACGATTCTTATTGCAGAATCTACTGAACACATGGCTGATGAATTGTGGACTATTGTCATGGATGATCCTCCGGGGTACCCTAAAATGGCAGATAACATGATGCTTGATGAAGCTGATCACTTTTGAGCTTTTTACCTCTGTCAATGGTACTGCTTCTGTCCATTTAGAGAAATAATTGATGATTGCTAGGATAAAGCGATGTCCCCTAGATTAGGGAGGGGTGATAGGTCCCACTATGTCTATGCCCCAGGCTTCAAATGTCCAAGAGGCGACCGTAGGATATAGAGGCTCTGACGGTCTGTGGATGAAGTCTGTGTGTAGCTGGCAAGAACGACATTTTTTTGCATACTCGACAGCGTCGGCCATCATACTGGGCCAGTAATAGCCCATACGTCAAACTCGATCCTGTAGCTTAGGACCTGGTTGATGGGCTCCATATGTTTCGTCATGAGCTTCTCGAAGAGCTTCGACTGCTTCTTCATTTGATAGGCATCGGAGGAAAAGTCCATCGTAGGAGCGTCGGTACAATATTTTAGTGGTCGTATCATAATAGAACCGGAGCGAGCGCCTTCTGATTGAGAATACTTTTTTTGGGTCCTCCAAGAGGATTCTGTAGACGGAAAAGTCGATGAACGGGAACCTCTAGTCTTTGACGTTGATGCTGGTGTCTGTATCCATGATATAAGTTGTCAGCATACACATATTGTTTCTAGGGCATGCCAAATCCTGGTCCACTACTGTAATAAAGTGTTGTGTGCTGACCGATGATGCTAATGAGGCAGCGAGGCCGGCCAGAGCGCCAGCTTCTAAATTTTGTAGCCGAGCCACATGTTCTATGAAGAATTCGGCAAAGTTTGAGATGATGTCTAATGCTGCTTTGTGATAAGAGATCAGGTCTTCATGTCGGACCTCATATTGTCCTCAAACTTGATTGACGACAAGCTTCGAGTCACCGTAAGACTTGAGGTATTCTATCCCCAGCTTTTTTGCTAACTTGAGTCCCATAATGAGGGCATTGTACTCTACAACGTTGTTGGAGCATGGCTCTGAAAGGGAATAGGTATGCTGGATGACCAACTTATCGGGAGAGATTAGGACTACCTCTACTCCTGCGATGATCTGGCCTTTGGGGCCTGTTTTTGAAGCACCGTCAAAGAACATCCGCCAAATGGTCTTCTCTTCGGTAATGTTTGATTCTCACACCTCATTTGGAATGTCTTCATAGAGTCTAGACGATTCCGGAATTGGGTGTGCGGCAAGAAAGTCGTCCAGTGCTTGGCCATTGACACCCTTTTGTGGGATGAATACCATGTCATATGATGTCAATAGTATCGCCCAAGTAGCTAATCAGTAGTTTAGCGCTCCCGGCTTTGTCATGAGGACTCTAAGCAGATTGACTCGGAAGATGGCATGAATTGTCTGTCCCGAGACATAATAGCGAGTCTGTTGGATGGCGAACACCAGAGCTAGACACTCCTTCTCCACAGGGTTTTACCGATGTTTGACCCTGATCATTGTCCTGCTGAGGTAGTAGATGGCTTGCTCGTAGCCCGTATCATTGTTCTGGGCCAACAGTGCCAAGGGAAAGGTCCATTGTGCGGATATAGAGTAGAAATGGTTTGCCTGCGACGGGCGCCACCAAGACTGGGGGGCTTATCAGATAAGCTTTGATGTTGTCGAAAACTTTCTGATATCCTTTCGTCCAGATATAGGAGACTCCCTTCTTCATGAGCTTGGTGAAGGTATGGCATTTCCCAGAAAGGTTCGCAATAAACTTTCGGATGTATGCGAGACGTCCCTGCAGGCCTAAAAGTTCTCTAAGGTTCTTCGGAGGGTCCATATCAAGGATGGCTTTCATCTTCTCGGGGTCGACATGGATGCCTTTTGCAGTGATAATGAAGTCCAAAAACTTTCTACTGGAAATCCCAAGGAAAGATTTGGCAGGGTTCATCTTGAGCTGATGTGCCCACATGAGATCGAAGAATGTCTTCAGATCTTGCAGGTAATCACCTCGTAGATGGCTCTTGACAGCGATATCGTCAACATAGAATTTGACTGTCTTGCGGAGGTGCTGGCGGAGGTGCTGGTGGAAGATGGGGCTCATAGCTCTTTGGTATGTGGCACCAGCATTCTTCAGGCCAAAGTGTTGACACAAAATCACAGTCAACCATCTATTGATACAATTGATAACATGATACTTGTCATATTTCAATACGACACATAAAGACTGAATTCGGTACAAACTAGACGACAGCTCGCACCTGCAAAGCTTCATAATTTGAGTCTGTATTTTACACTTTATTTGAGTCTAGATTTATGTAAACTGAGCTGTGTTGAGCATTATGAGACTTAGACTATACCTATATCTCAAACCAAAAGCCCACTAAACATCCAAATAGCCCATTGGCCTATTTGACCTATTATGTGCTCTGGAGACAGAGTTCGGGTCGAACTCTGCCTCTACACAGAGTTCGGGCCGAACTCTGCCTCCTAAATTTCAGGGCCCTAATTTTTAGGGTTGGCTGGATGCAAGTTATCCAACGGCTAAATTTTTGAATATTCTAACCAGAATTCTGGTCGAATTCTGCCTGTATGGTATCCTATAAATAGGCCATGAATTCTTCCATTTTCAATCATCCAATCTTCTCTTCCCTTCTCTCTAAAGCCTTATACAAGCCATACCCTTCTTATCTACTAGCCACAAGCTCCCTAAGCCTCAAAGTACTCAGTACTTTTCAGTTAGGAGTTTGTGCAAGAGTTCAAGAAGTCGCTTGGAAAATTCCAAGCATCGTCACTGCGATCTCTGTAAGAAGTTGACGTGCTCTTCTGAAGAAAAGGCACGGGGTGTAACTACTATTTCACAAATAGTGGATTTAATCCTGAGCTAGAGTTCTCAGGCCTGGACTAGTCCTCCACGAGGGAAACCAGGTTAAAATCGGCTGTCTTTGCGTATGCTTTCTTGCTCTTTACTATTTTCGCATTTACTCTGATTATTTTCTTGCTCTTTACTATTTTCGCATTTACTCTGATTATTTTCTGTTGTGAAAGAGTTTAATTTTTAATTGGACATTATTGTCATAAACTCTATTTACCCCCTCTAGAGTTGCCTATTTGTTCTTTACAAAGGGCATTACTGTGTAGCAGTAAACCCCCTTCGGAGTCCTGAACGACATGTGCCTCTCGTCGTCTGGGAACATCTTGATAATAGTAGAGCCACCTCACCCACGGAAGTCATAAATGAGGTGTCTGAGCTTAAATTAAGCCTACATGATGCCGAAGCACGTATAGACAAGCAAAAACAAGAGATCACAGCACTCAATACTGAGATCGCGGAAGAAAAGAATAGACACAAGATCTCTATCACTAAGATTTGTGGTTTGAACACTAAGATTAATGAACTGCAGGCTGTCTCTAAGAAATTAGAGACTAGATTGGGAAAACAGGTTGCTCAACCTCAAATCCAATCACATGAGACACTCACAAAGCATGACACTACTCATTCTAGTCAACCACGTCATCCGCCTGCAGCACGAAATCATGCTTATATGTACACCCACTTTCTTAAAAAACACAAACCACATGCACGTAGAAATAATTCTCATATGACACAGAATCACCATACTACACATAGATACAATCATCACTATGTTGCACAAAAACAAAATCACCATCATACTGCTTATGGATATAAACATCATACTCCACATCACTCTATATATAGACATCATCACCATGCTACTCCACATCACTCTACATATAGACATCATCACCATGCTACTCCACACCACTCTACATATTGATATCATCAACATGCTTCTAACATAAATAGGAATGCTATTTCTACTTATTGTGGATTACATGGACACATTTCACCACAATATAGAGTTAGGAGATTAGTAGATAGAAACATATATGCATGGTTGCCGAAAACTAACTTTTTAGGACCCTCAAGAACTTGGGTATCAAACGTCACATCTACTCTTGATGTAGGTGGACCTTCCCTCCTCAACTAAGAGTAAGTGGATTCTCGATAGTGGATGCTCGCGACATATGATGGGAGACGCAAATCTTTTCGCATCACTATCGATGAAAGGGGAAGGGTATGTATCCTTCGACAACAACCTTAAAGGGTATATCATTGGTAATGGTACTATAGGTCATCCTCCTTCTCCTGTAATAAAGGATGTCTACCTAGTGACCGAGTTAAAGCATAACCTGCTCAGCATAAGTCATCTTGCTGATCATGGGTATGATATTAACTTTGGACAAAATAAATGGTTTATTTATGATAGGTCAACCGGAGACATTGCTTTTGAAGGGATAAGAGAGGACAATATTCATTATTTTCTATCTATCCAGAGATACTAACAGTGCAGGAAGATGTCTCTATGCTCACAAGGATGAAAGATTACTGTGGCACCAGCGTCTTGGTCATGCCAACATGGACACTATATCCAGGCTATCGACCAAGAAGCTAGTCAGAGGCTTGCCCGACATCACATTCAAAAAGGAAACGGTATGTGCCGAATGTAAATTTAATAAGGCAACCAAGTCCATATTTCATTCCATAAACTCTGTAAGTACTACTAGACCATTGCAATTACTTCATATGGATTTATTTGGCCCTAGTAGAGTAGCCAGTCTTGGTGGAAAACTCTACGCTTTTGTTATAATTGATGACTTTTCTAGATTTACTTGGGTTTTCTTTCTTACAAATAAAAATGATACCATTTCAGTTTTTAAAATATTTGCTAAAAAGGTTCAAAACGAAAAAGGCTACATGATTACTCGAATCCGAAGTGATCATGGAGGCGAATTCAAAAATAGTGGTTTTGAAAAGTTTTGTGATTTAAATGGTTTTAATCATGAGTTTTCTTGTCTAAGAACTCCTCAACAAAATGGTGTTGTGGAGCGGAAGAATAGGACTCTTGACGATATGGCTAGAGTCATGTTAAATAAATTCTCTCTTCCGAAATATTTTTGGACTGAAGCTGTCAGTACAGCGTGCTATAAAATACGGTGCTTATTCGTCCTACTACGAAGAAAATACCCTATGAGCTTTGGTTTGGAAGAACTCCAAACGTTTCATATTTTCAAGTTTTTGGTTGTCGATGTTTTATCCTTAACACCAAAGACAACTTAGGCAAATTTGATGCCAAAGCTGACGATGGTATATTCCTTGGCTATGCGGCCAAGAGCAAGGGATATAGAGTGTTCAACAAACGCTCATTATTTGTGGAAGTGTCAACAAATGTGACTTTCAATGAGGATAAAAGTGCAGCAGCTACTCTTGATGATGATGTTGAGCCATCAACTTTTACTCCAATGAACACAACCACTGAAACCAATTCTCTGGAGGGCTTGCCAAAGAAATTTTCTTTCAAGCCGTCACATCCAGAAAATTTGGTTATAGGTGATGTTTCACGTGGAGTAAGTACTAGATCATCAATAAGAGACTCCATTTCTAGTACTGCCTTCACTTCACAAATTGAGCCGAAAAATATTGTAGAAGCTTTTAATGATGAATTTTGGATTTCTGCCACGCAAGAAAAACTCAACCAATTCGAGAGGAGCCAAGTTTGGGAACTTGTTCCTAAGCCGGTAAATCACTCGATTATTGGTACTAAATGGGTTTTTCGAAACAAAGCTCGTCTAGTAGCTCAAGAATACAACCAAGAGGAAGGTATCGACTACGATGAGACGTATGCTCCTGTTGCGAGATTAGAATCCATACGGATGCTTTGCGCATTTGCTAACTTTCAAAATTTAAAATTGTTTCAAATGGATGTTAAAAGTGCTTTCTTGAATGGATTTATTAAGGAGGAAGTTTTTGTAAAACAACCCCCTGGTTTTGAGAATCATAAATTTTTTGACCATGTTTTCAAGCTCAAGAAAGCGCTATATGGCCTCAAACAAGCCCCTAGAGCTTGGTATGAACGGCTAAGCAATTTCTTGCTTGAAAAAGGTTTTTCAAAAGGGAAAGTTGACACTACACTTTTTATAAAATCTTTCAAAGACACTATTCTCTTAGTACAAATTTACGTGGATGATATTATATTTGGTTCTACTGATGAAATCTTCTGTCAAAATTTTTCCAAGTGTATGCAGACCGAGTTTGAGATGAGCATGATGGGGGAGCTCAATTACTTTCTTAGACTGTAAGTCAAACAAACGTCAAATGGAACTTTTATCTGTCAGTCAAAGTATACAAAGGACATGATGAAGAAATTCGAGCTTGACAATGTCAAATCAATCAGCACTCCAATGGCTACTACAACTAAACTAGAACTATATGAAAGCGGCAAACCTATGGATCAACGTAAGTATCGAGGTGTAATAGACAGTCTTCTTTATTTAACTGCTAGTCGTCCTGATATTATGTTTAGCGTTTATCTGTGTGCTAGATATCAAGCTAATCCTAAAGAATCACACATGACTGTTGTTAAGCGTATCTTTTGATACCTTAAGGGTACGGTTACAGTGGGCCTATGGCATCATAAGTCAACATCATTTGACCTCATTGGTTACTCTGATGCTGATTTTGCCAGATGCAAGGTCGACCGTAAAAGTACGAGCGGCACTTGTCATTTATTAGGAAAGGCTCTAGTCTTTTGGTTTAGCAAGAAGCAGAATTCTGTCGCACTATTCACAACAGAAGCTGAATATATTGCAGCTGGTCGTTGTTGTGCATAAATTTTATGGATGAAGCAAACCCTTGAAGACTATAACTTATCGTTTATGCACATTCCTATATTTTGTGACAACACTAGTGCTATAAATCTTACTAAGAACCCCATATGTCACTCATGCACAAAGCACATTGAGATATGTCACCACCTTTTTCGTGATCATCAGCAAAATGGCACTATTAACTTAGAATTTATTGACAACGATCATCAGCTAACAGATTTCTTTACCAAACCTTTATCCGAAGAGCGTTTTAACTTTCTTTGTCGTGAACTAGGAATTTTGGATGAAGCTGTTATTCATTAAAGTAACCTGCGTAATTATCGATTATGTCTTAATTCTTTATGATGAACTTGCCATGGGTATAAGACGAAAGGGTCCTTCTGACAACAAGGCGTAAAAGCCTAAGTGACACGGTGCACTAGTCCTCAGGACTACCGCTAGCTAGGATTCGGCCCCTGCAGCTAACCCATGGCAGCTTCATAATATTGAATTAGGGCATATTTTCTTGTTTATTACATGGTCTACTTTTATTTATCACATGCAAAAATTCAAAATTTCAAACTTCACTTTGATTCAGCGTTACATCCGTGTATATATCTTTGCATATTACATGGTCTACTTTTTATATTTTTTATCTACTTATTATTTTTGTCTCTCTTACTTGATCAAATTTCTTCTCTAGCCTGATTTCTATTCTTGTACCATAAACCAGAATTCGGGCCGAACTCTGCCTTACCCAGAGTTCGGGCCAAATTCGGTCTAGCTGTTCCAGAACCGAAAGCAGCCTCAGCCGCTGATCAGATTGTGATCCAATGGTCCATATTTGCTCCAACCATTCGAACCCCAACACTAAAAATCGGGTTCCCTACTTCTCGTTCCTCCATTGCCACCTTCCTAACTTCTCCAAACTATTTTTCTCCAAACCCTAATCCTAGTTCTTCCTTCCTAGAGCATAATTCTTCTCAAAACTCAAGGAGAAGGATTCTCTCACCATTATCCTTCATCTTTCATCATCAAATTGAGGTATATTTCCACACTTCTCTCCATCTAAAATTCCTCAATTTTCTTTATTATTTTATGGCTCCCAAGTTGTTCAATAGGAGGAAGAGACTTCGAACCGAGGGTGCATCCTCTTCGAATGCTTCTCCTCGTGTTGAACCACCCGTTGAACAATCCAATCAACAACCTATTCACCCATTGTTCAACCCACCTCGTCCACTCGACCCCAACACGTATAATGACCGACTATTTGTATCACTTGATGCTTCCAATGAATGGTTTAGTGATTTTCGGTCACGTCCGGTGTATGCGGGTCACCCTATAAATTTTACTATATTTTTTCAATATGATTCACTTTTTCATGATCTTTGTCTTGATGAACTTGTCACTACCAATTCGGTTATATATCTCAATGCCATACAAATGTTTTACTGCAACCTTACTCACAATGATACACATATATTCTCACGGGTTGCGGGCATTAATATTTTTTTTGATGATTTCGACTTGGCCGAACACCTTGAACTCCCGGAGCCAAACTCATGAGAAAAACTTGTTGAAGCTCGAAAGTTTCTATTTTCCAATGGGTTATCCCTAGAAAGCTTTAAGGACGACTTGTGTACCCCTAACACACATCCTCGTAAGCTTCTCGCCAAGTTTCTCAATCCTTACTTTTATGAACTTCATCGGATCGTCTTTAACACGATTTTGCCAAAAGCAGGATTGACCGATGAGGTTACATACTTTAAAATTTCTGCTTTGTATCATCTTCATTTTTTTGTTCCTTTTAATCTTCCACATACCATGATGGACTGGATGATTAATGCTAGGAAAAAACCAAGATCCTTGGTTTATGCTCTTTATCTTTCTATGCTCTTTTGTGCTTTTCGTGTACCTCTTCCTGCCTGCCCCTGCCTGTCCCTGCCTTCCTCTCTAAGGCACGGTAGCTTCAGGCAGCAGTTGGCTCACCTATTGTGTCTGATCACTCTGACGATGAGCCCGACGCCCCTCCTCTTGGACAAGATCCTCCTCCTCCTGCTACTCTTGAGTCACTCCAAACTATGCTCCGCGATCGATTCACCTTAGAGGATGATCGCTGGACTCAGCTTGACTACCGGACTACCTTGCAGATGAGTGCCATTAGCAACTCACTGCACGATATTCGATACTCCATGTCCCGGCATCCTTCTATGCATATTTCCATGGAGCGGGACCCTGCTCGCGATGGATACCGTGTCGATGACCCTTGGGTTATCCGCTACTTGGATCTGGATGCAGCTTTCGTGGACCCTCATCGTTCATTCCCTGATCCATCCGACGATGGTGGGCCTTCACGAGCTCGATGATGGATTTGAATTTCTCTTTGCTGCTGCTGCTGAGGATCGTAGTTTTTTGCTTTTATGCATTTTTAGTTGCTGTAGTTGTTTTTGTTTCCGTACTTTAGTTGTACTAGAACTCATTATGTGACTCTTGGAGACATTTTATTCTGCAGTTTCTCAGTTTTATGCAGTTTATCATTATTATTTTTGGTGTGCTTGCCATTCATTAATCTGTTATTTGATAACTGACAAAAGGGGAAGAAATATTTTGATATATTCATATTATATTGTCATATGCTTTGCGTATCTGTGCTTTGGGAAAAGAATATTGTTATCAGGACAACATGCAATGTTTACGGGGGAGCTATTGCTAGATGCACCTATTACGGGAGAGCTACACTATTTTTTAATGTGTCCAGGTATGAATATTGAATATACAAATATCATTTTGTCAATTATCAATATGGGGGAGATTGTTGACACAAAATCACAGTCAACCATATATTGATACAATTGACAGCATGATACTTGTAATATTTCAATACGACACATGAAGAATGAATTCGGTACAAGCCAGACGATAGCTCGCACCTGCAAAGCTTCACAATTTGAGTATGTATTTTACACTTTATTTGAGTCTAGATTTATGTAAACTGAGCTGTGCTGAGCATTTTGAGACTTAGACTATACTTATATCTCAAACCAAAAGCCCCACCAAACATCCAAATAGCCCATTGGCCCATTTGACCTATTCTGTGCTCTAGAGACAGAGTTCGGGCCGACTCTACCTCCACACAGAGTTCGGGCCGAACTCTGCCTCCTAAATTCCAGGATCCTAATTTTTAGGGTTGGCTGGATGCAAGTTGTCCAAACGACCAAATTTTTGGATATTCCAACCAGAATTTGGGCCGAATTCTGCCTGTATGGTATCCTATAAATAGGCCATGAATTCTTTCATTTTCAATCATCCAATCTTCTCTTCTCTTCTCTCTAAAGCCTTATACAAGCTATACCCTTCTCATCTACTAGCCACAAGCACCCTAAGCCTCAAAGTGCTCAGTACTTTTCAGTTAGGAGTTTGTGCAAGAGTTCAAGAAGTCGCTTCGAAAATTCTAAGCATCGCCACTGCGATCTCTGTATGAAGTTGACGTGCTCTTCTGAAGAAAAGGCACGGGGTGTAACTACTATTTCACAAATAGTAGATTTAATCCTGAGCTAGTGTTCTCAGGCCTTGACTAGTTCTCCACGAGGAAAACCAGGTTAAAATCGGCTGTGTTTGCGTATGCTTTCTTGCTCTTTACTATTTCCGCATTTACTCTGATTATTTTCTGTTGTGAAAGAGTTTAATTTTTAATTGGACATTATTATCATAAACTCTATTCACCTCCCTCTAGAGTTGCCTATTTGTTCTTCACAAAGGGCATTACTGTGTAGCAGTAAACCCCCTTCGGATTCCTGAACGACATGTGCCTCTCGTCGTCTGGGGACATCTTGATCAGGTTATAGCCTGAGTACCTGTCCATGAAGGACAAGCGCTCGAAGCCACATATATTGTCGATCATTACGCCAGTGATCGGGAGTGGAAACTCTTCCTTCAGGAAAGTCGAGTTGAGATCTCAGAAGTCAATGCAGTCTCAGATCTTCCCGTTTATCTTAGTGACGGGGACGACGTTGGCTACCCACTCCGGATGTTTCTCTTTACGAATAAACCCGCTGGCCAGGAGTTTATCTATTTTTTTGTCAATAGCGTCCATAATGTTGGGACAGAAGCATCGATGTAGCTGCTTAACGGGCTTAGCGTCAGGTGTAGTGCCCCGACCCGCAAGATGCCTTATGATGGATGGTTGGTTCGATGAAGCCTTGTTGGACTTAGAAATATGCGAAGGATCACTTGGAAGGTTATGCGATCGTGGCAGGAATCATTTTATAAATGTGAGTATTGTTGAACCCTTCGAAGATCCTTTAGCTTCACGCTTAAAATAACTGAGTTGCTCAATAACACCTTGCATCGAATTTGGAAAGATAACGAAAGATAAATAATCACCTGAACGTAAACTGTATTGCTAGATGAATGGTATGCTTGTACGATGTTGTGATGAATTACAAGACAGGTGAAGGAAAAGTCCCAAATACTTGGGCGGTGAGTATATCGAGCCTTAGCTCGATGAATAGATGGTAACACAGTGTTAAGACCCATGAACTGGGTAGTGAGTATGTTTGAATTACGTTTGAATGAATGTATGCTAAAACAGATGTTGACCCAAAAGATTGGGCGGTGAGTACATTAATTTGGTTGGAAAGATGTTTGGTTTCATAGATGTGGCAAAGGGATTGGATACAATTGAATGTTGATTACGCCAAGATCTTGGAAAAATGACAAGATGGAAATACGAATGAGAATGGTGGTTGAGCACTTAGTTTTCCTTATCATGTATTTTTTGACACAAAATCACAGTCAACCATATATTGATACAATTGACAACATGATACTTATAATATTTCAATACGACACATGAAGACTGAATTCGGTACAAGCCAGACGACAGCACGCACCTGTAAAGCTTCATAATTTGAGTCTGTATTTTACACTTTATTTGAGTAGATTTATGTAAACTGAGATGTGCTGAGCATTTTGAGACTTAGACTATACCTATATCTCAAACCAAAAGCCCCACCAAACATCCAAATAGCCCATTAGCCCATTTGACCTATTCTGTGCTTTGGAGACAGAGTTCAGGCCAAACTCTGCCTCCACACAGAATTCGGGTCGAACTCTGCCTCCTAAATTCCAGGACCCTAATTTTTAGGGTTGGCCGGATGCAAGTTGTCCAACGGCCAAATTTTTGAATATTCAAAGCAGAATTCTGGCCGAATTCTGCTTGTATGGTATCCTATAAATAGGCCATGAATTATTTCATTTTCAATCATCCAATCTTCTCTTTTCTTCTCTCTAAAGCCATATCCTTCTCATCTACTAGCCACAAGCTCCCTAAGCCTCAAAGTGCTCAGTACTTTTCAGTTAGGAGTTTGTGCAAGAGTTCAAGAAGTCGTATGGAAAATTCCAAGCATCGCCGCTGCGATCTCGGTAAGAAGTTGACGTGCTCTTCTGAAGAAAAGGCACGAGATGTAACTACTATTTCACAAATAGTGGATTTAATCCTGCGCTAGAGTTCTCAGGCCTGGACTAGTCCTCCACGAGGGAAACCAGGTTAAAATCGGCTGTGTTTGCGTATGCTTTCTTGCTCTTTACTATTTTCGCATTTATTCTTATTATTTTATGTTGTGAAGGAGTTTAATTTTTAATTGGACATTATTGTCATAAACTCTATTCACCCCCCTCTAGAGTTGCATATTTGTTCTTCAATTGGTATCAGAGCTCTGTTCTCTCAACAAGGACTAACATCCTAGAGCTGATCCATGGCAACCACACAATCCATAATTTCCAATCACGGTGAAGGGCAGTCCACTCATAGGCCTCCCCTATTTGATGGAACTAACTACACCTATTGGAAAACAAGGATGATTTTTTATCTCAAGTCGCTAGACTTCGACCTATGGACCATTGTCACTGATGGTTACAAAAAGCCCGCCAGGATAGTTGTCAATGGTGATCTTGTTGAGAAAACCCATGACAAATATTCTGACAAGTAGAAGAAACAGGCAAGTCTAGACGCAAGAGCTATTAATGCTTTATTCTGTATTATAGACTGGAATGAGTTCAACAGGGTCTCAACATGCACCACCTCTCACGAAGTATGGAGACTTCTAGAAGTGACGTATGAAGGAACCACTCAATGAAGGAGTCAAAAATAAGTCGTCTCACTCAAGAATATGAGGCTTTCAAGATGAAGCCAAATGAGACGATCACACAAATGATTACAAGATTCCTCGACATCATCAACCCCTTGTCTTCTCTTGGCAAACAATATACAAATCGCGGGAAAATCTGCAAGATACTTAGGGGGCAACCAAAGATTTGGAACCATAAGGTGACAGCCATCATAGAAGGAAATGATCTCACGACTATTTCCATGGAGACTTTGATGGGAAAGCTGATGACTCATGAGCTTGACCTCAAAGACTTCGAAGAGCCTGCTCCTAAGGCAAAGGAGATTGCCCTTAAAGCTCACCGACGAAGGGCTGATCCTGACGAGTCGGATGACGACAACTCGGAAGGTGAAGATCAAGCCCTCCTTGTGTCACGCTCCAGAACCAGAATACTGGAGAGCGGGGGAATGACTCAGCCAGCTACGTATTACGGGTAGATGAATACCGATAATACGATCAATGTTGTCTAACAAGACGAGGGGGGTGCATACTACATGAAAGTCTTCCTTTGGTCATTTCACATCTATTGTCTCAATCATTCAAACAAGGAACAAAAAATAGAGAATATGTAAGATAAAGCAGTAAGGCGTCCCAAACGCTCAGTCCAAATATTCTTGATATCTGGCTTTACAAAACATAGCCAGATGATGTAGTAAAGTATACACAATTGTTTATCAGCTGCAGCCTGACTTTAGTTACAATTATGCAAAAGTGAGTACAAGACGATCCGACTAACATGTCGGTGCCAAACGGCAAAGTATAAAGTAGATAACAAAATGAGCGGAGAAGTAGGAAACCCACTCGAGTCCTCCTGCGATCATCCCTCTAGTATTGACCATCTTGGAGGTGGAAGTAAGCTGAGTCCTCGGGAACCGGCTCTAAATTTGGCCATACAAAACCAGAGAGGTTAGACCTCTAATAGCAAGTACCGCAAGGAAGCACGATATGAGGGATTTAAAACCAGAGAGAAAATATGGTAAATAGATCTCTGCTTTCTACTGGGATTCACATAGTATCACGACACTTCGAACCAACCTCCCAACCAAACAAGGACAGAAGTTGGTACGTCATGTCCTAACATTCTGATCATCTCAATTAGGTAACAGAGGAGATACAGTACACAAACGAATTAATTTAAACGGCCATTCAACTACTACGGCTTGCTACTGTGGGTTCTAAGTTATTCTGGAAATATGCAATAAGGATTCCTCAGTTCTTACTATGTGCAAGCAAGGCTAGTCTATCCAGTCAATCAATTACGCCAATCATGAATTAGACGAGTCCCAGCGGGACGCCCGCCATCAATATATAATATACAATAAATAATATAAGCAGATACCGCTCCCTGCCCGTGTGGTAGATTTGCAGTATCTGTGGGAACCAGCCGGCCTGTCGGGCACTTAATAGTCCCAAAGAGGGCTGCCATGTAAGAACTCGGGAATCCATTCTCTCCATGCAATCATTATTTTATTTAACTTAATAGTCCCTATGTTGATTGAAATCCTATGCCGTGGATCATGGTCATTCAGAATGAGTACTTCCGTACAGAGTACAATATGCCCAACTCTATAACGATACCCGTGCGGTTATGTTGTACGTCTTACATAGCATAATACAACAATCAAAACTAACCACGGAATAATCATGCCTTGACCATAAAAACACATGCTGCTTTGTAAAAAATAAATAAATAAATTAAAGCCTGCACATGCCTGTATGTCAATATTCGGGATCGGCCAATCGATTATAATAGTTCATAGTTAATATGAACGTGTCTCATTCATTCAGTTTAATAAGACGACTAGCCAGTCTCTTTGTTCCAACTAGGAACGCATGATCAATTATTAGTCGAAGTAACAGTCGGGGCCACTTCGTGACAAGGCATAAAAGTCAAACTAGTATTAAGCATGGTCGAGTCTATAACTAGCATAAAATAGTTGGAAACATATTCTTGAAGCCAAGGAAAAGATCTACAACTTTCATGTTGGGAGTTAGATGAAATTCTAGCTACAATTCGGTCAATTAGGACATATAACAGTCAGAAACGACCAAAATAGGCATTATGCGGCCTATTCTGCGACATGCATGCGGACCAACTGCGACATGCGGCTCACGCGACATATGCGGCCTAACTGTGACACCATATGCGGCTCAACTGCGACATGCGGCCTATGCGGCCCAACCGCGACACCATATACGGCTCAAATGCGACATGCAGCTCATGCGGCATATGCGGCCCAACTGCGACACCATATGCAGCTCAACTGCGACATGCGGCCTATGCGGCCCAACTGCGACACCATATGCGGCTCAACTGCGACATGCAACTCATGCGGCCCTACTGCGACATCATATGCGGCTACTGCGACATGCAGCTCATGCGGCCCTACTGCGAAACCATATGCGGCTACTGTGACATGCAGCTCATGCGGCCCTACTGCGACACCATATGCGGCTCAACTGCGACATGTGCCTCATGCGTCTCATTTGCGACACCATATGCGGCTACTGCGACATGTGCCTCATGCGGCTCATTCGCGACACCATATGCGGCTACTGCGACATGTGCCTCATGCGGCTCATTCGCGACACCATATGCGGCTACTACGACATACGGCCTATGCGGCCCATTCGCAACACCATATGCGGCTACTACGACATGTGCCTCATGCTGTAGATGAATATAGAGATGAACAAAATACGTTTGGCCATAACTTCCATAAAATAAATCAAAATCTAACTTTTCAAAAGCCAAACTTTAGTAGAATTAAATTCTCTACAACATAGAACCACCTATTTTTGAAAACAACAGAGTTTGATAGATCAAAACCATAAAATCCATATGAAAACCAAAACTTAAAACTTAGATCTACATCCAACCATCCATGGAAATCAAGAACTTCAAGACCTAAACTTGTAGAGGAAGAGAAGATTGACAACATAGACTAAAAATAAATGGGGATGCATGAAATCCCTCATGGCGTACAAGATGTACTTGCCTCTCACAGGTGGGTTAGGGTTTGGTGGAGGAGTAAATGTGAATGAATGAAGAGAGAGAATGAAAGAAGAAGTTTTATATCAAGGTCAAGTGCATCTCCACCATCCATCCTACTCCATCAAATCCTACCCACCCATTCCTTTCCATGTTGAACCAAGCCAAACCAAGTTGGCTCACCATGAACCGAAATGAACCAAGAGCCAAGAAAAAGTAGAAAATAAAATACAAAAAAATAATTAGCATAAAATTAAAAGAATTAAATACAAAATAAATGCATGACAGATACTAAATAAATTCGGACAAGTGGTATACGTATAAAAATACGCATTTCGGGAACGGGGAGTGACATCTCTACCCACCTTAGAGAAATTTTGTCCTCGAAATTTCAAATCCAAGCAGGTTAGAGATATCAGGGCCAGGCATAAGCAATACAGCAAGCAATCAATCACCCTATGATACCAATCAGCCACTAATCTGTAACTATACTTGTAGGCCTTTTAAAAATGACAGTCACGCTGAGTTGATCAGGACAGAGTCAAAAGTCACGCTCAGTTGATCCAGACAATATTTACAAATCCCGCTGGGGAGACAGCTCATCATTTGTCAGAGAGTAATTATGACTGACAGCACAACAGTCGAAGAATGTCTCTTCGTATGCCACGTATGCATAGAATTCGAGAGATCACAGCCGTCTATTGTGTGATTTTCGAAATCTTCTTCAGCAAGACTCAACCTTCGTCAAGTTGGCGTACCAAAAGAGCTTCTTGTCATTTAATGTGACTGACAAAAGCAATCACTACCAGAGATTTTGTGTCAGTCGAGGCACGCTGAATCAAGACAGCTGGCAGTTCTATCTCAAGTCTGCGTGGATTCTGAAATTTTCTTCATCAAAGTCTGCGTAGATTCTGAAGCTTCTTGTCCCAAGTTTGCATAGATTTTGAAGCTTTCTACCCCGAGTCTGCGTGGATTCTGAAGTTTTCTTCATCAAAGTCTGCGTAGATTCTGAAGCTTCTTGCCCCAAGTTTGCGTGGATTTTGAAGCTTTCTACCCCGAGTCTGCGTGGATTTCGTCTTCAACAAGTCTGCGTGGATTTCATCAAATTGGAGTACGTGGCAGCCATGCCACTGATCTCTCACCTGCGTGTCCTGTAACTTGCACACGACTCATGCATGATTGCCATGTGTCCAACAGTTACAGGCCACGTCCAGTAACTGCTCACAACCTTGCGTATGTTAAATCCTGCATGATTTTTAACTAAGCACAGGCTGTGAAGACAGTTATCTTTTCAGTTATTATTTTTGACTCTATAAATAGAGTTCTTTTTTTTATTCATGGTACGGATACATAGTTATCTACTGTCAAAATTTTGAGAGCTTTTCTTCTTCGCATAGTCCAAGGGATAAAGTGATCGTCTTCTAGATCAGATTCCCACAGTTGTAATTTTCCCAGATACACAATAAATAAAGGAATTTATTTATAAAAAATAAATTGGCGACTCTGCTGGGGAAAACCATCTCTTCTTCTGAGATGGCAACAACTCAATGCGATACTTCGTCAATCGGCTCGACAAAGAAGGTGATGACGATCCAATTCGATCAACTCGCCTATGAAGAAATGCAGCGGGCTAAGAGTGGTAAGCCCACTACAGCCTCCATCATCACTGCCAAGTCGAAGGGACACTCTATCTATGTCCCTAAGAATCAGTTGGCAGTCAATGGTGAAGTCTCTGCCACAGTGTCTGCTCCTAACACTGGCAAGAACTCTACTGCAAGCACGCACACTCATGTGCGCTCGAAGATGACAGCAATCAAAGATCACGCTAACAGTACTGGCTCCTTAGCCAAATCTGTTCCAGTATGTGTCTCCAAAGTTGAAAGTCACGCTGACAGTACTGGTTCCTTAGCCAAGTCTGTTCTAGCGTGCAATTTCAACCTCAAAAGTCACGCTGACAATACTGGTTCCTTAGCCAAGTCTGTTCCAGCGTACAATTTCAACCTCAACAATCACGCTAACAATATTGGCTCCTTAGCCAAATCTATTCCAGCATGTATTTCCAAAGTCAAAAGTCACGCCAACAGTACTGGTTCTTTAACCAAGCCTGTTTCAGCGTATATTTCATCTAAGAAGAATAGCTCTTTAGCTATCTCTTCCTCTTTGCCAAGTTCTACCAGAACTGGGGGTGGTCTTCCACACAAAGTCTCTTCGAAGAGAAATAACTCTTTAGTTGTTTCTTCTGCTCCTGTAGTTTTTACTTCAGGAACAGCTTTGACTGACAATTTTGTTAGTCAAAGAAAAGGAGATGGTCTTTTGACTACTCTTCCTTCTGGACATTTTATGTCTCAAAACTTGAATGAGTCTAAGAAAAAACATTCCTTAATATTTTCTTCTATGACTTCTTCGAATTGGGCACAGAATTTGTCTAGAAAAGGTCTGTTACCAACCCCTAATCAAGGGGGTGGTTCAACTCTTCCTTCTCTGCAAATATCCAGATCAATGGAAGGAAAACTCCATGTGTCCAAAACCAATGTGTTACCTCCAACTGATCTAAGAACAAAAATTAACACTTCTGGTGTTAAGAAACCATACCAGTTGGAAACAAGGATATGAGATCCAGACGCAGTGTATGCAAGAAACTATATGGCTCATATTAATCATTCTCTATATAATCAAGAGCCATCAAGACCCAAGAACAGGAAATATATTCCTCAATCTTCACAAACAGATTTATGAGAATATCTTCAACAGAAGAGAAGAAGTGATTCTGTGTAAAAGGACTATGCTGAATGTGACTTCTATCCAAGAGTCATAATTCAATGCAGATGTCAATCAATGGCTCATGATCATGTTGATCATGAATGTGACTTCCAGCCAAGAGTCACAATGCAATGCAGATGTCAAACAAAATGACAATCTGTCTACAATCGGATTCTGTGTGAACCTATGCCTGATGAAGATGAGCCTTTGTTTGCTTCTGTCAATATGACCTCTCGGGATGCTGGGAGTAGAGTTGATAGTCCAGATGGAGTATATAGAAATACCAGAGCAAGAGTCCTGGCCTCTAGTCAAAGAAATTTGATCTCTGAAGATGATTCTGAATTCCTTGAAGAATCTAACTTCCCACCTCTTCCTACTGGGGGTAGTTCTCCTATAATTGACTTTGATGCACAAAGCAATGATTCAGAACAAATAACATCTACCAGTTCATCAATAATTCCTCGTACAGTCACGACTTATATGGTTGATGGGAATACTGATGAACCTTCTTCTTCCTTGACTCCTCAAGATCAAAGAATTGCTTCTTTGGAACAACAAATAAAGTCTATGGCTGATACTATGAAGTCGATGTATGAACTCATGGCAACACAGATGCAAAATCGACAGACTGTACCAGATGCCATACCAACTGACACTGATATGAGTCCAGTACAAGTTCCTCCAGCAGTACAATCTAATACTCCTAGACCAGCTCAACCAAACCCTAGTCTCTCTGGAGCTGGGGGTAGTGCTTACAATGCTATTCCTCCTCCCAACTATTCTCTACAAGTTACAACTCCACAATCTTCTGGAATTGTTAATGAAGAATTGAGGAATCTCAAAACTCAATTCGAGGCATTCAAACAGAAAGATGGTTTACAAAGGTTAGGCATCAAACAACCTTATCCGATAGAATGGAAGCAAGTATCATATCCTCCTAAATACAAGCCTCCCACTATCTCATTCTATGATGGAACCATTTCTCAAAGTCAGTTCATTAATCACTTTGAAGTGATGACTGATCAGCTGCAACCAAGCGACGCCCTCCTTACTCGGGTGTTTGTTGGATGTTTTAAGGGAACGGCTTATGAATGGTATAGAAGTCTCCTAGATGGGAGCATTACCTCATTTTCTGATTTCAAACAGATGTTTCTTGAACGGTTCTATGAAAGGCTCAATGACATGACTATGTCTGCTCTTATTAGAATCAAGCAAAAAAATAATGAAACTACAGAAGAGTACATTGAACGGTTTCGAAGAGAAGCTCTGAAGATGCCTCTTGGAACTCCTGATGCTGTCACCATCGACACATGCAAATCAAACTTGTTGCCAATTATTAGCATGTGGACAGGATCCACTCAATTCCAAGACTGGCCTTCTTTCATAGTTAGTGCTAAGGCCGCAGAAATTAGTGCTAAAACCTTCAAAGGTTTAGGAGTGCAGATGACTCCTAAAGAAACAGGTCAAGGTACTAACAATAAAAACAATGCTCGCAAGGGAAAAGAAACTCTTGAAGTTAATTTTCAGAGCAAAGATGCATCAACTGTTCAAACCTCTCCTACAACTCAACAACCAAGAACACCTCGCCCCAAAGAAGAATATTCTTTCGATGACGACGATGTCCTTGGTATCTTTGAATGTCTGCTGAAAGGTAATAAGATACAATTACCTGAGATCAAGAAACCTGATGAAGCTGGTAAAACAGATCATCCCAAATACTGCCCATATTACAGAATGCTGGGTCATACAATTCGTACATGTTATGTACTGAAAGAAAAGATCCAAGAAATGATTAAATCTGGAGCTATCTCTCTTACTCCAAAAGAGAAGACCGTCACCTCCAACGTCGTCTCTATGCAATTTGGAGATTTCCTTCCTCAACTCCTTGAAAGTGGAATCGTTCCTATTCCCAAGGCAACTCTTGACATAGTGAATCTTCCTCCTCCACGGTCTGAAGGATTAGTGCCAATCACTTTGGAAACTGGAGAAATCATGTGGATCCATCCTGATCTAGTGGCAGATTTTGAATCGCCTTCTCCTCAAAAGACTACTTTTCGAAAGTCCAAGAAGGCTGGAAAGATTAAATCATGTCATATGACTTCTCTTGGATCTATTCCTGACACAGAGCCAAAAGAGAAAGAAGAAGCACTTGTTAGTGCTACTCGAACGGGGAAACCTTATCTAAAGGATTATTCCAAAAATCCTGAGGATCCTCTTGATATCCCTCCAGCTGATAAAGATGCTTCTAATGTTCCTTCTGAAGAAGAATCATCCACTGAACCTATTCCTCCCAAGCCTACAGCTCTGGAGAAAGGCAAACAACAGGCTCGGTTTGATAAGCCAATCAAGAAGTCCTCTCCTCTTGGACTTCAGAAGCCTTATAATTTTGACATTTTAGCTCAGCTTGCTAATACTCCAGCTAGAATGTCCCTCTTTGAACTTCTACGTCTTTCCAAAGAGACTCGGGAGACATTAAGTGAAGCACTTCTACAAGCTGACTCTTGTCTTGCACAATTGAAGAAGCCAGATGCAGAACCTGCCACTTGCTTACATTGCAACAGTGTATTGGAAATTATCCCAAATATCACCTTTACATAAGATGACATGCTATTGGAGGATAATCGACATGATCGGCCTCTCTACTACACCGGTTATATCGATACAATGAAGATAGATCGTATCCTCATTGATTCAGGGTCTGCTATAAGCATAATGCCAAAAAGTCTGTTGGATGAACTAAAAATCCCTCTTCACAAGCTCTCTAAGACGGTTACTACTATCCTGGAATTCAATCAAAGCCGAAGCGAGCCTTTGGGAAAGATTCATCTGAAGCTTCAGATAGACGATTTCAGATCCAAAGTCACTTTCTATGTGATCGAGATCGTGGGATCCTATAATCTTCTTCTGGGGAGGCCCTTTCTTTATGAAAATAATATGGTGCCTTCTACTCTTCATCAGTGTTTTAAATACATTGATAGCAATGGAAGAGTACAAAAAGAAGTTGCTGATATAAATCCCTTCCATGGGGTTGAAGCTTATTTCAATGATTCCCGAATGTACAAAGAAAAGTATACAAGGGTTATACAAGCTATGGAGAAAGAGGATTCACAAAGTGAGACCTTAATAATTCCTGTTAAAGGTCGATCTATTCAGCAACAATCTCCCAAACTCTCTGAAGAAGGTTCTTTCATCATTCCGGTGAGTGGACGGATTTCTCCGTTACCTCAGTCGTTTGCTCAAGACACAATGATTATTCCTGTCAGTGGGCGTACTGTAATTCCTGCATCTCCACATATAAAACAGGATACTCTGCTAATTCCAGTTGGAGGGCGGATTATTCTTCCATCTCAAATTTCAAGGGAGCTCACCTCTTCTGAGCCATTTGTTATCGATCTTAATCGAAACAACGCTTCTTCTCGTTCTTCTTCTCCCCCTTTAGTTATTGACTTGGCTAAAATCTCTAAGGCTCAGCCTTCTCCCAATGTAAATACTGCTGCTTTTATATTTAATGAAAAGTCTCCATCTTTGCAGTATGCTGATGTGTATAATTATGTTCATAGTTATTTACATTTGTTAGATGACTTGAACGCAATAACCATAGGGGTTGTACAGACTGTTCATACAGATGTATCCCTAGAACCTGTACAATCTTCATACTTTCTAGTTCCCAGCAGAAAGTCAGGAGACATTCCAATATTCTTCTATAAAGGGTCCCCAAAGTCCTTCTGATTTAGAAGATGAAGACAAAAATGATGACACTAGAAGATTACAACTACGTCGTTATAGTCAGCAATCTAAAGACATCATCAAAAATATGGGCTATGACTTCAGGACTGGCCTCAATAGTGGAAAGGGAAGAAAAATGCATGTTTGTATTCCTCCTCTAAAATATGGAAGGACGAAATACGGACTGGGCTATATAGCTCCTACTCCTTTTATCAATATTATCCATGAAGATCCCGAGTCTGACGAAGATAAGAGATCTGATTCTTCTAGTACCACTTCTTGGGATTCCGATACAAGTATCGGGGACTTCTACTGCAACATTCTGTCTTCCAACATGGTTTCCATTGACCATTCTGAAGAAAGTGATGAAGACGAAGAAGAGTTTGAAATCTCACCTGAATCGGAACAATGGGCCCAAAGATTAGATAATCAATGGAAGTTCCGTTTCGAGCAAAAAGAACCTCCGACTGAAGACAAACTTGTTCAAATAGATGTTGGTGAAGAGGGATCTCCCAAACCAATATTCATTAGTGAAAATCTTTCTGAACCTGATAAGCAAGACATGATCAAACTCATTCATGACTACATCGACATCTTTGCTTGGAGTTATAAAGATATGCCAGGACTTGATCCACAAATTGTAACTCACAAGCTCAATATCTTGTCGAATGCCAAATCGGTCAAACAACAACATCGACGATTTCGTCCAGATATTATGGATACAATTGAAGTTGAAGTCAATAAACTCATAACCTCCGGGTTTATTAGAGAGGAACAACATCCCGATTGGGTGGCTAACATTGTTCCTGTCCTTAAAAAGACTGGCAAGGTCAGAGTATGCATAGACTTCCGCGATCTCAATGCGGCATGCCCTAAAGACGAATTCCCTCTACCAATCACTGATGTCATGATTGATAATACCTGTGGATTTGAGCGGATGTCATTCATGGACGGGTATTCTGGATACAATCAGATTAAAATGTTTCCAGATAACGAGAAACACACTTCTTTCAGAACGCCGATCGGTACATACTGTTATACAGTTATGCCATTCGGTCTCAAGAATGCAGGAACAACTTATCAACGAGCTATGAGTACTATATTCCGTGAACATTTGCAGAAAACAGTCGAATGCTATGTTGATAATATTGCAGTCAAAAGTCGACAAAAGGAAGATCATATCCAAGATTTGAAGACTATATTTGATCTAATGCGTAAACATCAATTAAAGATGAACCCTACTAAGTCCTTCTTAGGCGTCTCTAGTGGTAAATTTTTCGGCTTCGTCATTACCTCTAAAGGTATACACGTGGATCCCGAGAAGATTAAAGCCATCCAAGAGATGCGTCCTCCACGCACCTTAAAAGAGCTACGAGGATTTCAAGGAAGGATCGCTTATATCAGGAGATTCATCTCTAATTTATCAGGACGCTGCAGACCATTCAACAAACTTATAAAAAAAGGAGTTTCTTTTGTCTGGAATGATGAATGTCAGAAAGCATTTGATGATATAAAACAATATCTGATGAGCCCTCCAGTATTGGTACCTCCCGTTTCAGGAATTCCATTTATCCTATATACTCGAGCAATGAGTCATTCATTGGGTGCATTACTCGCTCAAAAGAATCAAAATGGTCATGAACAAGCCATCTACTATCTCAGTCGTACTATGACCGGAGCTGAACCTCGATATTCACCGGTCGAAAAAGAATGTCTAGCCTTGATGTTCGCTGTTCAAAAGACACGACATTATATCATTGGCCAGACTATTCATGTCATCTCCAGGATCAATCCTATACGGATCATGATGAAGAAACCCAGTGTTTTGAATTCTCGATTAGCTAACTGGGGAATCCTACTTGCACAGTATGACATGCATTATATTCCTCAGAAGTCAGTCAAAGGACAAGCTTTAGCTGATTTTCTGGCTGCTCATTCAATTCCAGAAGATTCAAAACTCTATGACGAAATTCTAGATGAAGTCCTAGATTCAAACCAAATTGCTGAAGAAGATCCTACTTGGCGTCTATTCTTTGATGGAGCTTCAAGGATAGGTCCTAATGGTGATGTTATCGCTAGAGTTGGAATCGTTCTTGTATCGCCAGAAGGTCTTGCTATCCAAAGAGCTTATTCTCTCGATCAGTCGTGTTCAAACAATGTAGCTGAGTACAATGCATTACTCATTGGTCTTCAACTCGCTAAACATCTAAATATTCAACATTTGGAGGCGTACGGAGACTCTAAACTCATTGTCAATCAGATAAATGGTACTTATGAAGTCTGCCATCAAGATCTGGTTCCTTATCATAGATCAGCTATAATTATGGCTTTTTCGTTTAAAGAATTCTTCATTGAACATGTTAGACGAGCATGTAATACAGAAGCTGATGCTCTAGCTAATCTTGCAGCGGTGTTGGCTATCCCAATTAGATGACAACAAATGATTCTTGTTCGCAATCGAGAATTATTTCATCTTGAAAATAACCTGACCCTAGGACTTCCAGTTGACACTGAAGAATCAACATCTCATGACCTTAACACAACAAGAGGATTTGGATTTGGTCGTAAATCTTCATCATCTTCATCTGATTCCAGCATAGAATTCATCTTCAGTCATTCGGCCGAGAATCAAAATATGGATACGGATTGGAGACTTCCTTTCTTAGATTTTGTATTGTATGATATTCTTCCGGATGATCAGAGTGAAGCAGCATCTATCAGACGACGATCATTCCGATTCTATTATAATCATACAACAAAGACCTTATATCGTCGAGCCTATGTTGGTTTACTTCTCCGATGTGTTGCCGGTGATGAGGCTCAACAAATTATTCGTGAAGCACATGATGGAACTTGTGGAGCACATCAGCCTGGACCAAAACTTTAAGACCGTATTCGACGTATGGGTTATTATTGGCCTACTATGGTATCAGACGCCATCGAATATGCAAAGAAGTGTAAAGCTTGTCAAATCCATGCGTATTTTATTTATCAACCTTCGGAATTTCTACATCCGACGGCAGTATCATGGCCCTTCGAAGCTTGGGGCATGGACATTATTGGTCCGATCAATCCGCCGTCATCCAAGGGTCATCGGTTTATTCTTGCAATAACCGATTACTTCTCCAAATGGGCCGAAGCCATTCCTTTGTCTGAAGTTAAGACGTCCAATGTCATTTGCTTTATTAAGCACCACGTCATCTACAGATTTGGTGTTCCTCGATGCATTATTCATGATAACGGACCACAGTTCGTCAGTCAGAAGTTTACTCGATTCTGTGACGATCACCGGATCAACAATGTGGCTTCTACCGCATATAATCCGGCAGCTAACGGATTAGCAGAAGCTTTCAACAAGACCATCATCAAACTCCTAAAGAAGTTTGTCTCTTCTAACAAACGTAATTGGAGTGAGAAGCTCGGTAAATGTTTTCGGGCTTATCGCACAACAGTTCGTAATGCTACTAAATGTACACCCTTCTCTCTGGTGTATGGTTGCGAAGCTGTTCTTCCATTAGAGATTCAAATTCCTTCTTTAAGGATAGCAATCGCTAATGAACTCACTGCAGAAAATAATGATCGTCTTCGACTTCAAGAATTAGAAGCTCTGGATGAAAAGCAATTATCTGCTCAACAGAATATTGAATTCTATCAAGCTAGAATTTCAAGAGCTTTTAATAAGAAAGTCAGAATTCGGACGTATCAAAAAAGAGAACTTGTTCTAACTGTCAGACGTCCTATGACTATGACTCATATGAGCAAGGGCAAATTTGACGCAAAGTGGGAAGGACCCTATATTGTGAGCAAAGTTTTCTCAAATGGAGCTTATCAACTCTCAGAATTAGATGGTCGAAAAGTTTTGATGCCTATTAATGGCAAATTCCTTAAAAAGTACTATGTATAAATGTAAATGCTTGTAATCATCAGACAGTTTCATGTTTAGAAATAAAATTTTTATTTTATTTTTATCATGAATGATGATACATGATATTAAAGAAGATCACTATCATCTTTTTTTACATTTGGATGTGGGCCACTGCCGTCCTTCTCGAAGACGTGATCAGCAAAAGAGTCGAGAACCTCCTTGCTAGAACCCACGAGGAACTTGCAAATGGCCATCCTCATGGCTTCTTCTTCTTCAGTCTTTTCTGGTTCGAGAAGGAAATCCAGAATGTCCCTTGGTGGCTTGGGTGCAGACGAACCTTCGCCTGCTTCCGTCTTCTTCGATTGAACTGGATCAACAGGGTGTTCTTCAGTGCCTTTCTGAACTTTTGAGGCAATTCCAGTTTTCTTGAATGCTTCTTTAGACGACATTTTTATGTTTGAAAGAAGAAGTGTTCGTTCTTGTCAAATTTCTGCTATATTTATAGGCAGAAGTTCTACAAATAATGAAATGTCACGTTCATCCGACGGTTCATCCATCCATTAATTGCATTCATCCGACGATTCATCCGTTCATTTATTCGTCCGTTCATGATCTTCTATCAATTTATTAAAGTGGGGATTCGTTATTGATCATGTTTTCATAATCTCTGAATCAATTCCGAATCTACTTGCTCATTTGTCATTTTTGACCTCTGCATAGAAATCAATCTATTTTCTTTTGAGTTCCTACATATTATCACGTCCATAATACCTCTGATAATATCATATACTCTAAAACAGAAAAGAAGATTTCATTATCTATCATGTCCACAATTCATCCACAAATACAAATCTTTGAGCATAGAAGAATTATCATTTCCATTCTCATTTCACCACAAAAAGTCTATTACATTTTCTTAGACTTTCTTATAAATCATAATAGAAATCTATTACAAATCTTGGATTTTCATTCTACACCACAACAATAACCTAATAGAGATCTATCTTCTTTTTTGGATCTTCTCCGTCGGACCTTCTCCGTCAGGTTCGTTGTTGGTGGCAGTTCCTGACTGTCTGGGTCTCAGTCACGACCAGATCAGCAGGAATCAAACTCTGGTCTTCTCTCTCAGACGAGAGGAGAACCACAGAGTATGGCAGCCCGAAGTCGTGATGCTGCCAATACAACTGGTGGATTGGGGGTAACCTCTCAAGAAAGACAGGAATGTATCCAAACCTTGGGATACAATTTCTAGTTCTCCCGTGAAAGGAACTCTACTACCCGATTTCTCGGGGTAGAGTTGACTCCACCATCCAACTCTCGTGTATAAAGGCTCTTCCTACCATCTGAGGAAGACCCTTCTATCCCACGAAGAGTTCTGAGTTGTCTGATTTACGCGTTAAAAGTGTATGAGCTCCCTGATGTAGATATCAGCAGGATATTCTCCACAACATCCACATCCCCAATGCCAGTTCTAAAGAAAATTTTCAGCCAAGTTTCTGCAGAAAGTATCAACAGAAATTATTCAGTGTGTATTTATCAAACAGAAACAGGCGTGTATTGTTCAAATCAGAAACAAGAAACAGAAAGCCTATCTTCAACAGCAAAAATAGTACACGTATTACACTGACTTACCTTTAAGTTTGGTGCTAAGGATTGGCAAACTCATGTTTGATACAGTGCGCAGAAGTCGAACATTAGAAAACATTGCTTTCCTGTTTGAGAGTGAAATCTCCCAAAAATTTCATTCTCAGAGAAGAAGAAGAGGAATGGGAGATGAGTATCTGTGAAACTCTTCTATCTATTTAAAGGGAAAAGTACAAGTCTATTCTTGGAAAAGATCCGCATAAATAGCGCTCGTAAATCGTGGAATGAGTGTTACGTATGCTTTGGAAGACAGAGCAACATTGGAAATAGTCAAAGGGTGCTAATTAATATTCTTCATTAATGCACGCAGATTAAACACAGAAGTTGTACTTCATTCTTCAAGACAGGCACTGATAGCCTTACAAAAGACAAAACAAAAAGAGTGCAACAAAAGTACAAAAGACACGCTCTATTTTCCAGAGCGACTGAGCTTAATGCCTAGTTCTTCTACGCTTTTGACCCCCATGCGGTGTAACAGAGCCTTCAATATTTCACGCTGCTCTATGAGGCTGCGCCCATCAGAAGAGAACGAGCCATCTAAGCCAAAATAGCTCAAGAAATTCTTGGCTAGTTGCAAGGGATCATCTTTGAGTTCGAAGACAAGGGGCTCTGGCTCTTCACCCCCAAAAGTGGGGTCACCATGGGAACAAAAGCCCAACTTGCGTGCTTCTTCCTCAGCTTTCTCTTTTGGTGTCATGTTGACGTAAGATGAAGATTAACTGAATCCTCTCCCTGTTTATATAACAGAGCTCGCCGGCGGTTCATATTCCACCATAAACTGGATGTAATCAGTCTCGAAAAATGAAGAGTCATCATGACATTTAATAAGTTCATTTGGATATTCTTAAAGAACTTTGAAGTCTTTCCGACTTCCAAAAAATTTGAAGTCATCTCAGCGTGACTGATTTCATTTTATCATCTTATTTTTAAAGTATTTCAAAAATTTTGAAGTCTTTTCAATTTTTCGAAAACTTTGAAGGAGGTCTTGTAGGCCTTTTAAAAATGACAGTCACGCTGAGTTGATCAGGACAGAGTCAAAAGTCACGCTCAGTTGATCCAGACAATATTTACAAATCACGCTGGGGAGACAGCTCATCATTTGTCAGAGAGTAATTATGATTGACAGCACAACAGTCGAAGAATGTCTCCTCGTATGCCACGTATGCACAGAATTCGAGAGATCACAGCCGTCTATTGCGTGATTTTCGAAATCTTCTTCAGCAAGACTCAACCTTCGTCAAGTTGGCATACCAAAAGAGCTTCTTATCATTTAATGTGACTGACAAAAGCAATCACTACCAGAGATTTTGTGTCAGTCGAGGCACGCTGAATCAAGACAACTGGCAGTTCTATCTCAAGTCTGCGTGGATTCTGAAGTTTTCTTCATCAAAGTCTGCGTAGATTCTGAAGCTTCTTGCCCCAAGTTTGCGTAGATTTTGAAGCTTTCTACCCTGAGTCTGCGTGGATTCTGAAGTTTTCTTCATCAAAGTCTGCGTAGATTCTGAAGCTTCTTGCCCCAAGTTTGCGTAGATTTTGAAGCTTTCTACCCCGAGTCTGCGTGGATTTCGTCTTCAACAAGTCTGCGTGGATTTCATCAAATTAGAGTACGTGGCAGCCATGCCACTGATCTCTTGCCTACGTGTCCTGTAACTTGCACACGACTCATGCATGATTGCCATGTGTCCAACAGTTACAGGCCACGTCCAATAACTGCTCACAACCTTGCGTATGTTAAATCCTGCGTGATTTTCAACTAAGCACAGGCTGTGAAGACAGTTATCTTTTCAGTTATTATTTTTGACTCTATAAATAGAGTTCTTTTTTTATTCATGGTACGGATACATAGTTATCTACTGTCAAAATTTTGAGAGCTTTTCTTCTTCGCATAGTCCAAGGGATAAAGTGATCGTCTTCTAGATCAGATTCCCACAGTTGTAATTTTACCAGATGCACAATAAATAAAGGAATTTATTTATGAAAAACAATACTATCAATCCATGAAACCGAGCTACTAATCATACGAGGATATGCATGTGGAATCAAGACAATCAAGGCATATAGAAATGAAATATACCTTGTGAGTCAAATAGGTGCGGGTACCGTGATCGAATATCATCCTCACGTTCCCACGTTGACTCTCCTAAAGAGTGATGACCCCAAGCAACCCGAACAAGGCTAATTGTTCGGTTCTTGAGTACCTTCTCCCTTCGGTCCAAAATGGACACATGCTGTTCCTCGTAAGACAGGTTGGTACCAACAACCAGTTCAGAATGATCGAGGATATGGCTTGGGTCCGATACATACCTTCGCAACTGAGATACATGAAACACATCATGCACCTCTCGTAACGAAGGTGGAAGGGATAAACGATAAGCAACATCGCCTATCCTATCAAGGATAACAAATGGGCCCACGTATCGCGGACTCAACTTCCCGCGAACGCCAAATCTAATGACCCCACGGGTAGGTGAGATCCGCAAGAACACGTGGTCCCCAACAGAAAACTCTAGCGGCCTACGATGCTGGTCCACCCAATAATGATGCCGATCCTGTGCAACTCGAAGTCGCTCTCTAATTTCCTTAACCAATTCAACTGTTTGGATAATCATTTCAGGGCCTAGCATCTTCCTCTCCCCGATATCATCCCATGCTAGTGGCGACCTACACTTCTTACCATATAGTGCTTCAAATGGTGCCATCTGGATACTGGCTTGATAACTGTTTTTGTATGAGAACTCAACTAAGTGCAGGTGGCTCTCCCAAGATCCTCCAAAATCTAGGGTACAAGCTCGCAACATATCTTCTAAAGTCTGAATTGTCCTTTCTGATTGCCCGTCCGTCTGTGGATGGTAAGCCGTGCTAAATCTTAACTTGGTACCCAGACTATGATGTAAGCTCTTCCAGACATGTGACGTAAAATGGGTATCTCTGTCTGACACAATACTGATAGGGACTCCATGCTGCCTGACTATCTGCTGCATATACAACTCTGCCAACTTTTCTGTAGATTGCCCTACTCTAAAAGGAAGAAAGTGTGCCACCTTTGTAAGCCGATCTACTATCACCCAAATAACATCTTTACCACTTGGTGACCTCGGTAAACCGGTCACAAAGTCCATTGTGATGTGTTCCCACTTCCATTCCGGGATAGAAAGCGGTTGCAATAATCCCGCTGGCCTCTGCTGTTCTGTCGTCACTTGCTGACATACCAAGCAACGGGAAACAAATCTAGCTATCTTCCTCTTCATTCCGTTCCACTAGAAGTGCTGCTTGATATCTTGGTACATCTTGGTCCCTCCAGGGTGTATAGAATATTGAGAACTGTAAGCTTCTGTCATAACCTCCTGTCTGATATCTCCACTAAGCACACATAGGCGTGATCCAAACCTAAGCGTACCATCTTCATGGATTTGTATCTCCTTTCTGAGCCCTGACTCACACTCTGCCCTAAGCTTCTGAATCCATGGGTCCTGTGCCTGAGCTGCCTTGATCCTGTCTACCAAGTCGGATTGAACTGGTAGACTTGCTAGAATTCCTACATCACTAGGAAGTATAACCTCGATGCCCATCTCCTGAAGGTCTTCTAAAATGTGCTTATGTGTTGTCAACATAAATGTGCCGCCTCTCCTGCTAAGAGCATCTGCTACCATATTAGCCTTGCCTGGATGATACTGAAGCTCCACGTCGTAATCCTTGATCAACTCCAACCATCGTCTCTGCCCCCCATGTTCAGCTCCTTCTGAGTAAAGATGTACTTCAGACTTTTGTGGTCTGTGTACATGTCCACTCAGTCACCATATAAGTAATACCTCCATAGCTTCAAAGCAAATACTACTGCTGCCAACTCCAAGTCATGAGTTGGATAATTCTTTTCGTGGCCTCGAAGTTGCCTAGATGCGTATGCTATCACCTTTCCATGTTGCATTAGGACGCACCCAAGTCCTTTTTCTGACGCATGACAATATACTGTAAAACCTCCGGGTCCAACTGGCAATGTAAGCATAGGCGCTGATATCAACTTCTGCTTCAGATTTTTAAATGATGCCTGGTATTCTGTCGACCAGATGAATGGTACATCCTTCCGTGTCAAGCGGGTCATGGGTGTTGAAAGCTTTACAAAGTTTGACACGAACCTTCTGTAATATCCTGCCAATCCCAAGAAACATCGCACATCAGCTACGGTCTTGGATACTAGCCAACTCTCTACTGCTTCTACCTTCTTGGGATCCACTGCTACTCCAGCTCCTGATATGATGTGACCCAAAAATGAAACATGATCCGTCCAGAACTCATACTTGCTGAGCTTGGCATACAACTGGTTCTCTCTCAGAACCTGTAATACTTTTCTGAGGTGGTCTTCATGCTCCTCTTCATTAGCAGAGGATACGAGAATGTCATCAAGAAACACAACGACAAATTGATCTAAGTATGGCATAAAGATGCGGTTCATCAAATCCATGAATATTGCTGGAGCATTGGTCAAACCAAACGGCATTACCAAGAATTCATAATGCCTATACTTCGACCTGAATGCTGTCTTGGGAATATCCTCCTTCCGAACCCTCACTTGATGATACCCTGAACGAAGATCTATCTTGGAGAAAACTCTATCTCTGCTCAACTGATCAAATAAGTCATCGATCCTGGGTAATAGGTACTTGTTCTTTACTGTCGCCGCGTTAAGCTTCCTGTAATCAATGTACAATCTGGATGACCCATCCTTCTTCCCCACAAGTACCACTGGTGCTACCTACAGTGATACGCTAGCTTGGAAGAACTTCTTCTCCTTCAGTTCCTTTATATGCTGATATACCTTGGCCTGCTCTGAATCCGCCAATCTGTAAACTCGATCTGATATTGGTTTAGTTCCAGGCGCCAATTCTATACTGAACTCAATATCTCTAATCGGTGGTAGACCTGGAAGTTCTTCAGGAAATACGTCTAAAAACTCTTCAACTACCTTCGGAACTTGAACGTCTTCCATTGCCGTCACTACTCCCTGCTCTTGTTGAGTTGCCACTGATCTGACTAAGGTGAACCTCTTCATGCCTGGAATATCAAAAGATACACTCCCACTATGACAATCTATTGTCGTATGACTGTCTTTCAGCCAGTCCATGCCTAAGATAATGTCGAAATTTCCAACAGAAAATTTTATCAACCGGGCGGGTAAGGAATGCCTGCAAACTACAACGCTACACGCTAGAATGACTCTACTAACTCCTACAAGCCCATTGCCAGTAGGTATATTCAACCTTCCTGGCAATGCCTCGAACTCCATTCCTAGCCGTGTCGCAAATTGTGCAGATATAAATGAGTGTGATGCTCCTGAATCAAACAATGCTATTGCAGGATATGAGGCGACGAGAATGTTACCTGCCACAACATCTCTCGATGCTAATGCCTCTTCCAAGGACAGAGTGAATGCCTGCCCTCGACCTCCTTGTTGGTTTCCATGCTGCGGCCTAGCTTGGTGCTGTTGTTGGCCCCTTCATTGATGATGCTGGGGTGGTCTATGCTGGTGCTGCTGCATCGGCGGTCCCTCCTCCGAAACATCTGAGCCTGTGTCATGAACGGACGATGTACCAACCGTCTCACTGCTACCGCTGGTCCTCGATACTGCCCTGTCCCTGGCGCTGGCAGAGCAGGAAATTGTTATACTGGTCCTCCTGACCTTGAATTCATGGGACAGGTGGTAACCCGATGATCTAGATTTCCATATATCAAACATTGCCCGTTCAATGTCTGACACACATCTTTAGTGTGTCCTACCTTCCCACAATAAGTACAGCCAGCTGGGGGTTGCTGATTCTTTCTCTGTTGCTGCTGCCTGGGTGGTGGTGCTGGCCCTCGTATTGCTACATCGTGAGTGCGAACGCCAAGGGATGGTGCGGTTGTTCGGGGCGCTACTCCCCTCCTCCTTCAATCTGACTGTGGGATATCTTCTGACCCCCGGTCCTTGCCGTGATTCTCTGATTGGTGATCTCACGCCTTCGGGTTGCCGTTAATACCTCATCAAAAGTCTGATAATTGTGCCCCTCAATCAATTGCAAGAGCTCAAGGTGAAACCCTTGCTGAAATCTCATAGCCCTCTGGCTCTCCGTTGCTACCATCTCTGGGGCGAACCTGCTCAATCTGCAGAACTCCGCTGCATAAGCATCTACCATCTTGCCGGCCTGCTTGAGGTTGATAAACTTCTGTTGTAGCTCAAACTGTGCCACAACTCTATAGTACTTTGTCTTAAATCTTGCGGTAAAATCTTCTAAAGCAACAGGACGTCTGATGCCTACTTCTTCTTATTCCCACCAATCACGTACGAGATCCTGAAGTAACAACTTCACTTGATCCACACGTTCTTCCGCTGGTACCTTAGCTGCTGTCAGAATAGCCTTAATATCCTTAAGCCATGCATCTGCTGAGATGGCATCCTCCGTTCCTTCGAAACGGCGGGGTTGAACTTGCAAAACCTGGCTGATGCTCCTAAATTTGTCCTCGTCCCTCTATCCAAAGTTGTCTGCAATCCTTGATTGAGTAATACATTCTGCTCTTGTAACTGAGCGTGCATGCGCTGCTGCGCTAACATCTGATGTTGCTGAGTAACCATCATCCCTCTCATGATCTTCAGAAGGGCTGGTGTGTCCACTTCCACAGGGGTAGGTGGAACTGTTGGTGGTGGTGGAACCTCCGGATACTGCGATCCAGCTGCTGCTTCTACTATTACTTTTTCTTGGATAGTCTCTTGAGTTAGTACCGGCCCTTGTTGCTGACCATCATGGTCAGGTTATCCATGCTGCCCTTGTTGTTATTGTCCAGTCCTGACAGATGCGGACGAAGTGCCCCTAAGAAAAGGGACAAGAGAACAATCAAACGACCAGACTCGAAGGATCAATGAAGTTAAAGGATACTGGAATGTCAAGCTGGAGTTGAGAATCAACGAATCATGAGATCAAGGGGGAATATGTGTGATTGAGACATCCTATTAAAATACCCTACAAGTCTGAAATCAGACCTGCATGGACCACCACTAAAACCTCGTCATGCCCCAGAACCAAAATACTGGAGAGCGGGAGAATGACTCAGCCAGCTACGTATTACGGGTAGATGAATACCGTATAATACAATCAATGCTGTCTAACAAGACGAGGGGTGCATACTACATGAAAGTCTTCCTATGGTCATTTCACATCTATTGTCTCAATCATTCAAACAAGGAACAAAAAATAGAGAACATGTAAGATAAAGCAGTAAGGCATCCCAAACGCTCAGTCCAAATATTCTTGATATCTGGCTTTACAAAACATAGCCAGATGATGTAGTAAAGTATACACAATTGTTTATCAGCTGCAGCCTGACTTTAGTTACAATTATGCAAAAGTGAGTACAAGACGATCCGACTAACATGTCGGTGCCAAACGGCAAAGTATAAAGTAGATAACAAAACGAGCGGGGAAGTAGGAAACCCACTCGAGTCCTCCTGCGATCATCCCTCCAGTATTGACCATCTTGGAGGTAGAAGTAAGCTGAGTGCTCGAGAACCGGCTCTAAATCTGGCCATACAAAACCAGAGAGGTTAGACCTCTAATAGCAAGTACCACAAGGAAGCACGATATGAGGGATTCTATTTCAGCAAGAGAGGCTAAGTTAATGTCAGGATTGTATTTCAGCCAAGCCGCATGATAGAGAATTCATTATTTTCACTCGAGTCGCATCGTGCACATATTCAGGCGTCCCTGAAATATACGCATGTCAGTCGAATCTCGTGAGGGGTATTCATATATTCTTGATTCACTCTATCCATCCATACCAATCCTCAAGATCAATTTTTCGAATGCTAACTCTTGACACAAGGGCGTCTCGCCTAACCGCTAGGCCGTTTCTCAAGGCTAAGTTAATGTCAGGATTGGAATCATAGTTCCCCAATAATAATACCAATACTGACCCCAAACCTAGGGTCAAACCAAAGTAGGTAGTACATGCTTTCTACCCAAGCTCGTATCACTTAGATTTCTAAACATCGAGCACGATCACCGAATTTGCATCAAGGCGCTCATTGCGCATATTCGAATCCATTCAAATCACCAATTCTAACCAATTCATGTATTCGATCATGAGGTCGTCTAGTGCAACAATTTTTTATGCCCCAATCTCATGCAAGTTCGATCATCTACGTTGGACATGAATCACCATGCCACGTTCTCGCAGGATAATTGTTCTTATTAGAGCGTAACTCTTGCTTGAGTCTAGACTAATTCATTCCCGATACGCGGATTGGACCTACTCAATCCTCAAGTTCACTCGTCAAGCACACGTAGCCATTCCTGAGTCCATCCTCGTGTCAAACCACAAGTTGAAGCAATCAAATTGCCACGCCATGCAAGTTCGATCACCCCCGCTATATGAATCACCATACCAGCGCTCACGGGGAGTGATCACCCTAATCGGCGTGACGTATGTGCGAGGTTGGAGTTGCACTCGCATAAGACAAGAATGTCAACGTTGTGGTTATCGTCGAAGCAATCCAAACATTTTATTTTTATCTAAGCCAAGATCTTAGTTCGATAGTCTGACCGTCATTCGTTCAACTAGAAAATCCTCAAGCCAAGTCTATCTTTTCTTCGACACATATTCTATCTTTTTCTTGACACATTTTAACATCCTGAGTATAGCATCCATCGGAACAATGACATCTTACACGATCATCATTCCTCGAATCAGAGTACCCCGAGTTATCGCACATCGATCTTTGATACGCTTTAATAGCATCGATGATGTATGAAACCTGACGATCTTCCTTTGTGACGAACTCTGAGTCGTGCAATTGATGCTATTGAATGAATTGGATATACCACAATTCTATTTGACCAAATCTGAAATCATAAGTGCGATCCTCTAGGCTTTCTCGATCAAGACATTCACTTTTATTCATCGTTCCGAATCCTGATTCAATATCGTTTCCTAACTCACGTGGTCCATTTACAATTTGTTCGAATAACATCTCGTTCAGGACATTCGAAGTCACGGCCAACTAAGCGTGACACGTTCTAAGGCTTTGTGCGATCGCATCGCCTCGTCGACATACTCATTGTTACTTCTAATCTTCAATTTTGCTCGAACAATTTCCAAGACAGGCCATACACCACTCAGGATTCGAGCCCTCCAATTTAGTCTACTTTTACATTCACATTATTCGCTAAAACATCTTTCAAATTCATTCGACGAATATCTAGCGTAATCGTTCACGTCGTCTCGATGCACTAAGTCGTTCGCACTAATCCTCAAAATCTAATCCAGTCTTCCATGTACGCCTAAGCGTTAGTTTGATAGAGTCTCTAACGATATACACTCTAAGTGTATCTTCGCTTCCAACCGAGCGATACTTAATATTGCTCGAGATTCATTTGCACCAAAAAGTCGAGGTGTGCGACACACGGCACAACTTAGCCAAAAGGCCGTGTGCATAGCCATCCCGTACGGACTATACCCTGATTTAGCATGCTCATTTTCTAATGGCGACATATGATAATTTAGGTACGCATGCGACTTGCTAACTTTAGCATGTGTTTTCTATCAACTCAAGTTTGACACCGTTCGGCACAAAGGCCATCGCCTACCGATGCGTTCAATTGAACACTTATACGAGCTTTTAAAAATATTTAGACTTATTGTACGGACATGCCGTAGGACATTTGAGAGAGGGTGCACACTTTTTTTTATCAAAGATGAGCTTTCAAAACTGAGAGATTCGACTTGAAGTCCAAGGACGTAAAGCCGTGCTCTGATACCATTATGTCACGCCCCGCTTCCGTAGGAGCGATCTTCCTCGCTAAGGCGTGATGACGTATGAGCCTAGATTGCACTCGTACAAGGCAGTTTTATAACGGCCGATTACAGCAGCTGCGGCGGGGTCGTCACACAGAAGTTCCAAGCAGAAATATTGAAACATGCAGCGGAAATTTAGAAGCAAACACAAGTTATTCGAAAATGCTCTTTATTGATATTGAAAAATAGTGTAGAGCCTAAAATCAAGTTGCGCCTTCAATATACTGATCAGCGATCAAGTTGTCCCCCAAAAATCAAGTGGCGCCACTGATATAAAGCTCAGAGAACAGACTGCGCCACCGATCAGATTGCGCCCGATATCAGACTGCGTCCAATCTAATTATGCCAAAATCTACTTGGCATATGACACTTAATGGTCATCATTACTTGAGCATACTGACGGCTGACACAATGGTGAATGAGGAAAATCTTTTTAAATTCCGTGAATTGTGCCGCTCAAGGAAAAGTTGGTGGACAGTCTTGTACACTTCGTGAGTTGTGCCCAGGCGCAATCTAAACAAAATCCTAGTTGCGCCTGGGCGCAACCTAAATGACTTTTACTCAGAAGCTGCCACGTGTGTAGGCGTAGCTCAAATCAAGCACAATTTGACTTATTGACTGAAGCTCGCACAACCTGATAAAGTTGAGACAACTTACATTCTAAAGCAGGATGACGTGGCGCACATGCCACTAATCTCTCAAGACGTGTCTACTATCTAGTACACGACCATGCGCATCTCAATCTTATGATGCCACGCGTCTAAATACAGTTAGTACACGATTTACAACTGAATAAAAGTTGGCGCAACAGGAGGTTGGCGCAATCCAGTATGGCGCAATCCAGTATGGCGCAATCCAGCCTCGCGCACATCAGAATAACTGCTAAAACAGTTATTTCCTGAACTCTATAAATAGAGTTTCCAATCATCATCGGAGAGAGATTAAGAACTCTTCCAAAATTGCTGCTGCGTTCTCCAGAGGCTACAGTCTTCAAGTTCACATAGTCCAAGGGATAAAGTGATCGTCTCCTGATCAGATTCCTAAAGTTGTACATCCCCAGAATTCATTGTACTTTGTACTCTTTTACAAGTTTGAAATAAAACAAAATTTTGTTTTTGCAAACAAAATGGCGACTCTGCTGGGGACGACTTTATCCTCCGACGAGAACGTAACAACTCAATGTGACATTGCGTCAATTGGCAAGACGCAGAAGACTCTGGTTTTTCAAGTCAACCAGACATCCTACGAGAACATGTTCAACACCAAGAGCAACAAGTGCGCGGTGGCTACTGCTAAGAACAGGACTGTGTGGACTCCTAAATCCCCCACAGTCGCTGTTACCCAGGCACAACTTGAATGCTCAATGACCAAGGCGCAATCTGCCTCAATGGTTCCGGTACAGCCTGTTTCTGTTGCTAGGGCACAATCTGCTCCCTCTGATGCCCATGTACAGTCTACCAAAGTTACTGCCAAGGCGCTACCAACAGTCCGTAGGCTATGGCGTAATCCAAGCAATCTGCTACTCCGACGTAATTTAAGGTAACTAGTCCTTTGGCTATACCCTCTTCCAATTCTCAAGTTCTGAACTTAGGGAATTCATGTCCTAGTGCTAATACTAGACAGAACAAAGGAAAAAACCTTATGGCATTTTCTTAATTGGCCCAATCTATGCCTAAATTGATCAAACAACAGAACAAAGGGAAACGCTTCTTAGCTAACCTTGTTCAAAACAAAGAAAAGCACCCTTTGGTCTTTCCTCAAGCTTTCCTGGTCTACGACTCAGAGGAAGATGTATCAGATTCCATTCTTGTAAACAGAGGTCCTCGAACCTCTGATACCAGAAAGAATACTGATCAGAGAGGTATCTTACCTACCCCTATAGGGTCTGGTCAAGATCTTCCTACCTTGCAAATTTTAAGATCCAAGCAAGGAAAATTGACGGTATCACAAACAGAGACATCTGGAGCAGAATTTTCAGATTTATGCGCTTATCTCAATAGACGTCAACCAATATCAACTTTGGCAAAACGCAAGAACCCTATGCCAAAGGCCAATCTGCACCAAAAGCCAAAGTTTGAAAAGAAAGACCCTTCTACCTATGCTAATGAGTTGAGTACATCTTTGTACACTCAAGGAACCAAACACCTAAAAAATAGGAGACATATTTCTAACATCATTAAGGAATATGTCCCTCCGACTTCTTCTCGTCCTGTGGTTGTAACTGATCTCCGGCAACGTCTTACACAAAGACGGGAGACTACGAGAATGTTTTCCTCACCTCCAAATCGTGCTTCAAATTGCCACTGCCTACATGAAGTTGTTATCAACTGTTGTTGTCAATCGGCTCGACGATCTGTCTTCGATCTTGTGAACTATGCTTCAACTCCTGAACATATAATAGAAGACGAAGATGAACTATTATACGCTTCTATTAACATGACTTCTCAAGGCACTGGGGGTGGGAAACGTCCAAGACGTAATGTATCCCGAAATGCCCGTCAACAATATTTAGACCGGATCCATGCATCCAATGAAGGTGTCTTTCAATACACTAGATCGAGAAATCGTCATTTGATCCAAGGTGTCTTTAATCAAGAAGATCTCCCTATCACTCATGTGGGGGACGACTCTCTTTCGGAGTTTGATACAGATAGTGAAAGTTCTGAACAAACTATTTCATCAGTAGCAGCAAGAGAAGTGACAGCATATACCATTACAGAAGAGCAAGATACCTCTACGTCCACTAGCCAAGAGCAATGAATGGTTGTATTAGAAGACAAATTAAAAACCAGGGCAGAAATGGTTGCATGCATGCACACCATAATGATGGCTCAATATACAACACCCCCGGTTGTAAACCCTGTTATAAATCCTGAGCTTATAGCATCTTCTGTACCTGTTAATCTGGGGGTACCATCCCCTCAGGTTGCTTCTGTGCCAATTCAAGCTGATCCAAGTCAATCAGGTGCTGGGGTGGTAATTACCATGCTGTTCCTCCTCCTAACACTTCTAACCAGCCCACCAATTCTCAAACATCAGGGAATACAAATGAGGCTGTGAAACTTCTGCGTACTCAGTTTGAGGCTTTCAAGCAGAATGATGGCCTACAAAGATTGGGCATAAAGCAACCATATCCTACAGAGTGGAAGGAAGTTCCATTTCCTCCTAAGTATAAACTCCCAACCATTATGCTGTTTGATGGTAGAACTTCTCCAAGTCAGTACATCAATCATTTCGAAGTGGTGACTGATCAATTACAGCCAAATGATGCTTTCCTTACTAGAGAGTTCGTCGGTTGTTTAGCAGGTGCAGCATACGACTGGTATCGCGGCTTACCGGATAGCTGTATCACTTCTTTTGCCGGTTTCAAGCAAATATTCTTCGAGCAATTTTATGAGGGAGTCAATGACATGACAATGTCTGCCCTTATTAAGATTAAACAGAGGCACAATAAATCCACAGAGGGTTTTATTGAAAGATTCCGCCGAGAGGCACTCAAAATGCCTTTAGGTACTCCATCTGCTGTAACAATAGACACTTACAAATCAAACTTGTTGCCTATTATCAGTATGTGAACGAGATCTACATAATTCCAGGATTGGCCTTCTTTCATTATTAATGCAAAGGCGACAGAAGTAAGTGTCGAAAAGTTCAAGCAGTTAGGAGTCCAAATAACTCACCCTAACCAAGATGAACATTCTACACCTGGGGGTAGTAATCGCCATAATAACCGTAAGAATAAAGAAACATTGGCCATCAATCTTAAAGGCAAAGAGTCTTTGGCTGTCAATGTCACTAAGACGACATCCACCCCATCAGCACCATTGCAAAAGTCAATTCGTCCAAAAGAAGAGTATTCTTTCGATGAAGATAATACTTTAAGCATCTTCGATTGCTTGATCAAAAGCAATAAGCTTCAGCTTCCAGAGGCAAAGCGACTAGAAGAAGTCGGTAGAACTGATCACCCTAAATATTGTGTTTATCACAGATTCATAAGACATCCAACCACAGCATGTTATGTACTCAAGGGCAAAATCCAGGAGTTGGTCAACTCTGGAGCAATTACTCTACAGCAAGACGAGAAAACGGTGACTGCTAATATGGTTTCTGTCTAATTTGGTGATTTTCCACCACAACTCGTACAAGATGGAGCTGTTCCCATTCCAAAGACTGCTCTAGAAATTGTGAATATTCTGCCTCCTCAAAATGAAGGTCTTGTTCCGATGTCAACTGACAGAGGAGAGATTATATAGATTCATCCAGATCTAGTGGCAGAATTTGAAATGCCTTCCTCTTCTAAACAAAAGGAGCATTCCAAGTCTAAATCCAAGAACTGTAATATGGTATCCTTTGAACCATTAACAGAAGAAGAGATCCTAATAGGCACTAGATCTGGGAAACCCTATCTTCGAGAATATTCCAAAAATCAAGAAAACCCTGCTCCATCCCCGGATGCTCTTCCTCCATCATCTTCTCTTGCTGAAGATACACCGTCTACATCCTTGCCAGTGGTCGAGCCATCTCATCCTAAACCAATATCAGCAGACAAGGGAAAGCAACCTGTTCGCTTTGATAAAACATTGAAGAAGTCATCATCTCTTGGACTTGAAAAGCCTTACAATTTTAACATATTGGTTCAATTGGCCAATACTCCAGCAAGATTGCCAATCTTTGAACTTTTACATCTCTCAAAAGAAACTCGTGAGACGTTAAGTGAAGCCTTGATCCAGGATGACACTTGTTTGACTCTTCTTGAGAAGCCCGAAAGGGAGCCAGTCAGCTGTGCACATTGTCATAGTGTATTTGAATTAATGCCCAATATTACTTTTATACAAGATGACATGCTGTTAGAAGACAATCGTCATGATCGTCCTCTCTATTTCACGGGATATGTGGATACCATGAAAGTCGACCGTATTCTGATTGATCCCGGATCTGCACTTAACATCATGCCAAAGTACTTATTGGACGCTCTGAAAATCCCAGTACATAATCTTTCTACAACTATTAATACCATCCTGGAATTCAATCAAGGAAGAAGTGAACCTGTGGGAAAGATACGCCTAAAACTTTAAATTGGCAATCCTCGTACAAAAGTAACTTTCTATGTTATTGACAATCATGGCTCATACAATACTTTATTGGGAAGGCCATTCCTCCATGAACACAATATTGTACCCTCTACGCTCCACCAATGTTTCAAATATGTGGATGGTAATGGAGAAGTCCAAAAAGAGGTTGCAGATCTGAATTCTTTCAAAGGAGTTGAAGCATATTGCAACGATTCTCGTATGTACAAAGAGGAATTCATGAAGGTGGTACTAGCAATAGACACAGATAAAGAACAGAAGAGTATACCTAATGATACTCTAGTGATTCCAGTCAAAGGACGTACCTCCTACCCTCATTCTTCCCAACCACTGACTATTTATCTACCTTCCCATGAGAAGCGACCTAAAGGTGATAGTCAGAAACAAAGGGAGCTCACCTCTTCTGAGCCGCTTGTAATCGATCTTCGTCGCAAGAAGCTCCCTCCTCCTTCTCGTTCTTCTTCTCCCCCTCTTATCATCAATCTGACTAAGCCTGCTAAGGCTAAAGTCCCTATTGTAAATGATGGTGTAAAAATTAATAAAGCATCTCCTTTGCAGTATACTGATGTCTTTTACTATACTCAGTGTTATCTGGATATGCTAGATAGCTTTAAGCCACTTACAACAGAAGTCGTATTATCTCGACGAAATATGGTATCACTGGATTCAATACAAGAGTCGTACTTCTTAGTATCGTCTCGAAAGAAAGATGAAAAGCCTATATTCTTCAACAAGAGAGAAGAACCAAAAATCATGCTCTATAATGATAATAGAGATGATACATGAAGGCTACAATTACGACGCTATAGTCCACAATCTAAATCCATTATCCGTAAAATGGGCTATGATTTCAGAACAGGTCTCAACAATGGTAAATGAAGGCAAACCCCTCTTCGTATTGTTGTTCCAAAAGGAAAATTACAACAATACCACAGTAAAACGAAACGAGGACTAGGTTATATGTCACCACTTCCAACTCCAGAACCTTCTGAATCTGATGAAGAAGAACGTTCAAACTCTTCTGATTCTATTTCATGGGACTCTGATACCAGCATCGGTCATATTCATAAGGCGATAGTATCTTCTAATATGGTGTCTGCCGAATTCTCAGAAGACGACGAAGATGACATTGAAGAAGTTACTGAAATGGATCCTTGGGTACAAAAAATAGACAATCAGTGGGAACATTTTGAACAACGAGAACCACCTACTGAAGATCAATTGGTCCAAATCGATATTGGAGAGAAAGGTGTATCATGACCAATCTTTATCAGCATGAATCTTTCAGAAGATGATAAACTAGAGTTACTTCACCTTATTCGTGAATACATTGACGTCTTCGCCTGGAGTTATGAAGATATGCCGGGATTAGATCTTCAAATTGTAACTCACAAGCTTAACATCCTGCCGAATGTCAAACTGGTCAAACAACAACAACGGCAATTCAAGTCTAAAATGATGGATACAATTGATGATGAAGTCAAAAAGCTTATAGCTTGTGACTTTATCAGAGGAGAACAACATCCTGACTGGGTGGCCAATGTCGTCCCTGTCCTGAAGAAGACCGGAAAGGTTCGAGTTTGCATAGACTTTCGGGATCTCAATGATGCTTACCCCAAAAACGAATTCCTTCTCCCAATTACTGATATTATAATCGACAATACATGTGGATTCGAACAAATTTCTTTCATGGATGGGTTTTCTGGATATAATCAAATCCGGATGGATCCTGAAGATGAAAAACATACTTTGTTTCGTACTCCTCGGGGTGTGTACTATTATACGGTCATGCCGTTTGGTCTTAAGAATGCAGGTCCAACTTATCAGCGGGCTATGAACACTATCTTTCGAGATCATTCGCGGAAGACTGTCGAATGCTATGTTGACGATATTGCTGTCAAAAGTTATCTCAAAGAAGATCACATTCAAGATTTAAGAACTATTTTCAATCTAATGCGCCAGCATCAACTTAAGATGAACCCCACCAAGTCTTTCTTGGGTGTCTCTAGTGGTAAGTTTCTCGGCTTCGTCATTACCTCTAAGGGTATACACGTTGATCACGAGAAGATCAAAGCCATTCAAGAGATGCGTCCTCCATGCAACCTAAAAGAGCTATGAGGATTCCAAGGTCGACTTGCGTACATCAGGCGGTTCATTTCGAATTTATCTGGACGTTGTAGACCATTTACTCAATTAATGAAGAAAGGTGTATCTTTCGTTTGGACGGAAGAATGTCAACGAGCATGTGATGATATAAAGCGGTATTTAATGAGTCCATCGGTTCTTGTACCACCGATCTCAGGGATACCCATCTTAATGTATGTCCGAGCAATGGATCATTCATTAGGGGCTTTACTAGCTCAGAAGAACAAGGAAGGTCATGAACAAGCCATCTACTATCTTAGCCGAACGATAATTGGAGCTGAACATCATTATAGTCCAATGGAGAAGGAATGTTTAGCCTTAATGTTTGCTGTTCAAAAGACATGACATTACATCATAGGCCAAACTATTCATGTCATATCTCGGGTCAATCCTCTTCGAGTTTTAATGAAGAAGCCAAACACACTCAATTCTAGGCTTGCCACATGGGCCATATTACTAGCACAATATGATATGGTTTATGTTCCTCAAAAGTCTATGAAAGGCCAAGCACTTGCTGACTTTTTAGCAGCTCATCCTGTCCCTGAGACATCTAAACTCTATGATAAGATTCTGTACGAAACATTGGAATCAAATATGATCTTAGAAGAATTTTCTACTTGGAGGTTGTTCTTTGATGGAGCTTCTAGAATTGGACCTGAAGGTACTCTAGTTGCTGGAGTAGGAATTGTTCTTGTTTCATCCGATGGATTAACTATTCAAAGGGCCTATTCCTTAGACGAATCATGCTCCAACAATGTGGCAGAATACAATGCTTTGCTCATTGGACTTCAACTAGCTAAACAATTGAATATTGAATATCTCGAAGTATATTGTGACTCTAAGCTGATTGTTAATCATGTTAGAGGTATATATGAAGTCCGACATCAAGATTTGGTACCATACCATGAAGCAGCAACCCAAATAGCTTCTTCATTCAAAGGGTTCTTCATCGAACATATACATCACGTATGCAATACAGAAGCCGATGCCTTAGCTAACCTAGTCGCGGTATTGGCAGTTGTTTTCCATAAATAAATTCACTTTATTTATTTTGTATCTGAGAAAATTACATCTGTAGGAATCTAATCTAGAAGACGATTACTTTATCCCTTGGACGATGCGATGAAGAAAACTCGAACTTTGAAGAACTTGGACAGCAACTGGGCAATCTCTCTGTTCTCTCTGAAAAATGACTGTAGTCTCTGATGAAGATGAAGAAACTCTTTTTTATAGAGTTCAGGATAACTGTCCTTAAGCATACGCTCAGGTAGTTACTTGACGTGTGCATAACTGCAGGGACGCGTGGCAAATTCTGATGGAGACACATTAACGTGCGGTTGAAAGTAGTAGAGCATGTTCAGGAGAGATTGATGGCCTGGATGCCACGTTGTATAACTTCTAGAGAAGTAGATAATTGGTACAGGACACGTGAGAACGTGTGTTGACTGTAATCCTGGATATGGTTGCTGTAATACGCTGCCTCGTTGAAGGAGAGTTATACGCTGACTTGGACAGCGTAGTGCCATAGGAAATCCATACGCTCACTTTATGGGCAAGGAGTCATGTGAGGTCATACGCTCGCTTATTTAGCAAGGAATCATGTGAGGTCCATACGCTCACTTGGTTAGCAAGGAATCATGTGAGGTCCATACGCTCACTTGACTGGGTGAAGAAGGAGTCATGTGAGGTCGATACGCTCACTGGAGAAGTGGCCACGTGGCTATCATCAATCTTCTTTGGTACACCATATCTTCCCATAGCTGACAAAATCTTCTCGAGTGTCGTGACTGCGGATTTGACGACTGACAGACTGTCATAACTGACAGTAATGATGGCTTTTGTATTTATGAAGGCTGCTGAGTTGTCCTCGTAAAAGACAAAACCGACTCTTCGAAAACCTATACGACGGTTACTTTTCTCGTGACAGCTGTCTTTGCACGAAAGATGAAGTATCAGATTCATTCCTCATTTAAACATATGCTGTGCTGTCACTTCAGTAAATAATAAAATATTTACTGAGCGTATGGCTTTTGAATGAGCGTACAACTCTGAATTGAGCGTATGGATGAAAATGACAGCGTGTTATAATTTTCCACATCCTACATGGAGCCTGAGCCAAAATACAGAATACGAAATACAAAATACAGAATCAAATCTATGGGTTCGTCGACCCCCTCGGTGGAACACTCAATACCGGCACGCACAATACATTCCAGAATATACAAAAAATATAAAGAAAAAATACTATTCGCAACGAACAATGACAATATATAATATCCTCAACAAACTAAATCAATATCCGCAAATACGTACAAACTCAGTATCCTCAACGAAAAAATTGAATATCCCCAAATACGCACAAAGTCAAAATACAAAATACAGAATCTAATCCCTGGGTTCACCGAAAATACAAAAACAAAGATTGACACACAGTTGTAATTCATATGTATTTTAAGTGTGAGAACGGATGACTCAGAACACAACCCAAAATTCATTCTAGCATACATTAGTGTGAATCATCTATGTTCTCTACATATGGTGTAGTATACGTTCTTATCGAATCTAGTATCTAGTATCTGAAGAATGTAACAGAATCAAGATGAACTCACATAATGTAATACTAAAATATCATCTACTACTATATAAGATATAGTGATAGGTTGTCGTATCATCATTGCCAAGGGATGAGAGTCGGAGGACAGTCAACTTTATCTGCGGCTACATAGTTTTTGCCTTGCCAGTTGAATGGCTGCAGGAACTATGTCCTGATCACCATGTCGTACGATAGTTTCTGCCTCGCCAGTCGAATGCCTGCAGGGACTATATGTCCCGATCACCATGTTACCAATTAACCAACCAAGAAAACTACTTGTTACAAATATCGGCACTATATGTCGCGAAACGTCGCTATGACATCGCTAATAGCGACTAATTTAGCGACGTTAGTATGAACGTCGCTAAATTCTATTTATATTCCCCCACCAATTCATTTTCCCCCATTTCACTCTCTCACTCTCTCTCCTTCCCCCCTCCGGCGCTCTCACTCTCTCCGGCGCTCTCATAGTACTTAAGTGTAAGAACGGATGGCTCAAACACAACCCAAAATTCATTCTAGCATACATTAGTGTGGATCATTATGTTCTGTACATATGGTATAGTATATGTTCTTATCGTATCTAGTATCTGAAGAATGTAACAGAATCAAGATGAACTCACATAATGTAATACTAAGACATCATCTATTACTATATAAGATATAGTGATAGGTTGTCGTATCATCATTGCCGAGGGATGAGGGTCGAAGGACAGTCAACTTTATCTACGGCTACATAGTTTCTGCCTCGCCAGTCGAATGGCTGCAGGGACTATGTCCTGATCACCATGTCGTACCGTAGATTAATACAAATGGAGCTGGAGCCTGAGCCAAAATACAGAATACAAATTACAAAATACAAAATCCAATCCCTGGGTTCGTCGACCCCCTCGGTGGAACACTCAACATCGGCACGCACAATACATTCTAGAATATATAAAAAATATAAAGAAAAAGTACTATCCGCAACGAACAATGTCAATATATAATATCCGTAAATACATACAAACTCAGTATCCTCAATAAAAAAACTGAATATCCCCAAATACGTACAAAGTCAAAAATATAGTACAGTCAAAAAATGCAAAAATGAAACTACTGATCGCCTGGAGCTGGAGCTGGACACGGTACTGGAGCCAGAGGAGCGCCACCAGATGACGCACAAATACCGCTCGAGTGAGCCAAAGGCATGCAGCCACTTTCCTCCCTCCATTCTCCCTCTTCCTCTCTTATGCTATCAACGTCACAACTTTTCCAGTGTTGCTCCCTCTAATGATGATGAACGCAAAAATTAAAGACCTCCCCTCTCTTTTCTCACTCTTTACAGTTCTCACAACAAGAAGGATCAGTGTTTTCTAGTTCTCTTCCATCCATCCATTCCTCCGTTCTAATCAAGCCTCCACATATGATATCCAGCTCAAGTGTAGAGACGGGGGAGAAGAAGTGGGCAGAAAGAGGAGGGGGAAGCAGCACAGCCGACGGCATGACCTGGAGGAAGTACCGAGGCTTTCTTCAACATCCGTAGGAGAACTATAAGGATATATTCTTTCACAACATGTCACATTGTCAAAGACCCTTAATGTGACAACTATGTTACCACGGTGTCGGAAGACTAACATGTCATAATTTTCTAAGCCGTGTGTTTTGACATAATCCTCCCAACTCTTTCCTCCTATGTAGTAATGCAAGATTATATGCCATAGTTTCTGTCTCGCCAGTCGAATGGCTGCAGGGACTATATGTCCCGATCACCAAGTGTGAGAACGAATGGCTCAGAACACAACCCAAAATTCATTCTAGCATACATTAGTGTGAATCATCTATGTTCTGTACATATGGTGTAGTATATGTTCTTATCGTATCTAGTATCTGAAGAATATAACAGAATCAAGATGAGCTCACATAATGTAATACTAAGACATCATCTACTACTATATAAGATATAGTGATAGGTTGTCATATCATCATTGCCGAGGGATGAGGGTCGGAGGGCAGTCAACTTTATCTACGGCTACATAGTTTCTTTCTCGTCAGTCGAATGGCTGCAAGGACTATGTCCTGATCACCATGCCATAGTTTTTGTCTCGCCAGTCGAATGGCTGCAGGGACTATATGTCCCGATCACCAAGTGTGAGAACGGATGGCTCAGAACACAACCCAAAATTTATTCTAGCATACGTTAGTGTGAATCATCTATGTTCTGTACATATCGTGTAGTATATGTTCTTATCGTATCTAGTATCTGAAGAAAGTAACAGAATCAAGATGAACTCACATAATGTAATACTAAGACATCATCTACTACTATATAAGATATAGTGATAGGTTGTCATATTATCATTGCCGAGGGATGAGGGTCGGAGGGCAGTCAACTTTATCTACGGCTACATAGTTTTACCTCGCTAGTCGAATGGCTGCAGGGACTATGTCCTGATCACCATGCCATAGTTTCTGTCTTGCCAGTCGAATGGCTGCAGGGACTATATGTCCCGATCACCATGTTACCAATTAACCAACCAACAAAACTACTTGTTACAAATATCGCCACTATCGGTGCGTTCGAATCAGAGTATCATATTTTTCGGTGTCAGAAAACAAATAATTATTACTAAATTATCAGATTTTTCGGCACTATCGGTGACCCTGACCAAGCCCGCCCTACACCACCCCTAACCCGAACCCTCTACTCCCTCCTGCTCTTCTCCCCCAGCCGCCCACACATACCTACCCCTACCCCGAACCCTACCCCTAGCTTCCCTCCCCCAGCCGCCCTCGTCCCCCCTGTCCCACCCCCACCCCCCCAGCCACCCCGAACCACCCGCATCCCCCCTGTCCCTCCCCCCGAGCCACGTGCACCCCCACCCCAACCACCAACAACCAAAACAGCCGGAGAGAGAGAGAGTCACCGGAGAGAGAGAAGTCGCCGGAGAGAGTGAGAGCGCCAGAGAGAGTGAGAGCGCCGGAGGGGTGAGGAGAGAGTGAGAGAGTAAAATGGGAGGAAATGGACCCTAACCCGAACCCTAACCCTAGCTCCCCTCCCCCAGCCGCCCTCGTCCCCCCTGCCCCACCCCCACAACCATCCCCCAGCCACCTCCAACCACCCGTATCCCCCCTTCACCTCCCCCCGAGCCACCCGTACCCCCCAAACCACCAACAACCAAAACAGACGGAGAGAGAGAGAGAGAGAGGGAGGGGAGAGTCACGTACCGAAGAGGGAGAAGAGTCGTCGGGGAGAGTGAGAGTCGCCGCCGGAGAGAGTGAGAGCGCTGGAGGGGGAGGAGAGAGAGTGAGAGAAGAAAATAGAGGGAAATGAATCGGCGGGGGGGGGGGGGACGAATATAATTAGAATTTAGCGACGTTCAAACGACAATCGCTAAATTAGTCGCTATTAGCGACGTCATAGGGACGTTTCGTGACGACTAGCTCATGTAATTAATATACCTCATTATTTTGTCGCTTACTTCGGCGCTAGTAGCAACGATTAGCAACGCTTCACTAAAATGTCGCTAGTGTACACAATTTAGCGACGTTAATCGGGCATCGCTAAATTTATATCGCAAAATGAGCAAATTTTAGTAGTGGATCTTCACTTCTGTTCTTCAATGGCTTCCAAGAAGAACGAGATGGAGATCAATGCTGACTCCACAACCAGGTCTCCTGAAGCGAGACAAGATATTGTGCCTACAACCTTTTTGTTGGAGGCTGACCCAGCTTTAAGGGCAGTGAAATTTCTGAAATGTTTCAGTTTAACTCCGTCAGTCTTCAATCGCTTGAGTGGCGGATCATCCTCTGAGGAGCACACCAATTCAGAGGGATTTCTTAACCTGATACGTCACTCGGGGATCTGTACCATACAAGAGTTGGATGTCGTCCTTCGTCAGACTGATGAAGGCAAGGACAAAAAATAATGTTGTTCTTTTTTTTAAAAATCAGAACAACTTTTGTTATTTTGCTCTCATGTCCTTGGTTGTAGGGGTCCACCCATCTTTATGAAAATGAATTAATTTTAAAATTTCTGATATTGTGTGGCTGTGACTTCGAATGGTGCTCATAAACATATTCTTTTAGCTGATTCTTCGTTTTACTGTTTCTTCTGAGGAATACGTGGCAGCCGTTACATGCTTTTAGATGCCTATTTTCAGTTCTTTCCCAAAATAGGATCCTAGAACAACGCACCCGCCTCCTCTTTAACCTCTTTAAAAAGGACATCCAGAAATGAAAGAATCATTTATACTCTCTCAAACAAATGTCTTCCCACAAGGCTTCACTTACGCTACTTTATTCTGACACTATTTGCTTGCATGTTGTGTCTTCAAAAACTTGTAAGTCTGCGCTAACTATTTCTGAAAATAGGCGCATACCATGGTCCAATGTTTTAGCTCTGATTAGAGGCGCATATTGCTGTCATACGCTTGTTTGATCAGTGTTCAGTGCTGATATGTGCTTATTCGTAGGAGCATTGCTGATATGCGCCTGTTTATAGGCACATTACTGATGGGTGCCTGTTTATAGGCATATTACTAATGTGCGCTAGTTTGTAGGCGCATGTTGATGTGCGCCAGTTTCTAGGCACATTACTAATGTGCGCCTGTTTGTAGGCGCATACTGATGTGCGCCAGTTTGTAGACGCAAACTGCTGATAGATTTATGCTAACTTCTCCTGTTTTATTGACATTTGTAGGGACTTGGTTAGCGAGCTTCTTCAGAACTGGTATTGGTGATTTGGATGTTGCAGAGAACATTTTTCTGACACCCACATCAGACAGCTTATATGGTTCTGACACTCAAATCAGACAGCTCAGGACTCTTCATATTAAGATGGATCTTCCTCAGATGGTAGGAAGAGTCTGTATAAATGAGAGTTGGATGGTGGAGAAATAGAACTAGGAATTATATCACAAAGGTGATCTCGTTCCTAGTTCTCCTGGCGGATCGTCTCCTTCCACCAGTTGTATTGACAGCAGCTCATCTTTGGGCTGCTGCACTCTGTAGTTATCCTCTAGTCTTTCTGAGAGAGAAGACCAGAGTGAATTCCATTGTTTGGTTCGTTGCTTCAGGCTGAGACGACAAGGAATTGCCACCAACAAATAAGAAGATCCAAAGATGTAATAGACCTTCATTATCGATGAGAAGATCCAAAGATGTAATAGACCTTCATTTTAAATGAAAATCCGAGATAAAATAGATTTCCATTAAGATGTATCTATGTTTTTAAAGAAGGAATAAAGAATGATTTTCTTTACGATTTGATTTTGATGTGGTGATAAGGAAACATAGAATCAAAAAAAAATATGGATGACAAGTTGCTTGATGTAATACAGAATTTCAAAAGTATAGAGAATGTGAACTTTCATGAGGAAAAGTGAACGGTCACTTCAATTTTTGAGATAAGGACACTGAAAATGAATGAATAGTCACATCGGATAATGAACGAACAGTTGGGCGTCTTTCGAAAAGTCGCATCAATTCTCGAGATTGACTATCTAGTTGTTTTGTCTATAAATAGAATAAAACTTTTGTAGATATCGTCACTTTCTTTCTTTTCTGTACAAAATGTCCTCCAAAGATTTGCTCATCTCGAAGCTTGAAGGAAAGACTGAGACACCACCTGCTAAGCCCTCAGTACCTCCTCAGGAAGAAAGGGGTGAAGGCTCAACTGTTCCTGTACCAGGAGAGGACTTGATTTCCAAGCTAGTAGAGCCTGGGAAGATTGCCGAAGAAGAGGCATTGAGGATGTCTACCTACAAGTTTTTTGTGAGTTCAGACAATGAGATGTTTGAACTGTTGGCGAACTACGTATTTAATCATGATGGGTCAGGGCCTCCTCTCCGTCCTTAATATTATGTAATTTCATTCTGCTTTTGAATAAAAATAAACTTTTATTTATATCATGTCTCTGAAAATATAGTACATTTTGTCTTTATACATAATATTTTATGAGAAATTTGCCATTGATGGACATCATAGCAACTCTGCCATCCATATCTGTTAATTGATAGGCTCCATTAGAAAAGACTTTATTTATCACATATGGTCCTTCCTGTAGAAGCATGGAAAATAATAAAGAAAGGCCTATGCGGCTCAGGATCCCCATGCGACTCAGAAGTCCATGCGGCTCAGGAGTCCATGCGGCTCAAAGGTCCATGCGGCTCGGATAGTTCAATGTGGCCCAAAAAGAAGCTACGTGGCCTTCAACAGTTCTTCTCTATATTCGACTTCATCTAATGCCTTGACGATTGCTTTGACAAATGATAGCTACGACAGCTCTGATATAAAGATGCAATAATGACTGACATGATGGCGTGTTCCTAGGAAAGAGGAGAAAATCTCATTACAGATGGCAAAATCTAACGAGTCCCGAGGCCACTCCATGCGGCTGTTGCAGTTATGCGACCGTCCACTTCATGCGGCTGCCTATCCCCATGCGGTTGCCCATCGTCATGCGGCTGCCCATCCCCATGCGGCTGCTTATCCACATGCGGTTGCCCATCCTTATACGGCTGCCTATCCCCATGCGGCTGCCTATCCCCATGCGGCTGCCTATTCCCATGCGGCTGCCCATCCTCATGCGGCTGCATGCTTCATACGGCTTAGATGACCACCCATATACGGCTCTGCCAGGACGGTCCAATTGAGACACGTGGCGCTCTTCGCGATAATTGAGACACGTGGCAGTCTTATCTTCCCTGGAATTATGGGTGCTAACAAATACTAACAAAAGCAGATTTATTACGATCGTCATAATTGCCTAGATCAAATCAAATCAAGCAAATTGGACACGTGGCAGACTATCACAAATCACAAATATTTATGGCAATCAACATTTATTGCCCATAGAGATTTGATGCAATCCATATTAATTACATAGATTTTCTACAATCAGAATTAATGGCCCTGATTAATTGATCCTTAACCGCCGACTTCTCAAGGAGGCAATCATTGTAAACCCTAATGATCACACTCCCACTTCTATAAATAGTAAGGTGCCATTCCCTTGCAAACCCTAGAGAATTCAGGAGAGGAGAGCAGAGAAGAGAGAGAGAGAGAGCAGTACAGAGACATCCAGAGATCCAGCAACCGAAAGTGCAAGGGAGTCTCCCCACACGTCCAAGAGCACTTCTTCACCAGAGCCAAAGCTGCATCCGATCGTCCAAGGAGTAAGAGCAGTCGTCGCTTTCCCGAGCCTCTACCGTCACCTCCCAGAAAAATTGAACAATTGTACTTAGATTGTTGTACCTAGGTTTTCATCCCTAGGCTTTCTTTGTACGAGCGAAGTTTATATTGTGAAGTAAAAGTCCAGTCCTCCGATATAATTGTTCTGTTCTTTTATAATTCATGGCAAACACGATGGAGACTCTGTTGAGGACAAACTTCTCCATGGCTGAAAAGTTGGTGACGCAATTGGATGCAGCCAAATTTGGCTCCACACAACAGAAGATGGTCGTCCGCTTCGACCAACAGGCATTTGAAGAAATGCTCTCCGACAGGAGCACTGGCCTGATCCAGAAGCGAACCCGCACAAAGAAAGCTCGCAGGGAGTGGAGGCCAAAATTATTTGCTCCTTCCCAAGCTCTGGACGAAGTACTCTCTGCTGCCCAAGACGACAAAGGCAACTCTCATGCGTCCCCACTTCAAGCCATAGAAGAATCTGATGTCCCCAAGTCCAGTAGAGGAAAGCACTACGATGCTGGACTTACAGGGGCAAAGAGTGATTCTATGTACTCCAGGAAGAAGCCGAACAAAGGTACTAGCCGCAGGCTGAACACTCATGCGGCCAAGCTTGCCAGTCGCATGCATGATGTTCATGCGGTCGAAACTGCCAGCCGCATGAAGAATACTTATGCGGCCGAGACTTCTAGCCGCATGAAGAAAGCCCATGCGGCTACGATTGCCAGCCGCATGAAGATTGTTGATTCCAGTCGCATGCTGCCCGCTCCACGCGGCTCAGGCTCAGTCTTCGATCGCCTCTCCTATGGTTCTGATCTCTCATGCTCCCGAGAAAATATGTCTGACTCTCTGCAGCACCACTTAGACTCTTCCTACTATGTTTCCTCATGCACTAGAATGAAGAAGTCTAGGGCAGCGCGAGCTTGGCAAGCTCAGTCTGCTGTCCCGACCTCTGACCATTCGAGCGTTCTACATACCGTTATGTGGGCCTCTGATGGGATGTTGTACAGAACCACTCGAGTCCAGCCCATGGCGGCATACGGACAGAGTAGTTCCAAAACGTCTCCCAAAACCCAGGAAGCAAACATGGTCGTTCCAGACCCATCTGACTTGCGTGAGGTTATCCTCCACAAACGCAAGGAAAAAGAAGAGTCCTCGGTGTGCAAAGAGTCCTCCCACGAACGTTACTGCACCCAAGTCATCGTCAACTACTGTTGCAACAGCACGACGGTACGAGAAGACCGGCAGTCCGCCTTCCAAAGATTACAATAGCCGAGCTCAGGGGATGAGGCACCTCCCGTCGTCACTTGTAACTCTACTCAGAAAATCTTCGTCGATGGGAGAGGGAAGAAGATAAACGTTTCCAGCCCGAAGATTTCAACCACTGTGACTAAAAAACTATCGTCTAAATGGTTGTCCACTACTGGAGTTTTTGAAGGTACCCATTCGAAGACAAAATCTGTTACAGTGGGAGATTCATCATCCACATCACTGGGGGTCGCTGGAACTGGGAGTAGCACTCCTCCGAACTTCCAAGACAATCCGATGTTCCACGGAGACGAGCCCGGGGAAACAACTCTCCCATCAGATACAGCAGGTGCCGACGTCCCCGAGGACGTCCACGACTCTCAAAATGAAGCAAGCTCTGAAGCTAGGGGTACTATTCTTTCTGAGTCTGAACCAGAGGAGAACATTCCCACATACCCCGATGACTTCTAGGTACAGGAGTATGATTCGTAGGGCACGTCGTCCACCGTCCCTTCCACGTCTACTCAAGTGAGGACGACATTCATGACAGACGACGAACAAGATGGTCCCAGTGATTTTCAACGCATCGATACTCTCGAGGCCATACTGCGCACTTTGGCCAAATCGGTGGACGAGATCAAAGCAGCCCTCCCTACTCTGCAAGGAGGGACGGCTGGCCAAACAAACTTGGGTCCCGCGGTCAATACGAACTCGAACTCTACGGCACTGAACCCGGGCAATAATCCTTTTGAAATGTCGGCTCCTTCCGCTGCAGACGAGGCCAGGGAGGCAAGAAGAAAGGTCCAGGAGCTCCGAGCCATGTTCCACGCCCGAGAAAACTGCCAAGACCTCAGTATACGACAACTGTATCCCATTGCGTGGAGAGATGTTCCCTTTCCACCAAAGTATAAACCATTCCATATCAATCCATATGATGGGAAGACCTTCGCAAGTCGGTACATCACTTACTTCAAGGTCACCACCGACCATCTGCTCCATGACGATGCCATCCTTACACGATTATTCATCGGAGCCTTGGAAGGGGTCGCCTTCGACTGGTACCGTAACCTGCCAGACAACTGCATCCACTCCTTCACCAGCTTCAAGCGCATGTTCTTAGAGAGATTCTACGAAGTAGGACATGACGTCCCAATGTCCACCCTCATGGACGTTGTTCAAGGGGAGAAGGAGCTGACAAGAAACTACATTGAGCGGTTTTGCCAAACCGTAATTAAGTTGCCGTCTGGTAATCTGGATTCATCCTTAATTGAAATTTATCAAAAGAGACTGCTCCTAACAATCAGCCTCTAAATGGGCGAAAGTCAAATTAAGGACTGGAAAATGTTTATCATCAGTGCCACTAGCGCCGAAGACAGGTTGAAGAAGGCTCGCCAACTAGGATTGCACATCTCGGAGGGAGCGGACAAGGGCGAGCGCCCCAATACCAACAACAACAATGGTGGTAACTCCTCCAACAATCGGGACAACAAGGGCAAGCAGGCTATGGTGGCCAACATAGCCCAGAAACCTGAGTCAAAACCTGTAGACAAGCAATGGCCGCAAATAACCTACTCTTTCGAAGACGGCCATGTCAAGCCCATCTTGGACATGCTCATACAAGGAGATAGAATTCAGCTCCCTCCACTAAGACGGGAACCTCGGCCGGCAGAAATGGAGAGCCCAAACTACTGTCACTACCATCGCTACATCCACCATGCTACACACGACTGCTGCCAACTAAAGCGATACATCCAACATCTCATCGATTCGAAGGCTCTGGCCATTGACTTCGAAGAGGTTACCGCAACAGCCAATATGGTATCCGTACAGTTTGGCAGCTTCCCTCCGACAGAGACTCAAGACGACGTGTTACCCATCCCGCAGGCGACGATGAAGATTGCTAATCTTTCACCTCCTCGAGATCAGACTGCTGGTCTAGTGTCCCTCACAACATCACGAGGAAAGATCATATGGGTCCATCCGGACTTGTTTCCTGAGGTGACTCAGTCCATACCACTCCCCATTGGTAAGAAGGAGAGTAGAAAAGTCAGATCCTGTCGCACAATTTCGACAGATGTCGAAGAAGCCACAGCTGTCGTCATTCGGTCTGGTGCTCAATCCCAACCTATGCCAGATAACTCGGCTGAAGAACATCAGCCGGCCACTGCTGACGCTCCGGGACCTTCCTAACCTCCGACGACCGACAAGCCTAGGCTGAAGGAGACCCGGTTTGACAAATCCTTCTGAAAAGAGGCACCTCAAGGGCTGGAAAGGCCCTACAACTTTGATATCCTGGCACAATTGGCCAACACAGCGGCCAAATTTCCATTATACGAACTCCTGAGACTTTCCAAAGATGTTCGAGTGGCTTTGACTGATGCACTCTAGAATGCCAACGTATAACTAGCTCATGTCAACCTCACGGGAGAGAGTCTGCCTGCAAATCTCCAAGGCAACGCTTGTACAGGAACGATGCCCAACATTGTCTTCACTCCACAGGATATGCTAATCAAAACTAACCTGCACGATCATCTGTTTGATTGCCATGTATTATAAAAGAACAGAACAATTATATCGGAGGACTGGACTTTTACTTCACAATACAAACTTTGCTCGTACAAAGAAAGCCTAGGGACGAAAACCTAGGTACAACAATCTAAGTACAATTGTTTAGTTTTTCTGGAGGGTGACGGTAGATGCTCGGAAAAGCGACGGCAGCTCTGCCTTACTCCTTGGACGATCGGATGCAGCCTTGGCTCTGGTAAAGAAATGATCTTGGACGTGTGGGAAGACTCCCTTGCGCTTTCGGTTGCTCGATCTCTGGATGTCTCTGTAGTGCTCTCTCTTCTCTGCTCTTCTCTTAAATTCTCCAGCCTACAAGGGAATGGCACCTTACTATTTATAGGAATAGGGGTGTGCTCATTAGGGTTTGCAAATGATTGCCTCATTCAGAAGTCGGCGGTTAAGGATCAATGAATATGGGCCGTTCATCTTGAATATAATAAATTTGAGCAATTAATGTGATTGCATCAAATCTTTGTGGGCAATAAATGTTGATTGCCATGAATATTCGTAATTTGTGATAGCCTGCCACGTGTCCAATTTGCTTGATTTGATTTGATCTGGACCATTATGATGATCATAACAAATATGATTTTGTTAGGATTTATTAGCACCCATAATTCCAGGGAGGATAAGACTACCACGTGTCTCAATTGTCGCGAAGAGCGCCATGTGTCTCAACTGGACCGTCCTTGCCGAGCTGCATATGGGGGGTCCTCTCAGCCGTATGAAACATGCAGCCGTGTGAGGATTGGCAGCCGCATGAGGATGGGCAGCCACACGTGGATGGATAGCTGCATGGGGATAGGCAGCCGCATGGGGATAGGCAGCCGCATGGAGAGGGATAGCGGCATGGGGATAGGCAGCCGCATGCAGATGGGCAGCCGTATGGGAATAGGCAGCCGCATGCAGATAGGCAGCCGTATAGAGTAGCCTTGGGACATGGTGGATTTTGCAAGCTATAAGGAGATTTTCCCCTCTTTCTTAGGACCACGCCATCATGTCAGAGTCATTATTACATCCTTATGTTAGAGCTGTCATGGCTGTTATTTGTCAGAGCAGCCGTCAGGGCATTAAATGCAGCCGAAAGAAGAGAAGAACAGTTGAAGGCTACGTGGCTTCTTTCTGAGCCGCTTGGAACTATCCGAGCCGCATGGACCCCTGAGCCGTATGGACTTCTGAAACGCATGGAGATCCTTCTGTCGGAGCCGCATAGGCCTTTTTTTATTCTTTTTTATGCTTCTACAAGACCCCCTTCAAAGTTTTTAATTTGCAAAATTAAAATACTTGTGAATAAGAAGCATGGCCATGTAAAAACTTTTCAGGCCGTATAGGATATTCTGGCCGCATGGATGTCTCAGCCGCATGGTCTCCTCAGCCGTATGGCCATCTGAGCCGCATGGGCTTTCCAGCCGCATGGGCTGCTTGGCCGTATAGGCTCTTTGCCACGTCTTCATGCCAGTGTGCAAATCTTTGCATTGATTGCCTTTGATTTGAGCCGTCTTTTGGGGGGAGTCCCAAGAGTCTGTTTATTAAATTTTGGATTTTTTGGCTGAATCTCTTTCATGAGATGGGACGAAATCCTAGGAGGCTGACAGAGTTAATCGAGCTTCTGCTGGTCTGGAACTTGCCCTGAAGAAGTTGGAGGATGGCTGGCGGGCGCACATGGACTTGGATAATACGGAACGGTTGTCCCAGGAGGCCGAGCGCCGAGCTAAGCAGCGGCTTGAACGGGGGACCACCTTGGTGAAGAACCGTCTTCTGGAATTATGTACCGCCGAACCATAGACGGTTTTTTCCTTCTTTTTGTTTTCGTTCTTTTCATTTCTTTAAGTGGGACATTGTCCCTAGAACGTGTAGTACTTTCACCTTCCAAACAAAAGAGTATGCTTTATTCTACCCTTTATTTGTACTATTTGTTGTGCCTGTGGTGTTATGGTGGTGTTTGCCCTGCTTGGGGGACTATTTGTGGACCTGTTACCCTTGGCATACCTGGGTCTTAGGTATGGATAACAAGTTTGATGGGGATACCTGGAATAATTCCATGGTAAGGTGGTCATGGACGTTCCTGGTATCGGAAGAAAGAATGTCATGGGGCAGCTGGGCTCCCGGGGCATGATGAGGAATGGTGTGCATGTACTAGGAAACTTAGTACATCATTTGTAGTCAGCAGAGGACATTTATGGGCCTATTATCCTTGGCGTAACCTGGTTTAGGATAAGGATAATAGGACGAGAGAAAACTAACATACTTACTCAGAGGTAATGAGGACATGGCAAGTATGGAGGTTTTTACCGCGGAGTCTTCCTACTCAGAGGTAATGAGGACATGGCAGGAGTGGACGCAGCAGAGGATATTTGTGGTCAACAGAGGATATTTGTGGACCTATTATCCTTGGCGTACTCCGGTTTTGGGTATGGATAATAAGTCGAAAGGGAACCAACATACTTACTAGAGGTAACGAGGACATGGCAAGCATGAGGGTTTCTTCGATGGAGCCTTTCCACTCAGAGGTAATAAGGACATGGCAGGAGTGGGCTCCATGAAGGGGTACATGGAATGACTCAGAGGTAATGAGGACATGGAATTTCTATGTAGAGGGGTGATTTGTTTTTGGCGGAAGTGAGACGACTCAGAGGTAACATCGACGTGGTCGTTTTGGAAATTTTTGGATCCGTTACCCTTTTTGTGCACAGAGGGTGCGGGTAGTGGATCATGATGGAGGAGCTATTTCAGAAGAATAAGTTCAGAGGTATTGTTATACATGACTTACTATCCAAAAGAGTGACCGGAATGTAAGTTCAGAGGTACCTGCGGGTACATAACTCAGCAATCTGGGATATTTGGAGGAAGAATGTGAGTTCAGCAGTGCTGGAGGGTACATAACTGAGCAATCTGGCATATTTAGAGGAAGAATATGAGTTCAGTGGTAATGGAGGGTACGTAACTCAGCAATCTAGAATTTTGTGAATGTGAGTTCAACGGTACCGGAGGGTACATAACTCAATAATCTGGAATTTTGTGAATGTGAGTTCAGCGGTACCGGAGGGTACATAACTCAATAATCTAGAATTTGGAGAATGTGAGTTCAGCGGTACCGGCGGGTACATAACTCAAAACTCCGGGATTTGGAGAATGTGAGTTCAACGGTACCGGAGGGTACATAACTCAATACTCTGGAATTTTGTGAATATGAGTTCAGCGGTGCCAGAGGGTACATAACTCAATAATCTGGAATTTGGAGAATGTCGTTCAGACATAATATTTCTTCATGAACTTGCCATTGACGGGCAACACGAGCAAGTCTCCGTTTTGTTTCGCGAGGAGGTAAACACCGTTGGAGAATACAGCCTCAATGATAAATGGCCCTTCCCACTTTGGCTGGAATTTGCCGACAGTTTTGTGAGTCATAACCATCGGCCTCCGAACTGCCAGAACGAGATCGCCTACTTGGAATGTTCTGATTTTAACCTTCTTGTTGAAGGCTCCGGAGATGCGTGCTTGGTATAGCTCGATTCGTTGCTGAGCCAAGAGGCGCTTTTCATCTAAGGCCTCCCACTCTTGTAGCCGGCGACGGTAGTTATCGTCCATCGTCAATTGATAAGTAGGAGCGACACGGAGCGAGGGTATTTGAGTCTCCAATGGAAGAACTTTCTCACTCCCGTATACCAGGGAGAATGGTGTATTTCCAGTGGCCGTTTGGACTGTAGTACGGTACGCCCATAAGAATTCACCAAGCTTCTCGTTCCAGTCGCGTTTGTTGGACGACACAAACTTCTTGAGAAGTTTGATGATTATTTTGTTGAATGCTTCTGCCAACCCATTGGCTGCCAGATTGTAGGGTGTCGAAGCAATAGTCTGAATTCGATGCTTGTCGCAGAATCGATAGAAGGCGTGGCTTGCGAACAGCGGACCATTATCGTGGATGATCCTTCGGGGCAGTCCAAAGCGATAGATGACGTAATACTTGAGGAAGCTGATCACGTTTGAAGTTTTCACTTCTGCAAGCGGAATGGCTTTCGCCCATTTAGAGAAGTAATCCATGATTGTGAATATGAAGCGATGTCCTCGGGAAGAAGGTGGAGTGATCGGACCGATGATATCCATTCTCCATGCTTCGAATGGCCAGGACGCCATTGTCGGATGTAGAAATTCGGATGGCTGGTGGATGAAGTCCGCGTGGACTTGGCAGGCTTTGCACTTTCTTGCATAGTCTATCGTATCTGCTACCATTGTGGGCCAGTAGTAGCCCATTCGGCAAAAATGGTCATACAATTTTGGGCCAGGCTGATGGGCCCCACAGACACCGTTATGAGCTTCGCGTAAGGCTTCTTTGGCTTATGCGTTTGACAGACATCGAAGCAATAATCCATCGTAGGATCGGTGATACAGCATTTTCGTCTCTGTATCGTAGAAGAATCTGAAAGAAAGCCTTCTGATAGAGGTGGCTTCCTTTGGGTTCTCGGACAGGATGTCGTAGACTACGAAGTCTATAAATGGTTGTCTCTAGTCTGCTACTTTGTTGACCGTCTGAGCGGAATAATTCGCCACAAATTGAACGTTGTTCTTGGGACAGACCAGTTCATGGCCTATCACGTCCAACAAAAGATGAATATTATTTGGCACTGCTAGGAAAGCGACAAGGCCTGCTAGGGCATCGGCCTCGATATTTTGGAGTCTGGGGACGTGTTCGATGAAGAACCCTTCAAATGACGAGATGATATTGATCGCTATTTGGTGATAGAGGATCATGTCTTCATGGTAGACTTCGTACGAATCCCGGATTTGATTAAAGATTAGCTGTGAATCGCCGTACGCTTCAAGATATTCTACCCCCAGCTCTTACGCAAGTTAGAGGCCAATGACTAAAGCATTGTACTCGTCCACATTGTTAGAGCAGGGTTCTGTAAGGGAGTAAGCACGATTGATCACCAGTCCGGAAGGAGAAATCAGCAGCACCCTGACTCCGACGATGATGTTGCCCTTGGGTCTGGCCCTTGAAGCACCGTCAAAGAACATTCGCCATATGTCATCGTGAGAGGTCGCATGCGAGTCGGCGACCTCATCTAGAATTTCTTCGTATATAATGGCCGACTCCGAGCCAGGGTGGGCTGCCAAAAAGTCTGCCAGAGCTTGACCTTTAACAACCTTTTGCGGAACGAAGATCATATGGTAGGGGACACTAATATTACCCATGTAGCGAGGCGAGAGCTGAGTGCCCCTGGTTTAGTCATGAGGACCCTGAGGGGGTTGACTCGTGATATCACATGTATAGTTTGTCCCGTGACATAGTGTCGCGTCTTTTGAATGACGAACACCAGGGCGAGGCATTCCTTCTCCACGGCGGTATATCGGTGCTCTAGCCTGATCATCATTCGGCTGAGGTAATATATAGCTTGCTCATGGCCTGCGTCATTGTTTGGTGCTAGCAGAGCGCCGAGGGAATGCTCCATTGCTCGTACATAGAGCAGGAATAGTTTTCCAGCAACCGGGGCCACCAGGACTAGAGGGTTCGATAAATATTCTTTGATGCTGTCGAAGACACGCTGGTATTCTTCATCCCATACGAAGGAGATGCCCTTCTTCATGAGATGGGTGAATGGTTGACATCGTCCGGAGAGTTTAGAAATGAACCTCCTGATGTAAGCTAGCCTCCCTTGAAGGCCTTGGAGTTCACGAAAATTTCTCGGAGGACCCATCTCCATGATTGCCTTCGTCTTCTCAGGGTCTACGTGGATACCTTGGGAGGTGATGATGAAACCCAAGAACTTTCTGCTAGATACACCCAAGAAGGACTTGGTAGGATTCATTTTTAAATTATGCGCTCGTATCAGGTTGAATACCATCCTCAGATCCTGCAGATGATCTTCCTTAGAGCGGCTTTTGACGGCGATGTCGTCAACATAGCATTCCACTATTTTACGTAAGTGGTCTATGAAGATGATGCTCATAGCTCTCTGATAGGTAGCGCCAACGTTCTTCAAATCGAAAGGCATGACTGTGTAGCATGGTGGACGTAGCGATGGTAGTGACAGTAGTTTGGGCTCTCCATTTCTGCCGGCCGAGGTTCCCGTCTTGGTGGAGGGAGCTGAATTCTATCTCCTTGTATGAGCATGTCTAAGATGGGCTTGACATGGCCGTCTTCGAAGGAGTAGTTCATTTGTGGCTATTGCTTGTCTGCTGGTTTTGACTCAAGTTTCTGGGCTATGTCGGCCACCATAGCCTGCTTGCCCTTGTTGTCCCAATTGTTGGAGGCGTTACCACCATTGTTGTTATTGGTATTAGGGCGCTTGCCCTTGTCCTCTCCCTCCGAGATGTGCAATCCCGGTTGGCGAGCCTTCTTCAACCTGTCTTCGGCGCTAGTGGCATTGATGATAAACGTCTTCCAGTCCTTAAATTGACTTTCGCCCATCCAGAGGCTGATTGTTGGGAGCAGTCTCTTTTGGCAAATTTCAATTAAAGAGGAATCCGGATTACCAGACGGCAACTTCATTACGGTTTGGCGAAACCGCTCAATGTAGTTCCTAGTCAGCTCATTCTCCCCTTGAACGACGTCCATGAAGGTGGACATTGTGACGTCCTGTCCTACTTCGTAGAATCTCTCCAAGAACATGTGCTTTAAGCTGGTGAAGGAGTGGATGCAGTTGTCTGGCAGGTTACGGTACCAGTCGAAGGCGACCCCATCCAAGGCCCCGGTGAATATTCGTGTAAGAATGGCATCGTCATGGGGCAGATGGTCGGTAGTGACCTCGAAGTAAGTGATATACCGACTTGCGGAGGTCTTTCCATCATATGGATTAATATGGAATGGTTTATACTTTGGTGGGAAGGGAACATCTCTCCACACAGCGGGATACGGTTGTCGTATCCTGAGGTCTTGGTAGTTTTCTCGGGCGTGGAACATGGCTCGGAGCTCCTGGACCTCTCTTCTTGCCTCCCTGGCCTCGTCTGCAGTGGTAGAAGCCGACATTTCAGGAGGATTATTGCCCGGGTTCGGTGCCACTGAGTTAGAGTCCGCATTGACCGCGGGACCCAAGTTTGTTTGGCCAACCGTCCCTCCTTGCAGAGTAGGGAGGGCTGCTTTGATCTCGTCCACCGATTTGACCAAAGTGCGCAGTATGGCCTCCAGAGTATCGATCCGTTGACGATCACTGGGACCATCTTGTTCGTCGTTTGTCATGAATGCCGTCCTCACATGAGTAGAAGTGGAAGGGACGGTGGCTGACGTGCCCTCCGAATCATACTCCTGTACCGAAAAGTCATCGGGGTATGTGGGAATGTTCTCCTCTGGTTCGGACTCAGAAAGAATAGTACCCCCAGCTTCAGAGCTTACTTTATTTTGAGAGTCGTGGACTTCCTCGGGGACGTCGGCACCTGCTGTATCTGATGGGAGAGTTATTTCCTCGGGCACGTCTCCTTGGAACATCGGATTCTTATGGATGTTCGGAGGAGTGCTACCTCCAGTTCCAGCGACCCCTAGTGATGTGGATGATGAATCTCCCATTGTAGCAGATTTCGTCTTCGAACGGGTACCTTGGAAAACTCCGGTGGTGGACAACCGTTTAGACGATAGTTTTTTAGTCACAGTGGTTGAAATCTTTGGGCTGGAAACGTTTATCTTCTTCCCTCTCCCATCGACGAGGATTTTTTGAGTAGAGTTGTAAGAGACGACGGGAGGCACCTCATCCCCTGAGCTCGGCTGTTGTAATCTTTGGAAGGCGGACTGCCGGTCTTCTCGTACCGTCACGTTGTTGCAACAGCAGTTGACAATGACTTGGGTGAAGCGACGTTCATGGAAGGAATCTTTGCACACCGAGGCCTCTTCTCTTTCCTTGCGTTTGTGGAGGATAACCTCACGCAAGTCAGATGGGTCTGGAACGACCATGTTTGCTCTATGGGTTTTGGGAGACTTTTTGGAACTACTCTGTCTGTATGCCACCGGGGGCTGGACTCGAGTGGTTCTGTACAACTTTCCATCAGAGGCCCGCATAACAGTATGTGGAACGCTCGGATAGTCAGAGGTCGGGACAGCAGACTGAGCTTGCCAAGCTCGCGCTTCCCTACACCTCTTCACTCTAGTACGTGAGGGCACATAGTAGGAAGAGTCTAAGTGGTGCTGCAGAGAGTAAAACATATTTTCTCGGGAGCATGAGAGATCAGAACCATATGAGAGGCTATCGAAGACTGAGCCTGAGCCGCATGGAGCGGGCAGCATGCGGCTGGAATCAATAGTCTTCATGCGGCTGGCAATCGTAGACGCATGGGCTTTCTTCATGCAGCTGGAAGTCTCGGCCGCATAAGTACTCTTCATGCGGCTGGCAGTTTTGGCTGCATGAACATCATACATACGGCTGGCCATCTTGGCCGCATTAGTGTTCAGCCTGTGGCTAGTACCTTTGTTCAGCTTTTTCCTGGAGTACATAGAATCACTCTTTGCCCCTGCAAGTCCAGCATCGTAGTGCTTTCCTCTGCCGGACTTGGGGACAGCAGAGTCTTCTATGGCTTGAAGGGGGGCCGCATGAGAGTTACCTTCGCCGTCTTGGGCAGCAGAGAGTACTTCGTCCAGAGCTTGGAGAGGAGCAAATGATTTTGGACTCCACTCCCTGCGAGCTTTCTTTGTGCGGGTTCGCTTCTGGACCGGGCCAGCGCTCCTGTCGGAGATCATTTCTTCAAACGCCTGTTGGTCGAAGCGGACGACCATCTTCTATTGTGTAGAGCCAAGTTTGGCTGCATCCGATTGCGTCACCAACTTCTCAGCCGTAGAGAAGTTTGTCCCCAGCAGAGTCGCCATCGTGTTAGCCATGAATTATAAAAGAACAGAACAATTATATCGGAGGACTAGACTTTTACTTCACAATACAAACTTCGCTCATACAAAGAAAGCCTAGGGACGAAAACCTAGGTACAATAATCTAAGTACAGTTGTTTAGTTTTTCTTGGGGTGACGGTAGAGGCTCGAAAAAGCGACGGCAGCTCTGCCTTACTCCTTGGACGATCGGATGCATTCTTGGCTCTGGTAAAAAATGCTCTTGGATGTATGGGGAGACTCCCTTGCGCTTTCAGTTGCTGGATCTCTGGATGTCTCTATAGAGCTCTCTCTCTCTCTCTTCTCTGCTCTCCTCTCCTGAATTCTCCAACCTGCAAGGGAATGACACCTTGCTATTTATAGGAATGGGGGTATGCTCATTAGGGTTTGCAAATGATTGCCTCCTTCAGAAGTCGGCAGTTAAGGATCAATGAATATGGGCCGTTCATCTTGAATATAATAAATTTGAGCAATTAATATGATTGCACCAAATCTTTGTGGGCAATAAATATTGATTGCCATAAATATTCGTGATTTGTGATAGCCTGCCACATGTCCAATTTATTTGATTTGATTTGATCTGGGCCAGTATGATGATCGCAACAAATCTGATTTTGTTAGGATTTGTTAGCACCCATAATTCCAGGGAGGATAAGACTGCCACATGTCTCAATTGTTGCGAAGAACGCCACGTGTCTCAACTGGATCGTCCTTGTCGAGCCGTATATGGGGGGGGTCCTCTCAGCCGCATGAAACATGCAGCCGCATGAGGATGGACAGCCGCATGAGGATGGACAGCCGCATGAGGATGTGCAGCCACACGTGGATGGGTAGCTGCATGGGTATGGGCAGCCGCATGGGAATAGGAAGCTGCATGTAGAGGGGCAGCCGCATGGGGATAGGCAGTCGCATGCAGATGGACAGCCGCATAGGAATAGGCAGCCGCATACAGATGGGTAGCCGCTTGGAGTAGCCTCGGGACTTGGTAGATTTTGCCAGCTGTAAGGAGATTTTCTCTTCTTTTCTAGGACCACGCCATCATGTCAGAGTCATTATTACGTTCTTATGTCAGAGCTGTCATGGCTGTTATTTGTCAGAGCAGCCGTCAGGGCATTAAATGCAGCCAAATGTAGAGAAAAACTGTTGAAGGCTACGTGGCTTCTTTCTGAGCCGCATGGAACTATCCGAGCCGCATGGACCCCAGAGCCGCATGGACTTCTGAGCCACATGGTGATCCTTCTGTCGGAGCCGCATAGGCCTTTCTTTATTCTTTTTCATGCTTCTACACTTCCCATTTTGTCTCAAACTTGCCTTTGCTTATATGCCTCATAGTCATAGGACGTCTGACTGTAAGAACCAACTCGCCTTCTTGAAATGTTCGCACTCTAACTTTACGATTGAAAGCTTTTGAAATCTGAGCCTGATAAAGCTCGATATGCTGTTGAGCTAATAACCTTTTCTCATCGAACGCCTCCAATTCCTGAAGCCGAAGACGATCATTATTATCTGTCGTAAGCTCTTTAGCAATGGCGATTCTCAATGATGGAATTTGAATTTCCAAAGGTAGAACAGCTTTACATCCATATACCAGAGAAAAAGGTGTACAACATGTGGGACTACGGACAGTAGTGCGATTTGTCCATAGACATTATCCAAGTTTATCACTCCAACTGCGTTTGTTAATAGAGACAAACTTTTTAAGGAGTTTGATAATGGTATTGTTGAATGCTTCAGCCAACCCATTAGCCGCAAGTTTATAGGCTGTTGAGGCAACATTATTGATTATGTTGTCATCACAGAACCTATTAAATTTCTGGCTGATGAATTGCGGCTCATTATCATGAATGATTCGGCGAGGGACACCAAATCTATATATCACATGATGTTTGATAAAATTGATAACGCTACTAGTCTTCACTTCAGCCAAAGGTATAGCTTCTGCCCATTTGGAAAAATAATTGATTATGGCTAAGATGAACCGATGTCCTTTAGTTGAAGGAGGATTGATAGGGCCAATTATATCCAAGCCCCAAGCTTCAAAAGGCCATGAGGCTGCAGTTGGATGAAGAAATTCCGACAGTTGGTGAATAAAATCTGCATGAATTTGACATGCACGACATTTTCTTGCATAATCAATAGCATCTGAAACCATAGAGGACCAGTAGTAGCCCATACGTCGGATACGATCCTGCAGTTTAGGACCAGGTTGATGTGCTCCATAAACGCCATCATGAGCTTCACGTAATATCTGCTTTGCTTCATCACCAGCAAGACCCTTCAGGAGTAATCCATCAAAAGTTCTTCGATAGAGAGTTTTAGTAGTATGATTATAATAGAATCAAAGTGATCGACGACGGATACTTGTAGCTTCTTTAGGATCTTCTAGAAAAATGTCATGCACTGCAAAATCAATGAAAGGTACTCTCCAATCCTCGCTAAGAACATTGACTTCAGTTAGGTTGCTCAATTCAATGTTGTGATTGTTTTCAAACAAAATAGTTCTCTATTAGAAATAACAACCATTTGTTATTTTTTGATTGGCACTGCTGTTTTTCATAAATAAATTCACTTTATTTATTTTGTATCTGAGAAAATTACAACTGTAGGAATCTAATCTAGAAGACGATTACTTTATCCCTTGGACGATGCGATGAAGAAAACTCGAACTTTGAAGAACTTGGACAGCAACTGGGCAATCTCTCTGTTCTCTCTGAAAAATGACTGTAGTCTCTGATGAAGATGAAGAAACTCTTTTTTATAGAGTTCAGGATAACTGTCCTTAAGCATACGCTCAGGTAGTTACTTGACGTGTGCATAACTGCAGGGACGCGTGGCGAATTCTGATGGAGACACATTAACGTGCGGTTGAAAGTAGTGGAGCATGTTCAGGAGAGATTGATGGCCTGGATGCCACGTTGTATAACTTCTAGAGAAGTGGATAATTGGTACAGGACACGTGAGAACGTGTGTTGACTGTAATCCTGGATATGGTTGCTGTAATACGCTGCCTCGTTGAAGGAGAGTTATATGCTGACTTGGACAGCGTAGTGCCATTGGAAATCCATACGCTCACTTTATGGGCAAGGAGTCATGTGAGGTCATACGCTCGCTTGTTTAGCAAGGAATCATGTGAGGTCCATACGCTCACTTGGTTAGCAAGGAATCATGTGAGGTCCATACGCTCACTTGACTGGGTGAAGAAGGAGTCATGTGAGGTCGATACGCTCACTGGAGAAGTGGCCACGTGGCTATCATCAATCTTCTTTGGTACACCATATCTTCCCATAGCTGACAAAATTTTTTCGAGCGTCGTGACTGCGGATTTGACGGCTGACAGACTGTCATAACTGACAGTAATGATGGCTTTTGTATTTATGAAGGCTGCTGAGTTGTCCTCGTAAAAGACAAAACCGACTCTTCGAAAACCTATACGACGGTTACTTTTCTCGTGACAGCTGTCTTTGCACGAAAGATGAAGTGTCAGATTCATTCCTCATTTAAACATATGCTGTGCTGTCACTTCAGTAAATAATAAAATATTTACTGAGCGTATGGCTTTTGAATGAGCGTACAACTCTGAATTGAGCGTATGGATGAAAATGACAGCGTGTCATAATTTTCCACATCCTACAAGACCCCCTTCAAAGTTTTCGAACTTTATGAGTTTCAAAAGTTCGAAATTACTTTGAACAGAAAGTGGGAATGAGTCCTGACACGCTGGCATGAGTTCATTAAATGTCATGATGACTCTTCATTTTTCGAGATTGATTGAATCTGATTGGAAGAATATGAACAGCCAGCAAGCTCTATTATATAAACCGAGAGAATTCAATTTTTGACTTTCATCTTTTGAAACCATGACTCCAAAGGAAGCTGCTGAAGAAGAAGCACGTAAGTTGGGATTCTGTTCCCATGGTGACCCCACTTTAGGGGGCCAAGAACCCGAACCTGTCGTCATCGAGCTCAAGGACGACCCTATGCATTTAGCCAAGAATTTCTTGGGCTACTTTGGTCTGGACGGCTCCTCTTCTTCTGATGGGCAGAGCCTTGCAGAGAAGCGTAAAATGTTCGTTGCTCTGTTACACCGCATGGGGGTCCAAAGCGTAGAAGAGTTAGGCGTCAAGCTTAGTCGCTCTGGAAAATAGAGCGTGACTTTGTTGCACCCCTTTCTTTCCCTCTCTCTTTTTTGTTTTGTAAGGCCATCAGTGCCTTTAATGAAAATGAATATTCAAGAATTCTCTGTTTAGTATAATTTTGTGTTGAAAACTAACATGCACCGATGAATAACTGTAGAATACGCCGTCTTCCAAGTTGTAAGTTACGCTAAATAACGTATGCCAATGAATAGCGTGCACCAATAAATAGCCCGTAAGTTACGCTATCTTCCAACGTTGTGGAAAGCACTCTTTGAATATTTCCAAGGCTGTGCTGGTTTCCAAAGTACACGTGTCATTCATTCCACGTTTACGAGCGCTATTCATGCGGATCCTTTCCAAGAATAGGTTCATGCTCCATACTATAAATAGATGGATGAACTCCACGCAAACTCATCTTCCCATTCTTCTTCCTCTCTTCTGAGAATGAATTTTCTATGAGAAGGAAATAGGAAAGCCATGTTGTCTGATGTCAAATCTCTGTGCACGCTACCAGACATGGATCTGTTAATCCTTAGCAGCAAACTCAGCGGTAAGTTCAATATACACGCATCGAATTTTTTGTTTGCTAAGGACAAATTCATCTTCCCGAAATAAACAAAATACATCTGTCTTTGCTTGGCCAGTTTCTGTTGACTGATTTTTCTTTACTGTTTCTTGCAGAATTTTGGCTGAAAACCTTCTTCAGAACTGGCATTGGTGATATGGATGCTGTGAACAATGTTCTTCTGACATGTACATCAGGGAGCTCATACGCTTTTGACGCGTACATCAGACAACTCAGAACTCTTCGTGGGATAGAAGGATCTTCCTCAGATGGTAGGAAGAGCCTTTATACACGAGAGTTGGACGGTGGAGTCAACTCTTACCCGAGAGATTGGGTAGTAGAGTTCCTTTCACGGCAGAACTAGGAATTGTATCCCAAGGTTTGGATACATTCCTATCTGCTTGAGGTGCCGCCGTTCCTCCACGCGCTGTATTGGCAGCAACACGCCATCGTGTTGCCATACTCTGTGGTTCTCCTCTCGTCTGAGAGATAAGACCAGAGTATGATTCCTGCTGGACACCCAGGAATTGCCACAAACAACGAGATTGCCAGAGAAGACCCAAGAAGAAATAGATCTCAGTTGTACATAGAATGAAAATCCAAGATTTGTAATAGATTTCCATTATGATTTGTAGGAAAGTCTAAGAAATGTAATAGACTTTTTATGAAAATATGATAATGGAAATGATAAATCTTCTTTATCTGAAGTGATTTTGTATCTCTCTGGATGTAAAAAGAACATGATAAATAGAAATCTTGATTTTTTTTTAGAGTGTACAATACCATCAGAGGTAATATGGACGTGATAGGATGTAAAGACTCAAAAAAGAAAGTCAGATTTGTATTTATACAGAGGTCAAAGGTTATGAAAATGTGAAAGATAACGAATTCCAATCGATAGAAGATTATGAACAGACGAACCATCGGATGAATATAATAAATGTACGGATGAACCGTCAAGTATTAATGAATGAATATCGGGAAAAGACACGTTCCTTTAATTCTGGCAAATATATGCCTATAAATAGAGCATCTCTTTGAGTAGAAGGATCACACATTATTCTCCTTTATTCAAAATGTCTTCCGAAGAGAACACGAAGAAAACCGAAGTCGTCTCCAAAGTCGATGAAAATGCTAAAGAGCACTCGACTCCACAAAAGAAGGAGACGGGCGAAAGCTCGTCTGCTCCCAAGCTGCCGAAAGATATCTTGGATTTCCTGGTCGAACAAGGAGAAACCGAAGAAGAAGAAGAAGCAATGAGGTTGGCTGCCTGTCAGTTCTTGGTGCGGTCAGGAAATGATGTATTCAATTCTTTTGCTAATTATGTATGTGGTCCTCGTCCCAAGTACGAAAGGGATACCAGTGATCTTCCATGATGATGTACTTCTTAAAGAATTTGTCTCAAATAAACTCTGTTTAAGGAAACTTTGTTTATGATGTATCCTTCCTGCTTTATATTATTTTGCCTTTATTCACTGATCTTTTAGACTCAGAAATCAAAAGGACGAGATATCATTTTCATAGAATATGGTACATACTGAGATAGAAAATTCAGAGGTAATATAGACATGATTTTCTATACAAGATCTTTATTAAATCCACTGGGAATCTAATAAGACAAAATATCAAATTCTCTGGGAAAATGATACATGGTAGAATATCAGTTTCCGCTGGGGATAATGACATCGAAATAGCTTTTGTAGAGAAGAATAAATTTTTGATTTTACACTTGCTGGGGAGTAATGAAAATATTATTTATACATAATCTTTCTTTAAGAATTTGCCATTGATAGGCATCATCGTGACTTTTCCGTCCATAGAGGCAAGCTGATATGCTCCATTAGAGAAGACTTTGTTTACTACGAATGGGCCTTCCCATTTTGCGTCAAATTTGCCTTTGCTCATATGTGTCATGGTCATCGAACGTCTGACAGTAAGGACCAATTCTCCCTTTTGATATATTCTGACTTTGACTTTCCGATTAAAAGCTTTTGAGATTCGGGCTTGATATAGCTCGATATTTTATTGTGCATACAATCGCTTTTCATCTAGAGCTTCCAACTCTTGAAGTCGAAGACGATCATTATTCTCTGTTGTAAATTCATTGGAGATTGCAACTCTCAAAGAAGGAATTTGTATCTCGAGGGGAAGAACAGCTTCACACCCATATACCAAAGAGAAAGTGTACATCCGGTCGCATTGCGAACTGTGGTGCGATAAGCCCATAAACATTCACCAAGCTTCTCACTCCAGTTACGTTTATTGGAAGAAACGAACTTTTTCAAGAGTTTGATAATTGTTTTGTTGAAAGCCTCTGCTAGTCCATTGGCTGCTGGATTATATGCTGTAGAAGCCAGATTATTAATCCGATGATCATCACAGAACCGAGTAAATTTCTGGCTGACGAACTGTGGTCCATTATCATGGATAATACGCCGAGGAACACCAAATCGATAGATGACATGATGTTTGACAAAGTTGATAACATTAGAAGTCTTGACTTCAGATAACGGGATTGCTTCAGCCCATTTAGAAAAGTAATCAGTTATTGCTAGAATAAACCGATGTCCTTTTGATGATGGTGGATTGATAGGACCGATGACGTCCATGCCCCAAGCTTCAAAGGGCCATGATGCCGCTGTTGGGTGTAAGAACTCCGATGGTTGATGGATAAAGTCTGCATGAATTTGACAGGCTTTATATTTCCGAGCATATTGAATAGTATCAGCTACCATCGTGGGCCAATAATAACCCATACGTCGGATACGATCTTGAAGTTTTGGACCTGGCTGGTGAGCTGCACAGACGCCATCATGTGCTTCACGGATTATCTGTTGTGCTTCTTCACCAGCGATGCATCGAAGGAGAAGACCATCATAGGCTCGACGATATAGTGTCTTCGTAGTATGATTATAATAGAATCTGAGAGACCGGTGCCGGATAGATGCTGCTTCACTCGGGTTATCAGGAAGTATGTCATACAACACAAAGTCCAGAAACGGACGTCTCCAGTCTTCAGTTACGGTGTCTATTTTGTTAGAAAAGACATATTCCATAGTAGAATCGGAAGAAGACAATGACACTTTGTCAAACTTTAATTCAGCATCAAAGTTGAGAGAATCTTCGTCTGGATTATGGGGAAAAGCCAAAGCCAGATTATTTTCAACGCAGAATAGTTCTCGGTTATAAACCACTATCACTTGCTGACGTCTGATTGGTATGGCTAATACAGCAGCAAGATTAGCCAAAGCATCAGCTTCTGCATTATAGGCTCGTCGAACATGTTCGATAAAGAAACCTTCAAAGGAGGAGGCCATAGAGAGTGCTATTCGATGATAAGGTATCAAATCTTGATGACGAACTTCATACGTTCCTCTGATCTGATTGATGATAAGCTTAGAGTCTCCATAAACTTCTAAATATTGAACATCCAGATGTTTAGCGAGTTGAAGACCAATGAGCAACACATTGTATTCTGCAACATTATTTGAACATGATTGATCCAGAGAATAAGCCCTCTAAATAGTTAATCCCTCTGGGGATACAAGAACAATTCCAACTCCGGCGACAATATTGTCGTTAGGACCTATTCTAGATGCTCCATCAAAGAATAGACGCCAGGTAGGAACTTCTTCAGAAACCAGATTTGAATCCAGAACTTCATCGGGAATCTCATCATATAATTTAGAATCTTCTGGGACTGCATGAGCTGCTAGAAAATCAGCAAGAGCCTGTCCTTTAACTGACTTCTGAGGAATATAATGCATGTCATATTGAGCTAACAAGATTCCCCAATTAGCTAGTCTGGAGTTGAGAATACCAGGTTTCTTCATCATAATCCTGATGGGATTCACTTTGGAAATGACATGAATCGTTTGACCGATAATATAATGTCGCATTTTCTGAACAGCAAACATAAATGCTAGGCATTCTTTCTCGATTGGAGAATAACGCGGTTCAGCGCCTGTCATTGTGCGACTGAGATAATAAATGGCCTGTTCATGACCATCTTTATTTTTCTGGGCGAGTAATGGACCAAGAGAATGATCCATAGCTCGAACATATAGAAGAAATGGTATTCCCGAGACGGGAGGTACCAAAACTGGAGGGTTCATGAGGTACTGTTTGATGTCATCAAATGCTTTTTGATATTCTTCGTTCCAGATGAAAGATACACCTTTCTTCAGAAGTTTTTGGAATGGTCTGCAACGTCCTGATAAGTTGGAAATGAATCTCCTGATATAAGCAATCCTTCCTTGAAATCCTCGTAGCTCTTTTAAGGTGCGTGGAGGACGCATCTCTTGGATGGCTTTGATCTTCTCGGGATCCACGTGTATACCTTTAGCGGTAATGACGAAGCCGAGAAATTTACCACTAGAGACGCCCAGGAAGGACTTAGTAGGGTTTATTTTAAGTTGATGCTGACGCATTAAATCAAAGATAGTCTTCAAATCTTGGATATGATCCTCCTTTCGTCGACTTTTGACTGCAATATCATCAACATAGCATTCGACTATTTTTCGGAGATGTTCGCGAAATATAGTGCTCATTGCTCGCTGATATGTTGCTCCTGCATTTTTGAGACCAAACGGCATCATTGTATAACAGTATGTACCGATCGGCGTTCTGAAGGAAGTGTGTTTTTCATCATCTGGAAACATTTTGATCTGGTTGTATCCCGAATACCCATCCATAATGACATTCGTTCGAAACCACATGTATTGTCGATCATGACATCAGTAATTGGAAGAGGAAACTCATCTTTAGGACAAGCTGCATTGAGATCGCGAAAGTCTATACAGACTCGGATCTTGCCAGTCTTTTTAAGGACAGGAACAATGTTAGCCACCCAGTCAGGATGTTGTTCCTCTCTGATAAATCTGGAAGCCATAAGCTTGTTGACTTCAGCTTCAATTGCATCCATAATGTCTGGACGAAATCGTCGCTGTTGCTGTTTGACCGGTTTAGCATTTGGCATAATATTAAGCTTGTACATTACGATCTTCGGATCTAGTCCTGGCATATCCTCGTAGCTCCAGACGAAGACATCGATATAATCACGAATAAGCTTGATCATGTCTTGCTTATCTGTTTCTGAAAGACTTTCACTGATGAATATTGGTTTAGGAGAACCTTCTTCACCAACATCAATTTGGATCAGTTTATCTTCGGTAGGAGGTTCCCTCTGCTCGAACCTGAATTCCCATTGATCATCTAATCTTTGAGCCCATTGTTCTGATTCGGGTGATATTTCAAAATCATCCTCATCTTCATCATTTTCTTGTGGGCCATCAACAGAGACCATATTGATGGATAGAATAGAGCGAAGAAGATCGCCAACACTCGTGTCAGAATCCCAAGAGAGAGAATCAGAAGACTCAGATCGTTCATCTTCAGATTGTTCGTCTTTATTGAATTTTGACTCTTCATGGACTATGTTGATAAAGGAAGTAGGAGCATTGTAACCTAAACCACATTTTGTCCTTCCGTATTTTAATGGAGGAATTCGAACAGGCATTCTTCTTCCTTTTCCATTATTGAGACTGGTTCTGAAATCATAACCCATATTCTTGATGATATTTTTGGATTGTTGACTGTAGCGACGCAGTTGTAACCTTCCAGTATCATCGTTTATGTCATCTTCTTCCAAGTTAGGAGGATTCTGAGGTCCTTTATAGAAAAATATTGGATTTTCTCCCTTCTTTCGACTGGGGACCACAAAGTATGATTTCTGTATAGAGTCTAATGATACGTCTGTATGAAGAGCTTGAACAACCCCTATAGTTAGTGGCTCTAAGCTATTTAGCAATTATAAATAACTTTGTACATAACCACAAACATCAATATACTGCAAAGGAGATGCTTCATTAATACTAGATGCTGTATTTACAACAGAAGGCTGAGCCTTATCAGACTTAGTCAGATTAACGACAAAGGGGGAAGAAGAAGAACAGTTAGAATTTTTGTTTCGATTAAGATCGATAACAAAAGGCTCAGAAGAGGTGAGCTCCCTTGAAGAAGACCGTGGATAAGTAATGCGTCCACTGACTAGAATGACTAGAGTATCTGATCAAGCCTGAGAAGATGGAGGGGGAGTGATGAGTCTACTGACAGGAATGATCAGCGAACTTTGTGAAGCTTGGGAAGATGGTTCAGTAGTGCGTCCACTGACAGGAATTATCAGTGAGCCCTGGGCAGATGATGAAGTAGTACGTCCACTGACCGAAATTATCAATGAGCTTTCTTCGGATGATCTAACAGACTGCGGAGGAGTGATACGTCCTTTTACAGGAATAACAAAAGTGTCAACTTTGGATGTCTCATCTTCATTATCCATAGCTTGCAAGACTTTCGAGTATTCATCTTTGTACATGCGAGCGTCATTGAAGTAAGCTTCGACTCCTTTGAATGGGTAAAGATCTGCCACTTCTTTTTGAACCTCTCCATTATTATCAACATATTTGAAGCACTGATGAAGTGTTGAAGGAACAATATTATGTTCATGCAAGAAAGGTCTCCCCAATAGAGCATTGTACGAGCAACCATGATTGTCGATGATGTAAAAAGTAATACGAAGATCGCCTATTTGAAATTTAAGGCGAATCTTGCCTAAAGGCTCACTTTTTCCTTGATTGAATCCCAAGATGGTAGTGATAGTGCTGGAGAGACTATGCACAGGTATCTTCAATGCATCTAACATAGCCTTTGGCATAATACTGAGAGCGGATCCTGGATCAATCAATAAACGATCAACCTTCATAGAATCAATATATCATGTATGATATAAAGGACGGTCATGTCGATTATCCTCTAGCAGCATATCTTTCTGCGTAAAGGTAATGTTTGGAATAAATTCCAATACATTATGGCAATGAGAAACAGGTCCTGTTTCCAACTTCTTGAGAAGAGTTAAGCAGGTTTCTGCTTGCAGCAATACTTCACTTAAAGTTTCTCGAGTCTCTTTAGAGAGGCGTAAGAGCTCGAAGATTGATAATTTAGCTGGGGTATTGGCTAGTTGAGCCAATATATCAAAATTATAAGGCTTTTCAAGTCCTGTAGGAGATGACTTCTTCAATGGTTTGTCGAAGCGGACTTGTTGTTTGCCTTTGTCAGCTGCTGTTGGTTTAGAAGGAACTGTCTCAACAGGAACATTTAAAGGCTCTTCAGTAGAGACTGGAGTTGGGGCTGTAGCCGGAGGAACGTCAGAAATTTCTTCAGGAACTTCAACATAATCTTTCAAATATATTTTTCCTGACCGAGTTCCAGCATGAACTTCAACTTCAGATTCTGGTTCAAGGTCTATGGAAACTATGCTGCAATTCTTTATTTTGCTCTTGGTTCTTTTATGTTTGATGAAAGCTTCATTCCAGAAACCAAGGCCAACACGAGATTGATTATGTCTCATAGTGATGGCCAAAGGTGCCCGGAGTCCCTTGCCTGAGTTCAAACCTGGGGCAGTGGCTAGATCATAACCCATCTTCGCCATCAATTCACGAGATTGTGAACTGTATAAATGAAAAGCAGGTTTGTACCTATCTTCAATTTGAGGTACAGATTTTATCTTCGTAGAGAGTGAATTTCCTGCTGAGATGAAAGTAGAGGTTAGATAAAAATCGGGTGAGAAACTAGAAGTCACATTGCATGACTTAGTCTTCCCGAACTTCTTTTTAGATGAGGAAATCTTCCGAGGAGAAGAGGAAGACGTCTCAAACTCTGTCTTTAAGTCTGGGTGAATCCACATGATTTCTTCCTTCTTAGTTGTGACAGGAACAAGTCCGTCATTCTGTGCTGGTGGGATGTTTACAACTTCGAGAGTTGCTTTGGGGATAGGAACAATCCCACTTTCCACCTTTAAGGGAGAGAAGTCACCGAACTGCATTGAAATTACATTTGCTGTGACTGTTTTGTCTTTGGGTGTTAATGTCACAGCTCCTGATTTAATCATCTCTTGAATCTTCCCTTTTAATACATAGCAAGACCAGATTGTATGACCCAGCATTCTATGATATGGACAGTATTTTGGATGATCTGTCTTATTGGCTTCATCAGGCTTTTTAATTTCTGGCAATTGAATCTTATTACCTTTGAGTAAGCATTCAAAGATACCCTGAACATCGTCATCATCGAAAGAATATTCTTCTTTCGGCCGAGGAGATCTCTGTTGTTGATTTGTCGGAGCTGAAGTAGCTTGGGTAGTCTTTACCTCTTGACTACTGTTTTGGAGATTGACTTCAAGAGCTTCTTTCCCTTTGCGATTGTTGGGTCGAGTACTATTGCTAGCACTCTGATTTGATTCTTTGGGAGCCATTTGTACCCCCAGACCCTTAAAGGTCTCAGCACTGACCTCGGCAGCCTTGGCACTGACGATGAATGAAGGCCAATCTTGGAACTGAGTGGATTCTGTCCACATGCTGATAATTGGTAAGAGGTTCGACTTGCAAGTGTCGATCGTAACAGCATCGGGAGTTCCAAGAGGCATTTTGAGGGCTTCTCTTCTGAATCTCTCAATGAATTCCTCAGTGGTCTCATTATTCTTCTGTTTGATTCTTATGAGGGCCGACATGGTCATATCATTGAGCCCTTCATAGAATCGTTCAAGAAACATTTGCTTAAAACCGGCAAATGAGGTAATGCACCCATCAGGGAGACTTCTATACCATTCATAAGCCGTTCCTTTGAGACATCCAATGAACACCCGAGTAAGGAGGGCGTCACTTGGTTGCAGTTGATCAGTCATTACTTCAAAATGATTAATGAACTGACTTGGAGAGGTTGTCCCATCATAGAAAGAGATGGTCGGAGGTTTGTATTTTGGTGGATACAATACCTGCTTCCATTCTATCGGATAAGGCTGTTTGATGCCTAACCTTTGTAAACCATCCTTCTGTTTGAATGCCTCGAATTGAGTTTTGAGATTCTTCAATTCTTCAGAGACAACTCCCGAAGATTGTGGAGTTGTGGCTTGTAGAGTGTAATTGGGAGGAAGAACTGCAGCATATGTACCACCCCCAGCTCCAGAGTGACTTGGTGTGGTTTGTACAGGAACATTAGATTGTACCCCCGGAATAGTAGAGGGTTCGGGGTTTGGAACAACAGGGGTATTCAATACCACTGGTGGTGCTGTCTGTTGTTGAGCCTGCATTAGAGTGTGCATAGCACTCAATGTATCTGCCATAGCTCGCAATTGTTGTTCTAAAGAAGAAATCCTCTGTTCATGAGCCTCATTGCTAGTCGAAGGTTCATGATCACTTTCTGCCATGTAAGTGGTAATCATTCGAGGAATAGATGATGAAACAGTCTGTTCTGAATCATCACTGTGTGAATCAGTATCTTTCCCAGGGCTTTTTACAGGAGTCAATACTGGAAAATTGGACTCTCCAAGAAAGTCTTTTGTGATCTCCGGATTACCACTTGGATGAGAAGAAGAAGAGGCTCTGGTCAAGGCTCCGGTCCTGGATCGAGTGCCGAGATAAACACCATCTTCAGAGTCTGATATAGCATCAGACCGTATGCTACCCCCAATATTTTTGGAAGTCATGTTGACAGAAGCATAAAGAGGTTCATCTTCATCCAACATTGGTTCATATTGAATCCGTTCGAAAACAGATTGTCTTTTTGGTGAACAACAACATTGGATGACAACCCGAGGTTGGAAGTCACAACCATGCTTTTCATGGCGAATATGGGCAATGTCATAGCCAGATGGAGTGTCAATTCTCTGTTTATTTTGCAAATATTCTCGGAGATCTGTAGGAACAGATTGGGAAGTATTTGAAGATAGTTTCTGTGTAGAAACTTGTCTTTTGTTCTTCTGTCTTCTTGGTTCCTGAGTGTATAAAGACTGATTAATTTGAGCCACATAGTTCTTGGCATATTCTGCATCAGGGTTTAATATACTTGTCTCAGTGGAACCGAACCGATTCTGATTAAGCTTATTACGAAGATCCGTAGGAGATTTGACTTTGATATCAGTCTTGGATACTTGTAATTTGCCTTTCTCAGACCGAGAAATTTTGAGAGAAGGAAGATGAGTATTATTCCGACTAGGAGTCGGTAATAATCCATCTTTGGAGGAATTAGCCAAAAGGCATTTTCTATTGTTTGATCTAGTAAGAGTACTAGTCAAATTAACTCCAGAGGTAAAGACCTTAGGAGTAGAGGAGTTGACTAAAGAGTCTTTCTTCTTGGTTGGCACAAGATGTGCAAGTTGAGGGGGAATCATTTGTATGTTCTGTGGAAGAGAACCCCCAATTTGATTTTCAGAAACAGTCAAAGGACTGTATTTGTTAGCATACGCTGACTTCAGTTTGGACTTCTGGTCATATGCTGCCTTTTTATTAGCATACACTGGCTTTGGCTCAGCGTACGCTGCCTGATGTTGGCTTTTATATGCTGCCTTTGCCGTACGCTGCCCTTTGATTGCCATACGCTCAGAGTCATCAATGGCTAAAGAGCCGACTGCTGTCGTAAGAATAGAAGGAGAAGGGACTTTGACATATCCAGAGATGGTTTTCCTTGGACACATTGACTTGGTTAAAGAACCAATTTTGTCAGCGTGACTAGGGGAAACCACTGTTGCCGTGTTCCGAGAAGCCGAAGTGTGCTTCATAGAAGTTGAAGACGTGTTCTTGTCAGCATGAGAAGTGACAGAAGCGTCTCGGACTGCTGCAGAAGACTTAGGGACATAGATGGAGTGTCCCTTCTTCTTGGCAACAGGAAGAGTGGAGGAAGCAGTGCGGCCCTCCTTCGCCTTGAGCATTTCTTCATAAGCCGATTGGTCGAATTGTACAACCATCGTCTTCTTCGTCAAGCCGATCGACGAAGTATCGCATTGAGTTGTTGCTATCTCATTGGAGGAGACAGCTTTCCCCAGCAGAGTCGCCAATTTATTTATGGAAAACACTCCAGCTACAGCACCATTTGCATTCTGGAACCTATTTTTTTCTATTTTTTTAACTTAGCGAGGTTTTTAGCGACGTTAACATTAGTCACTAAACATTAGCGACGTTAATAGATGTCGCTAAAAGCGTCGCTAAATGCCGATGTGGCTACACGTGGCACCATAATCTGATGACTGCTCGTCGTCGCCAAAACGTCGCAAGAGTGTCGCCAAACGACGATAACACAATAATGTTGCCGTTTACGTCGCTAATTAGCGTCAACCAATAAACGTCGCAATTACGTCGCTAATTAGCGACGTTAATAACGTCGCCAAATAACGTCATCCTAGCGACATTTTGTGACGTTTTCTCGTTTAGTGACACATTTTTTCCGTCGTTCCCGAAACGTCGCCTTAAACGTCGCTAAATTAATTTAGCGACGTTTTCACCGAGGTTAGCAATGTATTTAGCCGTCACTAATCTGACAAATTTTTGTAGTGACCAAAATACGGAGATCAACTACATATATATCAATAAATTGAATCTTCGTATTCCTCATGGAAAACTTAAAGAAATCAATAAAACTCCGGAAGACGAAGAGAAGATTAAATATTTTCGAGAATGGTATTTAATCATGATGACAAATTGCATTGACAGGCGCAACCTGACTTAGTCAAAACTTTTATAAATTTAAAGTATTCCAAACCTTTGCAATGTTTTTAAGTTTTGAAAACTTTGAAGGGGGTCTTGTAGAGCCTAAAAATCAAGTTGTGCCTTCAATATACTGACCAGTGATCAAGTTGTACCCCAAAAATCAAGTTGCGCCACTGATATAAAGCTCAGAGAACAGACTGTGCCACCGATCAGATTGTGCCCAATATCAGACTGCGCCCAATCTAATTGCGCCAAAATCTACGTGGCATATGACACTTAATGGCCATCATTACTTGACCATACTGACGGCTGACACAATGGTGAATGAGAAAAATCTCCTCAAATCCCGTGAATTGTGCCGCTCAAGGAAAAGTTTGTGGACAGCTATCTTGTACACTTCGTGAGTTGCGCCTAGGCGCAATCTAAACAAAATCCTTAGTTGCGCCTGGGCGCAACCTGAATGACTTTTACTCAGAAGCTGCCACGTGTGTAGGCGCAGCTCAAATCAAGCACAATTTGACTTGTTGACTGAAGCTCGCGCAACCTGATAAAGTTGAGACAACTTACATTCTAAAGCAGGATGACGTGGCGCATATGCCACTAATCTTTCAAGACGTGTCTACTATCCTATACACGACCACGCGCATCTCAATCATATGAGGCCACGCGTCTAAATACAGTTAGTATATAATTGACAACTGAATGAAAATTGGCACAACAGGAGGTTGGAACAATCCAGTATGGCACAATCCAGCCTCGCGCACATCAGAATAACTGCTTAAACAGTTATTTCCTGAACTCTATAAATAGAGTTTCCAATCATCATCGGAGAGAGATCAAGAACTCTTGCAAAATTGCTGCTGCGTTCTCCAGAGGCTACAGTCTTCAAGTTCACATAGTCCAAGGGATAAAGTGATCGTCTCCTGATCATATTTCTAAAGTTGTACTTTCCCAGAATTCATTGTACTTTGTACCCTTTTACAAGTTTGAAATAAAACAAAATTTTGTTTTTGTAAACAAATATATTACAATGGGGCGCAAGGCCATGATTACAAATCTCTCAAGCTTACTTTTCCCTTATTTTACAAGTCACTCTGCTCTCTCTCATCTCTCGATACAATGCTTGAGCCAGCGGATGCTTCGAAAGGCAATATCCATATATTATGTTCCGTATAAGTCTTGACTTCAAGCGACCGTATGCTTCGAATCGCCAAGGGACACCATGCCTCGACGCATTCGAGTGAGCTCCGCGTTACGAGCTTCTACCTGTGCCTGCACATAAAAACTATGTGGGTGTCAGTACTCAACTTTACTGGTGGAGTGAGCTCTTCGCCCATCCATACAAAACCGACACGTTCATTTAGTTTGTGCAGCTTAATTCCTTTTGATTATCTTGCTAGTATTGTCTTAGGATCAATTTTAGGACAAAGACGTCTTGGCATGTACTTGGCAATGCAACGACAGGGTCGTGCTATTCTCTATTCGTGACTTCAATGTATTCGAGGCAGTGCCTCGCCGAGCAAAAACTTATACAACTCGACCGTGCCAAGACTTTCACTTGTTCTACGTGCCTCAAGACCATTCTCGTGCCAACGACGCCAAGGGGACGACTCGTACAGGCTGTTAAGTAGACTTGATCGTGCCATGAAGTCGAGGCCGTGCCTCCAAAGGATCAACCAGACTTAACCAACTTGCCTTACGGCCTTTCCTGACTTAACTCGAGACGATGCCACATTCGTGCCAAATCACGTGTCTTTGACATAGCCAACTCTTAGGCTCCAGAATGGTGCTGCATCCGTATACACCTAACTCGTGCCGACTCAAGGTTAGCTCTTGCTCTAAGCGTAACTTGATAACCTAACTAATAACTTGCTAGTACTCGACGCAATCCAAAGGCATACACGCGGATAGCCGCTCTTGCCAACACATATATAAGTGGTCACTAGCAATGTTAAGTTATCCGAAATCTTTTGCATATGGTGACCATTCACATGGTGAGGTACGAGCTCCCACCGAATGACCCGTAACCTATATTGTAACGGTTCACTTCAACGAGTCGTACCATCGATGAAGGTCGTAAAATATCTATAATTCCTCCTAGGCCGACATGAACCCGACGCCTCGGGATCGCTCGAGGAATTTTGCCCTTGCGTGCAAGTTGTCCAATGACCTTGCAAGACTCAACTCGATCTATCAAGTCCTTCCTTATTCATAACCATGCTTTCCATCTTTTATCGAGACTCCCAAGTAGCGGGTCCGATCTCGTGAACTTCCTTATCGAGACTTAGCAAAACTCCCAAGTAGCGGGACCGATCTCGTGTGCTTCCTTATCGAGACTTAGCGAGACTTCCAAGTAATGGGACCGATCTCATTTGCTTCTTTATCGAGACTTAGCGAGACTCCCAAGTAGCGGGACCGATCTCGTATGCGAGACTTATCGAGACTCCCAAGTAGCGGGATCGATCTCGTGTACGGGACTTATCGAGACTCCCAAGTAGCGGAACCGATCTCGATGACAACCAGTCGCGTGGACTTCCTTTGTCTATGGCATGCTTTTCACTAAATCAACCGTGGCTCGTGCCTTAGACAGACCTTGTTCTCTAGGCGACGCTAACGCTCAAGTCACATACTATATATGACAAGCCTTGCTCTCGAGGGACTACGCGACTAGACAACCGCAGATAGAGCAGGACAGTACTGGAAATGGCTTAGATCGACCGGCATAACATTGCCTAACTTAATTGTGGAACGACTTGACGAGCAAAGGCTGCGTAGAGCTTCGCAACGAGAGAACGTGTTGTGCATGCGTTCGACTTGAACGACCAAGTTCTTGGGTGCCTAGACTTAAGCCACAAGCCGTGCAACACGACTTAAATCACGCAACAGGCAAAGTCTATGCCAAGCCTTGGACGACGGGACCGTGCCTGCTTTATCAAGTATTTACGCGGGTGACGCCTATGACTTAGGCAAATTCGAGTGTCGGGGAAACTTAGCAACTTAGGCCAACTTTCTTCTCCCAAGCCACGGGACGAAGGACCGAGTGTCATTTGAAAGCACGCTGAGCCGACTTCTAAGCATACCGTAGGACCTTTTTCTATGTTCTAACATATTTCGACCCGTCGGAATTATTTTCATAGCTATGTGGATGCGTCTCTTTTATTATCAAGCCTAACTTATGCAAGTTGAAAACATGCGAGTTATTATTTGAAGGCTAAGATGAGGCAAGTTCATCGAAACTACCCTACCTGAGCGAGTCTTCGATCAAGCTATTGCGAGGCTAAGTTCGAACGTCGTCGGTGTTTTGCTTCCTCGGATTGACTGAGCGGGACGGGGCACTACATACATTTCTTCATATCTCCTGTGACTTCAATTTATCTGCTTGGTTTTGTTGCGGTATCGATGTTTCTGAAAAATATCAGGAACTGTAATGGTTTTGCCATGTACAAGTACTATCTAGACTTGTACGACATCATATCCAGTAGCTAGTTTTCGATCCTCCGGGATCGGGGCCTGACATAATGGTATCAGAGCATGGCTTTACGTCCTTGGATTCTTATTTGATTTGTTTCAATCAATGTTGATACTAAGATGATTCAAAGACGGCTTCTGCGATTATTCAAAGTTGCTTCTGTGGTGAATCAAAATTGCTTTCCGGAATACTCAAAGTTGCTTCCGTGATGAAATCAAAGTTGCCTCTATGATGATTCATAGTGCTTCCGTAATTATTCTGTGTTGTTTTCAAACTATTCTAAGTTGTTCCCTTAACTGAAAGTCCGTTGATCCTTTTAGCCACTCACTGGTGTTCCATACAATAAGTCTAAATATGTGGGCTGTGATATGTGTGCTTTGTTGAATTTCTAAAAGATACCAAAATGAATAACAATAATGTGATGCATTAATAAGTTTGTGATGTATGCTGGACGTCTTATGTGTGGGATTAATTGAAATCGATTGTTATGCAGCAATCGACTGTGGGTGATGGCATAGTATGTTGGAACAGAATGTGCATGGATTTCAGTGAAAGGGAATCAACAGAATCTTGAGTCGGTATTTGTGGTCAGCATAACCACTACAGGATTGATAGTCCATATTGGACGTGGGTTTGATACGAAGGAAATATTGTGTCAGGAATGGCTTAAGATCTGAGTGGTATATGGCTATACCCTCTTAGCGATAAGATGACGCTTGACGTGTTTATAATTTAGTGATTTCTTTACCTATAAGGTATTGGGTAGTATCGAATCGTAGCTGAGATTACGGTTGATACATGACGGCTAGACGTGTTCCTTGATTGATTATGTTCGGATAAACCGTTGCGAGATTTTGATGTGTTCGGATGAACCATCGCTAGACTTTGACGGTTAGCATTATGTTGGGTAATAAGAGAATCGAGAATATAAAATGAATGCCTTGGTTGGGAAGGAAACGAATTATAGATTCAAGCGTTACTTGAATCAGTTGGGTAAAAGGATTGTAGGCTTAGTAACGATGGTGGGGTGTTGTTATCGAAAGATTTGGAAGAATAAGATGGACCGGATAAAGAACGACGTTTGAATTGAGTATATAAAATTGTATGTTGGATATCGACAGAATTGATGGAAATGTTATGCTTATCAGGATGTTGCGAACGATTTAGAAGATGCAGAGAGTTGCATCAGCGATCGAAAAGTTAGAGAATAGATTTGAGAAAATAGATAGCCAAGCACGTTGTGCAGTTGTACTTGAGAATGCTAGATGATTGGTGCCATAGAAATTGGATCGATACATGAATAGTAAATCATTTTATGGAATCACAAGAAGATGATTCAAAACGAATATTGTCACGACCCGCTACTGAATAATCGGACACGAGTCGGACACGCCCAGCCTTCGTTGTTAGACATGACGAAGTAAGCTGTACCAATTTAGGGAAATCTAACCAGTTAATCAAGACAAGTACAAATCATAGCATCTATAAACGTATCCCAGGATAAAAGTAAAGTACCAGTCTACAAGTTATTACATTCATCTAGCTAGAATAACTCTGATAGTCTCAATACAAAGAAAATATGGAAATACTAAGGTAAAGCTCTAGGCTTCTACAGCCTCTAAGTCAAGAGAAACTCCAGCTGGCTCTCCTATATCTACTGGCTCTTGGCCATAATATGTGTCACAATGAGCCTCCAACACACCTGCAACATATCCTAGTCAGGAGCGGAGCAAAGTACAGTTCTAGGTAATGAAATAAGAACATGATATAAACTGAGTACAGGAGTACAAGAAAATAAAATACAGGAATGAACATGGAAGTACAGGAAAGTAATATAGGAAATAAAGTACAGGAACTACCGTACAAGAATGTAAAGTACAGGAACATGTAAAGTACATGAAATGTAATGTACGGGAATAAACTATAATCCTGAAGTACAAGATATAATAAGTGCACAATATTTAAAATACATCTAGTCCATGTGACCGGCTGGGGTGAGTACAAGAGCATGTACAGGAGTACATGAATATGGTACGGCTTAGGGCCAGCGTGCACGATGCGAGGCCTAAGCTATCTACATGAATATAGTAACTGGAATTTGGTCACATGGTTAGTGTATTTTCTCATCCGACACTAGCAAGTACAAGAACAGAAATACAAGAGTACAGGGGTACATGATATCGTGTCATGACGTGTCACAAGAAAGGTACAAGATACGTAAATACATAAAATCGTAGAAAAGTACTTGCCTTGCTCCGGAAAATCAAGTGTATGAAGTAGAATTTCTGTAGATGTACCTGTTAATATAATTTGGTTAAAACCTATACCAAGTCTTAGTTTTTAGGGGTTACCCTCATTAAACATGTTTGCTTATATATATATATATATATATATATATATATATATATATATATATATATATATATATATATATGTGTGTGTGTGTGTGTGTGTGTGTGTGTGTGTGTGTGAAAATATTTATATCTCAATACTTACAAAAATCCAAGTACCAACAGGTATCTATAATCATCAGCTCATAAGTTACCTAGATAGGTTTAATTAGAACTGGATACTATACAGTCTAGACAAATTCCTATAGTTTATAACTCAAGGGAAAATAACTCATTACTCCTCATATGTAAAATCTCAACTTTAAAGATAGAAGGCAAGATAAACAGGTTTAAAGATACATAGATTAGTCATAAGATTGTACTAGTTAATATTGGATTATCATGCTTATCCTTAACCAATTCCTAAGTTCCTAGACTAACCAAGACAGTGTATATATAAAATCTCAAGTTTATTGCTAATGTACTAATATAAATTCGCAGGTTCTAAGGTAGACACTGATATGTGTCTCAGGAATTCAACCTACCTAATACTGCATATGCAGTTTCAGCTGAATCCAAAATCCATTTATGCTAGTTTAGTTTTTCACTGAACTAAATCAGTTGTACATGCAATCAGGTTCAATAAGACAAATCAGTCATTGTACAGGTTATTAAGGTTTCATCAAAATGAACCCAAGCATTGTACATGTATTCAATTCAATTAAACCCGAGCATTTCATGAGCACCCCAGGTTCAGTGAGGAATCACTGATGTAATTCTACTTTTTCTAACAAATTCTCATTCAATCATTTATACTAAGCTACACATTACTGATATACAAGCTAAGCCAAAATTTATTGGCAGTAGACTAGGGAGAATACCACACTGGTTTGTGATATCAATACATATGCTATCATGTGTTATCTATACTCAATTTCTAACTGAATTCAGCAGTCAAAACAAAGCCTAACAAAATTAACTAGTAAACTTACTGCTGTTAGTTAACTGGCTTGACTGTTTATGCATCATACCATAAAATCAGTCCTAAGCATTAGCATGGTGGTGTAAATAAAAGTGTTGTAAAGACAACAGTTTACTAACTGAATCCAATCACTAATATAGGAATCTCAATTCATCATTCTATGGCACCTGATGATGTAGTTAAAGTTCCCTGAAAGAAATCCTTCAGTTAACCGCATGAGTTCACTTTCCTAAATCCAACTCAAAACTCATTAATTACTATTCCTCTATCCTGGATCAGTCTTTTGCTATCATACTCATTATCTCCCCTTGCATAATTTTAGATACTCATCTAACAAAATCATATTCAAGTTAACTCTAAAATTCCCAGATTCTCTCAACTGATATAAACACTATATCTCAAAGTTATGATAATCTAAGGATAAATCACTGGATACTCAAATGAAACATCACAAGCGCAGTATGGATTTAACAGTAATTAAGGAGTGATGAAATTAAATTCAACCAACCAACTTGCAATCTCTTAGTAAGGTCGATATTGACATTAAGGTTAATCAGTGTAAAGTCCTAAGCCAAGATATTCTCATAATATCTGCAGGAGGTCTGATGCATATATCATGAAAGACTCACTAATCCTGATTGCACATACTACTATGGTGACAAAATAGAAAATATAAATTCACGGATACATGAAATCAAATTCATTCAAATCCCAGTTCTAATCAGAGCTAACCAAGCTCTGTTCTAAATTCCAATCCATATTCCTTAACGCAGAAACCAATTTCTATACAAAGTGTTGCAAAAGAATTTACCTGCCGTTACTCCTGATGCATACAACAACTCAACCCCCCAACTCTTCGTGTCTGGCCTGATTTGTGTCCAGATCCTTAACTTCCGATAGGAATAGTGAATTCTGCTAACAAAGGAAATTCCCAAAAACTCAACCAAGCATTCCTATGAATTTAGTATAGCTGATCTAAATTTCGAAGATCAAGGAAGGATGAATTATTCTAGAGTTCCTGAGGAACACTCACTCAACTGTTGGCAATGAAATCAATGGGTTGATTAAACAATCACTGAGGTTCTAATCTGCATATTTCGTTCTACAAGGAAGAACAATTGAAATCATTCAATCACTTCTCAATAACATCAAGTGAACACAAGAATATCTAAGGATTTCTTACCAACCTATTGGATCGCGAAGGCAGAACCGATGATCAATAGGAATTCATGTTGATTCGATCACTGGAAACACTTGCACCCACCAATCTACGAAAGAGGAACATCAATCAAAGCAGCATCTCCACCATCGCCATGAGTCTCCTCCTCCTCGAGCTCGTTGCAAAAAATTTTGGGGAAGAAAAGGATTAATTTCACACAAATGGGGATCTACTGTCGATTATATAGGCAGTTAGGCATAGCTTGAAAAGAAAGCCACAATTTGGCGGAAGATTCAATTGCTTAGCTGAAAACTTACGCAAGGTTGTTAGAAGAGTCACAAAAAATTTCAGAGAGCACTGCTCTCTCCCAATTAAGTAATTCAAAATGAACGGTTAGGTCACAGTACAGAGGAGTATAGAGTGTTATTTATGGTCAATGTATGGGCTAAAATAGATTAAATGAATGGGCTGACAGAATAGATTAATGAATGGGCTGATAAAATGGGTTAATGAATGGGCAGAATAAAATAATAATAAGTAAAGGATTAGAAAAGATTTAATAATATTAAATCTTAACATAACAATTTTTTTAAGAGGTGAAGTTACAAATATTGATGGTCAACGTGAATTGCTAAGAGATGACCGTATTGGGTGCTAGCAAAAATTCATAAAGGATGCTTTCGGAAGAAATATGATTATGGAGTTGCCTTATTTTGTTGGTTAAAAGAGTACAGACCGTATCGATGATCTAAAATGTAGAAAATGAATATGTCGCGAAGAGATCATAGAAAAGATGCTAAATAGTAGACTATTGATATAACAATGTTGGATTATGACTCAGAATAGTTGACCCGATTGAATAGACAATTTGAGTACGATATGAGGATGCAAATTGGATCGAGCAGATGCTATGTCTATGCAAGTGAAAATTGAAAGTTTCGATATTCGATTGAGGAGTTTTATATGATAGCTTCGGGAAGTGACCCATAAGAATTGTCGGATAGATTTTGTCGGTTGCGGGTAAGTCTAGAATGAGACTTCGTTGGGTATGGCCTGAGTATTAGTACGGGTAAAATGACTTGACCCTAGAATATCGGTTGGTTGCCTAGAATGTCGGTTAGTTGCTTAGAGTGTCAGGTTGGTTGCCTAGAATATCGGTTGGTTGTCTAAGTTTCAGATTGTTTGGCTATGTTATTTCAGTGGACCGTGTTGGGAATAAGTTTATAAGATTAGGGTGGTGTCCCATGTCCCTAAATTGGTCAGACCATAGATTGTCCATGAGATAACATAGAGTTGTCCCTATGATAAAAATTGATTGCCTCTAAGATAAGAGATAAGTATGTCCCTGATAGCAATCCATCTCATATGAGTTAGCCAAATGTCTGGTTTAGCTTAGATTAGCTGACTGTAGAGACTTGACTGAATGCTAAGTTGACTGTTGAAAAACCGTAGGATGTCCCTATAGATGTTGTGTTAGTATAGTCGGAATGAGTAAGATGTGTCGGAAGGTAAACTTTAAAATGGAATAGAGATTAGGAAATTCGGTGTTATAATATTGGATGGGATGACGGATCATGTTGGTTTCGAAAACTTGGTTGCCATTGTTGGAATGCCAAAAGTTATTAGAACTGGTTAGAATTGGTTGATTAATATTGAGCTACGTAAATTGATGGTAGTGCCTTGAGATAGTTGGAATAATTTTATTGATCGGATCAGAATTGAGAATAAGTATAAGGATGGAATTGGATAGTGCATGTAGCCGAGATCGACGAGAGCGAATGTGAATAAAAATGACCCTCGGGATTAATATTGCTAGAATATGAGAGTTGCTTATGTGAGAGGATAATATGTTAGCTTGATCAATAAGAGAAAATATTTGAGTACAGCGAGAAATGTTATTATAGTGGAATAACGGTATAATTTGATGGATAAATCATGATCGAAAAATTTATGAGTCGCAAACAAAGTGTATGGATGCAACGATGATGAGTACAAAATTTGAATCAATGAGAATTGGAGTATCGAAATAAATGTGGCAATAGGATTTGTCAACTTTGGTGGCATGAATGACAGTGACTTGAAAGGAATACTTGATACATCTAAGTCTGAATACTTTAGAAAATTTTAGACCGATTGTGGAAAATTTCTCGAGTTAGAATTGGTAACATCTATTGTGCTATTAGTTGGTTATAGTTGGTTAGGATATTGAATAAACAAGTGGGATTACACGAGATGCTCGAAAAGAATTACTGATGTTTGGAAAAGAAGTTACACCGTTGCTCGTTCGTTTTTTCTATCACTGAACCTGGCTGAAGTGCATGTATTTCTGGGACACCTAAAATATGTGTATGATTCTAACTAAGTGGTATGCCGAATTTAAACGAAGCAACGGGAAGGATTATCATGTGCTAAGAATTTGCACGAGTGTCAGAGGAAAGATCAAAAATGGTAAATTATTTAGAATCAATTGTGATGCTATAACGAGACTGTACATTACTTGAAATCAATCGAGAGTTTGAACAGAAATATTAAAAAGTGTAAGTCGATCGTTGAGAAGTTTTATAAAAAGTCTGTTGAAGTTTTGGGGATGTGTTTTGTTTTAAGTTTCGAGGACGAAACTTTTCTGAGTAGTATATATTGTAGTGCCCCAACCCGTAAGATGCCTTATGATGGATGGTTGGTTCGATGAAGCCTTTTGAACTTGGGAATATACGAAGGATCACTTGGAAGGCTATACGATCGTGGCAGGAATCGTCTTATAAATGTGAGTAGTGTTGAACCCTTCGAAGATCCTTTAGCTTCACGCTTAAAATAAAGGATAGTATGCTAAGTTTCTTACTGAGTTGCTCAATAACACCTTGTATGGAATTCGGAAAGATAATAAAAGATAAATAATCACCTGAACGTAAATTGTATTGCTAGATGAATGGTATGCTTGTACAATGTTGCGATGAATTACATGACAGGTGAAAGCAAAGTCCCAAATACTTGGGCGGTGAGTATATCGAGCCTTAGCTCGATGAATAGATGGTAACACAGTGTTAAGACCCAAGAACTGGGCAGTAAGTATGCTTGAATTACGTTCGAATGAATGTATGCTAAAACAAATGCTAAGTCCCAAAAGAATAAGCGGTGAGTACATTGATTTGGTTGGAAAGATATATGGTATCATAGATGTACAAAATAATTGGGTAACAACATTCTATTATCCCGTCGCCGATGTAGAATGTTGATTATGCCAAGACCCTAGAAAGATGGTAAGATAGAAATACGAATGAGAATGGTGGCTGAGCACTTAGTTTTCCTTATCATGCATTATATGTTTTCTTCATAGATAAGTTGCATATAGTTTCATGGCCATGGACAACTTGTCGACAAGGTGGTTCCTCGAACGGTATTCCAAGGCCTTGGAGACCGATTCGTCCTGGGGAGAACCTCGTGCTGAAGTAGTAACACAGCGTTGAAGTAGTAGCACGGTATACGAGACCTTCAGTGGGGCTAGCTACCCGCACTGTAAGGGGCGTCGTATACCTATAAGATGGTCCAGGATGGCGTGTCGCCTGTGATCTTCATATAGATAGGTCCAGTGCTAATGATGTCTTATGTAGGCAGGGTAAGTTATTACTCAATTATAGGAAAGGATGTCGGCTATTGGTAAGAATCACCTGAACGGTGACAAATATATTGAATTATGATATTATTCTAACAATATCTTGTGTAGGCAGAGTAAGTATTATAAATGTACAGGGATGGCTACACGACCGTGGGTAAGAATCACCAAAGGGTGATAACTGTATGCTTTAAACTACGTTGGCTATGAGATTTGTATACTTTACTTATTGTCAGATACAAACATAAAATTGACCCTAAGGCAACGAGAAAGACCACTATTAATAATATTCTATAACATAATTATTTAGTATTGTCTTCTTAGGTGAGTTGGGCCAGCACCGCTCGCCAGTACATTGATGATGTACTGACCCACGTTGTGGGCAATATTACAGGTGCTTACTTATGGAGGAAATCGTTTGATCAGTACTTGGCATCGATGATTCGGATGGGTGTGCAGAAGCTCTTCTTTCAAGACGATGTCTTCTGTTATACGGGACATAATGTATGGAATAATGTTACTCAGTTGTACCAGTAAGATTGTAGCCAAATTGGCAAGTTCAATATAAAAAAAGTTGGCATATTCAGTTGTAGCCTAAAGGGTAAGTGTATACATTCAGTTGACTATTCAAGAGTCTTGTAATCAATTGTAAATACTGTATTCTACTGCAAGTCTTGTAATCCACTACAATTATCAATAAAGAGATACATTTCTTCATATCTTGTGTTATTTTAATTTATATGCTTGGTTTTGCTATGTTGTCGATGTTTCTGAAAAATACCAGAAACTATAATGGTTTTGCCTTGTACAAGTACAATCTAGACTTGTACGGCATCACGCCCAGTGGCTAGTTTTCGATCCTCCGGGATCGAGGTGTGACATCAGGTAAGATATTAAGCTTGTGCATTGTGACTTGTGGGTCGAGCCCCGACGTGTCTTCGTAACTCTTGGTGAAGACGTAGATGTATTCTTTAACCAGTCAGACCAAAGATTTTTGGTCCTTTCCCGCCAAGCTCTTGCTCATAAAAATTGGTTTGGATGAAGATCCGTTCCCGAGGTCGGTCTGCTCGACTTTGTCATCGGTAGGGGTTCTCGTAATTCAAAGCGAGATTCCCATTGTGTGCCTAGGTGTTGATCCCAAGGTTCTTCTTTAAAAAACTCTATTGTTTGATTGTCATCTTCATCTTCTGAAGGATGTGCAGATGTCATGTTGGCTTACAGCACCTTCCTGAAGATTGGGCTGACGCTGGTGTCGGAGTCCCAAGTTGAGGCCTCAGACGAGTGAGAGTGTGCGACGTCTTCTGCTTCTGAACTTTTTGGGGTTGTTGGGGGCGTGACGTAGCCCACCCCCCCCCCCACCCCCCGCCGAGTACGATTATAATAGTCTTGTAGCTTTCCTTTTGGAATAGGCTGTCGTAAGGGAAGACGCGGCCCTTGCCATAGTTTAGACCCTGGCCGCTTTTCAGGTTGTAGCCCATCTTTTAGATGAGTTACTTGGCTCGATCATTGTACCGGTAAATTTGTATCGTACCGATGTCGGGTTCTGGCTCCGTCGGTGGAAGGTCTTGGTGACGCTTGACTTTACCGAAGATGATAGGTTTCTCGTCCTGGTACCAAGACGGGACTATATAACAAACTTCTTGGTACAGGATAACTCAATTTACATGATTAATAGTCGTTATTTGTGTTTGCAACGACTGTAGAACATTATCTAGAATATACATGGCATTCCAATGTGGAAGACTAGAATAATCGAAAGACACCCTTTTATTGATAAAATATGGGATCTTGTCCCGAGGGATTACACCATTAAGGGACGGTGCATCCACATTGGCAGATATGTACGCTCCCAGTTCGTCGTCAGTGAGTACTGGAGCAGCCTGAGGTGGTTTGGAAGAACCTATTGGGAGCTTGGCCTTTGTCGGCTCTGGTGCTGATAGAGATACATGGGCCTTCTCTTGAAGCTTAAGAGGGGATAAAGACTGAGGAGGTTTGCCTTTAAGCCGCACCTTAAGAGGTGCCTTAGTTGGTGTTCCGACGACTGGTGCCCTCCCACTTAGTTTTGCTACGAGAGGAGCCGACACTTGGGGAGGCTGCCCTTGAGTCGTATCTTAAAGGGGACTTCAGTGGATGCTCAGCCTAGAGAACTTGGTGCCCTTCCATGAAGTTTGACCACTATAGGAGACGGTGTTTGAGGCGGCTTCCCCTTGAGTCGCACTTTCACGGAAGCGTCGATTGTCATTTCTACCTCCAAGTCAACTTCGACTTCGGCTTCATCATCACATCATTGGCTTCATATTTGAGATGAATTGACCTGTATAGATCAGAGTCGGTGAAGAAGGCCTCAATCCCTCTGAAAGGATCGAGATCAGCGAACTCTATTCGGACTATGCCGCTAGTGGATATGTACTTCATACATTGATGGAGAGTGGATGATACCACCATATATTTTGTACCCACGGCCTCCATAACAAGAAGTTGTAGTTGACGCCCGCATCCACAACATAGCAGGTCACTTCGGTTTAGAGATCACCGATATGACACTTCAGTCGGATCTTCTCCAGCGGCTCACTCTTGCTGGCGTTGAAGCCACTGATTGTAGTGTGGGATGCCGTCAGACGATGCATCGGGATCCCCAACGTCTGGAGTAGAGTTTGGAGGATAATGATGAGAGAAGACCCCGGGTCGATCTGTATTCGATCTACCTTGATGGCACCAATATACCCTGTGTAATACAGTGGTCTTTTGTGCTTGTTGTTCTTGAGCAGCATGTCTTGTTCAGTGAATGTGATGTTGGGGATAATCTTCCCCACACTATGGCAGTGTGGATATGCTGTTGGATCATCCTCAGGCTGCTTGACCTGACTGATGAAAGACTCAGAATCCTTCAGGGCATCGTAGAGAGCCTCCCGAGTATCTTTAGACTGGCGGAGGAGCTCGAATAAGGACAGCCGAGCTGGAGTACTGGCAAGTTGTGTCAGTATGTCGATGTTGTGGGGTATGGTTAACCCCGAAGTGTCATCTCTTCGTAGAGGCCTGTCGAAGCGGGCCTCCTTATGCTTCTGTTTGTTAGCTGCTAGAAGTTGGAAAGGACCTTCACCTTGAGCAGCCGAGGTGGTGACGGAAGGTGCCACTTCGAAAGGGGCTTCCTCAGGCTGAGCATTATGCTATGAACGCGTTTGTACAGGAAATGCCTCCTTAGGAGAGGAGGTCACCATTCGACAAGACTTAGTCTTCTTGTCTTTAGCTTTGGAGGTAGAATGTACCCCCAGTTGAGTCAGTTCCGGAGCGAGATCTGGGTGAACCCACATGATCCCCCCTCCCCCCGAGATGTGGTGAGTGGAATCAGTCCACTCGCGTTTTCACGAGTCGGCGGAAGGTTGACCACCTCCAATGTCGCCTTCGGGATAGGGACAACACCATCTTGAGTTGTAGTAGGCAGTAAGGTGCCGAACTGGAGCAACACCATGTTGGCTGAGACTGTCTTCTCCTTATAATCGACTGAGATGACGTTCGCATTGATCATGTATTGTATATAGTTCTTGAGGATGTAGCAATCTTGAGTTGGATGTCCAACGAACCGATGGTAGCGACAGTACCTCGGGTCGCCTACTCTGCCCACTTTATCAAGACGCTTAGGATCAGGCAACTTGATCTTGTTGTATTATTTTAGCATCTCAAAGAGTTGTAAGCTGTCTTCGTCATTGAAGGAGTAGACCTTCTTCGACTTCGGTGCTGGTAGAGGCTTCTGAGCAGGCCCCTGCATGCTTTTCGAAGAATTGACAGTCAATATATGCTTCCCTTTCGCCTCGCGTCTACTGTTGCTGGTAGCAGACCATTTCCCTTTGTCATTAAAGGCGGAGAAGTTAACCCCCAGAAGGCGAGCATTACGTGCCTTATTCTCAGCAGTTTCGGCCCTGATGATCAATGAACTCCAATCAGAAGGCTGGATGGAGTCGAGCCAGAGCTTGATTGCAGGAGTCATGTTCATGCTGCAGGCATCGATCAGTGTATATTCTGGCATACCCGAAGGCAACCTTAAGCATGCTTGTGGAAATGTTCGATGAAGGCTCGAATACACCTTCTCTATCTGGCACACTTCTATAAGAGATGACATGGTCATGTCCATCCCACCGTCGTAGAATCGGTCGAGAAAGAGGCATGTCAAGTCATCGAAGGATGATATAGAGTAGTCAGGGAGACTGCAGTACCAGTCGTAAGTGACTCCCTTCAATGCTCCGATAAATAGGCTGAAAGTAGGTCAGATATCGACAAGGAGAATCTTTCCCATCTTATGGTGTCAGTGTTTATGGTTTATACTTGGGAGGGTAAACCAATTTTTTCCACTCAAGAGGGTAAGGTTGCGGGATTTCCATCTTCTGACGTTCTTCCTGCTTGTTTCGTACTTCAAATCGCTCGTGCAGATCTCTGATCATGTCAACCAGCTCTTTTGTAGAACTGGGAGCTGGTAAGGGCGGTAAGGTGTGAAGCTCGGTATTTGAAGTAGCCGACGTTCAAGGTGCAGTGTGATGATCTGCACCCGAAGATACCCGTTGAAGGGGTATACTTGATTCTCTATTGGCCCCTGGATACGGACTGGTGAAAATATGTGCCCTTGCTAATGGTTGAGATGCCAGAGCGGTCCGAATCTCAAATACCATTTGAGTCAAGGACTGCATGGTGGCATAGACGCCTTTGAGGCTCCCTTCCAAGGTGTCCATGTGCTGCACGATGTCTGGAGCTGGAGCGTCTGATTCTTCTTCATCACCACCCCTAGCCATGTAGACTAGCATAACATGGGTGGAAGTGGATGGATCGGTTGAGGCTTCATTTTCGACCTTACTTTCCTGCAGAAGAGCTTCCCCGTCTGAGACCTCGTACTGGCTACCCCCAGCTACCTTGGGGTAGGTTCCTTGGGGAACATCCTCGTCTTCAAGCGAAAGGATGTCATGGATAGCAGGAGTTTGATCACTCCCAGCTGATGCTTTCGTTAGAACCTTTTTCCTTGACCGGGTGCTCTCAAACACCCCTGAGGATGGGACTATCATTTTGCTTTTCCTCGGCTGACTCTTGGACAATGCTGCTGAGGTCGAGGGATTGGTGGTTGACTTTCTCCCTGATGAATAGGAGCTGGAGACAACATGGCAAGAAACGACCTTGGGCTCTGACTCATCTTCAACTAGCACCTTCTTTCCGAGACGACGTCGGATGGGTTGCAACAGATTGCAGTCGCCGGAACACAGACTGCCTGGATGATGGAGCCGTTATTTTACAACAACAACAGTTGATGGTGACCATCGAACAAGTGTGCCCCACGAGGGGTATTTCATGTTGAATGTTCAGCTCTCCTGATCTGCGTTTGTGAGTGATCACATTACGCAAATCATGAGGGAAGAGTTTCACTTTCACACCCCTTCAAGTGCATGGCGAGGCCAAGTGCCAGGGTGGTCATGTGAATGTCGTACCCCCTGATCCAGTTCTAGCGCATAAGATACACCTAGATCATTGGTGGGGGAGCAACATGTATTGCGACTTGAACCCACTTCATACGCACAACCCACGTGGGCACATGGGTTCAAAGTCACGAATTTTGCCTCGTACGACTTGGTTCCAAACGCAGAAGATGTGCCCAAGCGAGACGGGGACTTTGAGAGTCGGCTCGTATCTGGTACAAACGCACCTGAGTCAACTCTGTATAGTTTACCATCTACAATGTGCATGATTTTGAATATGCATCTCCAGTTCACTGTTGGCGTAGTACATTTGGGACGCATGGCCCGTGCTGTCTTAGATTTCTTCGTACCAGCCCGCGAAGGCGTATAGTACAGAAAATCCAACTCATTCTTGCCATGACAGTGAGTGATTCTGTTAAAGAAAGAGGCCCTCTCCCGTACGCCAGAGTTCATATGCGGGAAGCTGGATGCACCTTTGTTTCGTCGGCGCATCTTTTTCGACTGGGAAGAGGACAGTTGGAGAATGCAGTCAATATTACATTTTTCTGGCAGATGTACGGTACTGGCGGGGGAATCTTGCTTGCTGAAAACGTCAGCAGGAAGGGTGGGCTGCGATGGTGCGATCCCTTCAGCGGTGGTGCTCGGCGCATCTCCTTTGCGCACCCAGACTTGGCGAGTCTTCTTCGGCTTTGGCAGCCGCTTCGAAGGACTTGCGCTGCCTTCAGAGATGAACTCCTCATACGCCTGTTGATTGAGGTATACCACGAGTATCTTGTGAGAGGAGGCAAGCTTGATGTTGTTGGATTGTGACACAACTTTCTCGTCAGAAGAGAAAGAAGACCCCAGCAGAGTCGCCAGCTTGTTTGACATCAAAAATGCAACAAAATTTTGTTGATTGATAAAATTTTGGTATTTCAATTATAAACAAAATATTATACAATATAGGACTTAGACATAGTCCTATGTAACGCCCCAGTCCTAAAATACTTGGGACTAGATACGTATCATGCCAGCTGTATACATACGAGTAAATGAAAGGCTCGTATGTATACATAAGCTGTAAAATGTAGAAAGCCATGCTCAAACTAAATCTCATCCTCAAATATAAAGTTTTAATGATATTGTCATTTGTACAAATGTTGGGCGGAGACATATCCACTACCAACAAGTTTAAATAAGAAAGAAATATACAAATAAATGATTTGGTCGAGCGAAGCAAATGACGAGTCCCAGAGCAATCATTACGAAGGAAGGAAGACATGGCCTTAGCTAGAGCACCTGCAAGAAATCACGAAGCACACACCTGGAGAGATCACCAGGTCCTCAGAGGGATGTAACAAGACACATAATATCATGACATAAACTAAATAGTAAGAGCTCAATAGAAAATATACATGAGTAAAGGTTCTTAACCATTCTAGGTGGAATATGCACTTTAGAAGACAATGTTCTATGCAGGAGCTTATGTGTTCAGCATAGATGGAGAGAGAGAGAGAGAGAGAGTGGCAGTAGGTAGCACCCATAAGAGACACTATCGGACATGGGCAAAAAGTAGCACTCATACGAGACACTATCGGCCCCGGGGCAGTAAGTAGCGCTCATACGAGACGCTATCAGCCCAAATCTATATGTGTACTGAACATGTAGCCCCTACGCTAATAACTGTCTCCTCCCTCTCCATGATACTATACATGCGTCGTCTCCACGACACTGTTTAATCCTTAATAACTGCCAAGTCTTCTACAAAATCTATTAGCAGTTATATCCTAACGTACGACATGTACGCACCGATGTACGGTTGATACGCAAGTCCGAGACTATATGCGACTCACAACTCACACACAACCCATGGCACATCGTGACAGTTTATGAGATGCTCTAAACATATGGTAATCCCTTAACTCTAAGCCAATTGCATAAAATATAGTAATTTGCATCTACATATAGTTTTGAAGAACAACTTTATATTTGCTAAAAATAAGAAAAAGCATGCATGATATTGAGCAAGAAATTAAACAGTAAAGGAAGGTGTCTTGCCTGGTGTTACGCCTGGTGTGGTGCAATGATCCAACAAGTCCTGTTCTGTCCAATGGCCGGGGTCGATATGTGAGGGTCCGGTATTTCATGAGAAAGTGAAACGCGTGATCAGTCGTGATCAATGGTGAAAATCGAAGAGAAATTGTGGAGAGTAACTACTTATACTATTTTAGAAATTATCGATCTTTCTTGAAAACTTTATTTTTTACTAGTCAAAATAATTTAGATAAAAATCTAGAGAAATCAATTTAAGGCAAAAACCAAGATTTGAAAGTAGATGTAGGTAGATCCCAAAGCTATATTCTCGTCATAAATAAAATTTCAAAAAAATATTTAATATATATTTATATTTAGAAATAACATAATAGTACTATTTAGAAGCCATTATTGAATATATAACATTTTATTCTAAATATACAGATATATAAACTCCAAATATTTTATATAGGCACTAAATAATCTATAAGCCCAAAAATTTGTTATTAATATATCCAAATACTACTAATAATAAACTGAACATTGTTCATTAATATTGATAGCAGTAATAATAATAATAATTATAAATAGATACTTTTTCTTATAGTAAGCATTTATCTAAGTAGTATAATAAAAATAAAACAAAAATAAAATAAATAAAAGATCAGCCCGCTGCTTCTTATACTTAGATTACAAAAGAAAATAAAGAGAGAGGAGACATAGAGGGGGAGAAATTAAAGGGAAAGTGAGAGAGTGGGAACGGCGGAGAGGGAGAGAGAGAGGGACGGAGGGTTTACCGGCGGAGGAAGGCGTCGGGGCAGGAAGCCGACGTGCGGAGAGACTACTGCGGGCGGCGTGTGGTGCTGCCCCAAAGCTCGGAGGCGGCCGGCTTGGACGGCTGCTCGCCAGCACGCGGCGGAGGGAGTTGTACGGCTCCGATGCGCGAGGAGGGGTTAGCGTCGGCGGTGGTCGGCTGTTCGTGCCCTCATGCTGCGGCAGGAGGCCGACGAAAGATCCGTCGAGGGTGGGGCAACGCGAAGGAGGCAGATCCACTCGGGATGGATCGGGAGGGGTCGCCCAGGTGTCGTGCGCACGGCGGTGAGGAGGGGTTTCGTGGTGGCCGACAGCGGAGGCGCTGGCCACGGGTAGCTTTGGCGGAGGCGCCCCCACTGGCAGCTGCGGACTAGGCTCGGCTGGGCGAAGGTAGGCGACTACACGTGCGCGGCGGCGATGAGCTCAAGCACAGCGAAGGCGGATCAGAGGTGAGTCTAGGGTTAGGGTTTTGTTTCTTGTTTCTGGTGGTGGTGGGTTGGGCGTACCGCGACGGTTGCCGCGATTGCTACGGCGGTGACGGTGATGATGATGGTGTTGGTCGGAACGACCGGCTATATATGTGGGGTCAATTTTGGAGACGGGTGGAGCTGGGTGGTTCTCGGCTGGGTGTTGCTGGCCGAGGCGGGGATAGCGGTGATTGTCGTGGTGAGGATGATAAGGGCTGGGTGAACAGAGTTGGCGGCAGTAGGTTGTGTCTGCGGGTTGAGGAGCTGTGATGTGGGCGAGGTGCAGTCGTCGGAGGCTGTCCAGAAGGAGGGGCATGGTCGAGTAGTCCGGTGAGGTGCGGAGGTGTGGTATCGACAGTGGTGTTGATGGTTGCGCGTGTGAGCGCCGAGGATGGTGGGTGTTGTCGAAGAACGATAGGGGTTGGATTGTGTCTTGCACGACACGGAGAAAATGTGGGGTCCGGCATGTCGGACACGAAGATGATATTGTAGTTATACAAATAGAATTATAGTGGATGGGAGGTACGGACACAGACACAATGCACGTTGTGGTGGTGGAAAATTTATGGATTGAAATGTTATGGAGTAAGGAGAGGACAATGAGGCTCTCCTTATATAGGAGGTAGAACCCTATTTGGATAAGAATTTGGATTAGTTTAAAACCCCGTAGATAATCACATATTAATTCAAATCGATTTAAAAATTACTCCAATCAAATCCAAATCCAATTCAAATTTTAGATCAATCTAATCTAAATTTATATAGATAAATTCTAATCAAATAAAATCTATTTAAAATAAAGTCAATAAAATCTTCTCAAATTTAAATTATCACAATCAATTAAATTTAAACCAAAACACTATTTTAATATACTTTTTTGAATAATAAAATATTAATATTAAATAAATTTCAAAAATAAAATTATATACATAAAATCTAAATTTATGTACCTCGTATGCAATAGATATTTGCATAAAACCTCATTTTCAAAATTACTATTTATATAACCTTTCATGATGTATAATAAAGAATTGAAAAATTCTAATATGACGCATTTTACAACTTTACGAAATTAAAAATATTTATTATTTGAAAAACCATGCTTCTAAATAAAATTATTTTTACAAAATATTACCTCGCACATATTCGCACTCGACGAGCCATCCGAAAATACGTACTCATACGCGACGTATAATACGGCTATGCGACGTACAATACAAAGCAAAAATTAAAACCAAATTTATTTATAAAAAAAATTATAGTAGAAATTTAGGGGATTTACGTCCTACCCAACTTAAAAGAATTTCGTCCTCGAAATTTAGGAGTAGATAGGGTTGAGGGAAAACACTAGAGTTTATCGATAAGAAGTTTAAGCAACGGTTCGGAAAAGGAATCCAGCAAGCAATTTGAACAACAATAATCTAGACAAAAACTTCTGGTATATTTTAGAAGATATCTCATGGCATCCTAATCAATGTCTAAATCCAAAAAAACGACTATCATTTATCCAAGACGTGCAAGCTCACAAAAATTGTTACAAATTTTCAAATCCCAAAAATTTACTAGCTCGTTACTCTTGACTCAAAATTTCATCGTTATATCTCGAGTTGTCTCATCAATAGTAACTTTATACAGTCTCTTCAAATTTTTGAATTTTATATTCCACAAAAATTTTAATTTTTCATAAAACCTCCTCTCTTTTTTTTCTTTTTTTTGAAATATATTTTCCTTTTATTCTCTTTAGTTTACCTCTAAAGTTTACTCACAAAATCTTGAATTCCCACTATATTTATATATCGAATCCGCTATCCGAACGATCGAAATTAGATAAGTCCAACAATAAATTTAAATTTACTTCTCTCAATCATATCTATATATACATAAATATTTTCTCCAAATAGATTTCGCCATTCATACTATTTTCAAAATGATATTCAATGAATCTCTATCCTTCTTTTCCAACATAAATATGCACATTTCCTCAAGCTTTAATTTCCTTGAAATTCAAATTTCAAAATCTTTAATCAAGGTAGTTGAAGTAAAAGTCAAACTCTTCTAGAAAATTTAGGTTTATTTATCAACATAGAGAAAATTTTATCCCTTATACACCAAACATAAACTTCATTTCAACTTTGGATAAATCTCAAACCTTTTGGCAATTGCAAATATACTGTCCTTTGATCTTCCCAAACATAATATCACACCTCTTAATCAAATAGATCAATAACTTATGACTCATAACCACCGAATCGTTTCATTTAACTAAACCACCAATCTCCTTTATGGGATTTTTTTTCTACATCTAACTCATGTCTAAACAAAGGGCATTATGATCAAATCTTCATCTTCGTACAAGGGTATCCAAGGAAACAAGGTTTGCACGAATCATAGTGAAGCAAAACAATTTGGAAGGGGAATGCGGTTAGGTTTAATGATCGTGGTAAGGGTAGGATCAATAATAGCGGTCGTGAGTTATTGCATGAAAAGTAAAGGATGATAGGGTATAAGTAAATCAAGACAATAAAAGGATAAGGATCAAGTAATCAAGATAAACACAAAGTTAAGCATTAAAGGAATTAAGTAGATCCAAAAATCATATATTGGGTCGAAAGATTTGAGTTGAGGTTGAGTCCATATCTATGGTCAAAAGTATATCGGTACAATGGTAAAGGTTATAGTTTAGTTTTTGTGACCCTAAAGTCGCATCATAAAAAAAAAGGATATACGGGGACGTGGTTTAGTGGCACGCAATATACCAACATGAAGGTGGGCTCGTCTAGGTCTTGCATATGAAATTTGTTGGATGAAAAAAATCTAGTATTGTGCTCCAAATATCCAAGTCACGGTAAAGGACACAAAAAGAATTTAAAATAGAAAGTGAGAGTTCATGAGATAATGATTAACGCACAAAATAAATGACCAAGTTAAAGCATAAAATAAAGATAATTCAGATTCTAGTAGATCAAGGTAAAATAGGTTAGGAATACAGTTTCTAGAGATATGATAGCCCTTGATGGGGTATGATCAAGGAACAATCCAATTATTTTTCAAGTTCAAATGGTTAGAAAGTCACGATAAAATCTAGATTTGAGGGAATGTCGAGTGAGTCAACTTTGAAATATAACCACATGATCTTAGAGATGACTAACAACACTTGTGTATACACTACTATCATCGTCATGGGGGATATGGCAATTAAAGTGGAATCCTTCTAACTCATTAGGGTTATCTTGGTGGCCTATCATTTAAATTTAAAACCCAAGTTTCCTTCAAAGAGTTTCTAAATAAATTTTCCAAAAATGAACAACCATAATTTGTATTTACTCCAAGCCGTCTAATTTAATCAAGATTAAAAGTTTAATCCCTTCCATAATTCTTCAAGTGATCCTTCATCCCGTTACTACTAACTTTTTTTTTCAAGATTTAACATTTTCACTCCAACCTTCGAACTCAAGAGTTCATAAACCATGAATGTATAAAAATTTTAATATTTCTTCATAACTTTAAAACTCCAAAATTTTCTCAAAAATTCTCGAGTTAAATCCTTAGCATATCATGAGCAATCTAATTTTTTTTTTTTTGCTCAATATTTTAACGCACTCATCAATCATAACTTCACTTCTAAGTCATTCAAACATAATCTCAACCTTTAAATGGTAATTCATTTAATCAATCCAAATGACTTTTCATTACATCGTTAGTAAATTTTCTAAAAATTTAATATTAGCAATTCAATTTTCAAACTCAATATTCAAATTTTTACCAAAATTTGATATCCATAATCACAACTTTTTAAACCCAAAATCTAAATAGATTTGTAAATCCACATTCAAATGACACGATTTCAAATTTGAACTTTTTCTCAACAATCGTTTCCATTTCTTCCAAATATTTTAAACCAGAATTTCAATATCATTACTTCAACTTGAAATTTAAAATTTCATGAACTTATTAATTGTGAACCATACAACACAATTTAAAACCTTGGGAGTTTACCAAGCTTTATCAATTGCCCTCATAAATCTTGCAGCAGTATTTAAATAAATAAAAATTCTTTTCAACTATCTTTATATCTCTTCAAGGATGTATAACTATAATTCACTGAATCATAAATATTTTTCAAAGACCTTCAAAAATCAAAACTCAAAAATCAATTCAATTTTCTTTCTCAATTTTATATAGATTCCACTATCATTTTGTAGATAAAATTCTAACAATCCTTCAAAGTTATTAATGTTGCTACTACCCAACTTAGAATTAACTAATCCCCAAGTTCAAATTTCTTGAAAATATGGTCTCCCTTATCCTCATATCTTTATAACTCAAATAGGATCTTAATGCATACTAGTTGTCAATATAATCCTTCTAGCCAAGTGGTTGACCTATGAGCATATATTAGTGTAGTCATCTTCCTATCAAGTGTGGAAATAAGGATTAGGGTAAAAAAGCTCAAGCAAGGTGTAGATCAATGAAGTTGAACAAGTAATTCGAAAAAATTAGTCAAGGAAGAGGGTCAAGCAGGTGGATGAGATCCTATACTCTAATCCTATATTGCAGGCCCGTTTGTTACAGTCATATAACAGAAACGGCAAACTAGACCTGCATGGGCCACAACAAAAATATGTAACACCCAGTCCCAAAATACTTGGAACTAGATACGTATCATGCCAGCTGTATACATACGAGTAAATGAAAGGCTCGTATGTATACATAAGCTATAAAATATAGAAAGCCATGCTTAAACTAAATCGCATCCTCAAATATAAAGTTTTAATGATATAGTCATTTGTACAAACGTTGGGCGGAGACATATCCACTACCAACAAGTTTAAATAAGAAAGAAAAATACAAATAAATGATTTGGTCGAGCGAAGCAAATGACGAGTCCCAGAGCAATCATCACGAAGGAAGAAAGATATTGCCTTAGGTAGAGCACCTGCAAAAAATCACGAAGCACACACCTGGAGAGATCACCAGGTCCCCAGAGGGATGTAACAAGACACATAATATCATGACATAAACTAAATAGTAAGAGCTCAAAAGAAAATATACATGAGTAAAGGTTCTTAACCATTCTAGGTGGAATATGCACTTTAGAAGACAATGTTCTATGCAAGAGCTTAGGTGTTCAGCATAGATGGAGAGAGAGAGAGAGAGAGTGGCAGTAGGTAGCGTTCATAAGAGACACTATCGGCCATAGGCAAAAAGTAGCACGCATACGAGACACTATCGGCCCCGGGGCAGTAAGTAGCGCTCATACGAGACGCTATCAGCCCAAATCTATATGTGTACTGAACATGTAGCCCCTACGCTAATAACTGTCTCCTCCCTCTCTATGATACTATACATGTGTCGTCTCCACGATACTGTTTAATCCTTAATAACTGCCAAGTCTTCTACACAATCTATTAGCAGTTATATCCTAACGCACGGCCTGTACGCACCAATGTACAGTCGATACGTAAGTCCGAGGCTATATGTGACTCACAACTCACACATAACCCGTGGCACATCGTGACAGTTTATGAGTTGCTATAAACATATGGTAGTCCCTTAACTCTAAGCCAATTGCATAAAATATAGTAATTTGTATCTACATATAGTTTTGAAAGAACAACTTTATATTTGCTAAAAATAAGAAAAATTATGCATGATATTGAGCAAGAAATTAAACAGTAAAGACAAGGTATCTTGCCTGGTGTTACGCCTGGTGTGGTGCAAGGATCCAACAAGTCCTGTTCTGTCCAATGGCAGGGGTCGATATGTGAGGGTCCGGTATTTCATGAGAAAGAGAAACGCGTGATCAGTCGTGATCAATGGTAAAAATCGAGAAGAAATTGTGGAGAGTAACTACTTATACTATTTTAGAAATTATCTATCTTTCTTGAAAATTTTATTTTTTTACTAGTCAAAATAATTTAGATAAAAATCTAGAGAAATCAATTTAAGGCAAAAACCAAGATTTGAAAGTAGATGTAGGTAGAGCCCAAACCTATATTCTCGTCATAAATAAAATTTCAGAAAAATATTTAACATATATTTATATTTAGAAATAACATAATACTACTACTTAGAAGCCATTATTGAATATATAACATTTTATTCTAAATATACAGATATATAAAATCCAAATATTTTATATAGGCACTAAATAATCTATAAGCCCAAAAATTTGTTATTGATATATCCAAGTACTACTAATAATAAACTGAACATTGTTCATTAATATTGATAGCAGTAATAATAATTATTATTATAAATAGATACTTTTTCATATAGTAAGTATTTATCTAAATAGTATAAAAAAATGAAACAAAAATAAAATAATAAAATAATTAAAAGATCAGCCTGCTGCTTCTTATATTTAGATTATAAAGGAAAATAAAGAGAGAGGAGACATAGAGGGGGAGAAAGTAAAGGGAAAGAGAGAGAGTGGGAATGGGGAAGAGGGAGAGAGAGAGGGACGGAGGGTTTACCTGCGGAGGATGGCGTTGGAGCTGGAAGCCGGCGCGTGAAGAGACTGTTGCGGGCGGCGAGTGGTGCTCCCCAAAGCTCGAAGGCGGCCGGCTTGGGCGGCTGCTCGCCAGCACGCGGCAGAGGGAGTTGCACGGCTCCGGCACGTACGGAGGGGTTGGCGTCGGCAGTGTCGGCGGTTCATGCCCTCACGCTGCGGTAGGAGGCTGGCGGAAGATCCGGCGAGGGTGGCACGACGCGGAGGAGGCGGATCCGCTCGGGATGGCTCGGGAGGTGTCGCCCCTGGTGTCGTGCATACGGCGATGAGGAGGGGTTTCTTGGTGGCCGACGGTAGAGGCGCCCCCATGGGCAGCTGCGGCCTAGGCTCGGCTGGGCCAAGGTAGGCGACCACACGTGCGGGGCGGTGATGAGCTCAGGCGCGGCGGAGACGTCACGGTGGCGGATCGTAGGTGAGTCTAGGGTTTGGGTTTTGTTTCTTGTTTCTGGTGGTGGTGGGTTGGGTGTGCCATGGCAGTTGCTGCAGTGGATACGGCGGTGACGGTGATGATGATGGTGTTGGTCGAAACGACCGGCTATATATGCGGGGTCGATTTTGGAGACGGGTGGAGCTGGGTGGTTCTCGGCTGGGTGTTGCTGACCGAGACGGTGATAGCGGTGGTTGTCATGGTGAGGATGATGAGGGCTGGGTGAACGGAGTTGGCGGTAGTAGGTTGTGTCTGCGGGTGGAGGAGGTGTGATGTAGACGAGGTGCAGTCGTCGGAGGTTGTCCAGGAGGAGGGGCATGGTCGGGTGGTCCGGTGAGTTGCGGAGGCGTGGTATCAGCAGTGGTGTTGATGGTTGCGTGTGTGGGCGTCGAGGATGGTAGGTGTTGTCGAGAAACGATAGGGGTTGGATTGTGTCTTGCACGACATGGAGAAAATATGGTGTCCGACATGTCGGACACGGTGTTGATATTGTATTTGTACAAATAGAATTATAGTGGATGGGAGGTACGGACACAGATATGATGCACGTTGTGGTGGTGGAAAATTATGGGTTGAAATTTTATGGAGTAAGGAGAGGACAATAAGGCTTTCCTTATATAGGAGGTGGAACCCTTTTTGGATAAGGATTTGGATTAGTTTAAAACCCTGTAGATAATCACATATTGATTCAAATCGATTTAAAAATTACTCCAATCAAATCCAAATCCAATTCAAATTTTAGATAAATCTAATCTAAATTTATATAGATACATTACATTTTCAAATAAAAGCTATTTAAAATAAAGTCAATAAAATCTTCTCAAATTTAAATTATCGCAATCAATTAAATTTAAACCAAAACACTATTTTAAAATATTTTTTTGAATAATAAAATATTAATATTAAATAAATTTTGAAAATAGAATTATATATATAAAATCTAAATTTATGTACCTCGTATGCAATGAATATTTGCATAAAATCTCATTTTCAAAATTACTATTTATATAACCTTTCATGATGTATAATAAAGAATTGAAAATTTTTAATATGACATATTTTACAACTTTACGAAATTAAAAATATTTATTATTTATTATTTGAAAAACCATGCTTCTAAATAAAATTATTTTTACAAAATATGTACCTCGCACATATTCGCACTCGACGAGCCATCCGAAAATACGTACTCATACGCGACGTACAATACGGCTATGCGACGTACAATATAAAGCAAAAATTAAAACCAAATTTATTTATAAAAAAATTATAGTAGAAATTTAGGGGGTTTACATCCTAGGAGTACACTTTTGTTTTTATATGGAAACTGTATCGGTGGAACGAGTGGTAATGCGTTGACACCGTTGACGATCTGATGACGATCTTGAATTCTCTGAAGGTCTGGGCTGCTCTGGATGCCGGAGCATTTGGAGGAGAAGTAGACGTTTTGTGTCTCTTTTTGTCTCTATAGGTAGATATGATGATCTATCTGTCTGTGTGTGTGTGTATGAAGGAATGACCCATCTATTTATAGGCAGCAGACTGGTCTGCACATGCGCGCATATGTAGGATGTGCCTATACGTGGGAATGCCACGTGGCTGATGTTGTGGGGCGCATGGACGATGCGCCCTGAGTTGAAGCTGAATCTTATTTAAACTAAACTGTTGGGCTGCAATGGAGGTGACACGTGGCGGTTGTGAAGATTCGGCCGTTGCTGAGATCTTGCTTGGTTGCACCCATTCGTAGGCAGAACTAGATTAAATGACACATGGCACGTGTTCATGTCTCAAAGATCTCGAATTTGTTGGAGGGTCATATGTCAGGATGCGCCTAGGATCTGGCGCATGGGGCGACTTGGTCTATGACTTTCAGAGGTCACAGACAAGTCTTGACGCATGGCTTCTGAGGCGCATGCAGAGCTTCGAGTGCATGGTTATGGAAGAACATACAGAGACTTTGCTTCTGTCTTTTGGGATCGGGAGTAAGTCGAGAGCGCATGGCTTTTGAGGTACATGCAAATTACTGAGGGCATGGCTGTAGAGGCGCATGCAAGTGATCGGTCGGCCACGTGGTAAAGTACAACCATAACAACCATAACCGACAAAAGCAAGTAATGATGATGTGGACGTCTGCGGCTCTTCATTTTCTATAAAAAGCTGTAAACTGTTCTGTCTTCGGGGACGTGCTGCCGACTCTGTCACATAGCATTAAATGCTTGATGGGTGACAAATTGAAGCGGATACATCAGTTTGTGCCCCACTAGGCCCATGGGTCCATGTCCTATTGGACGCATCAATACGGAGCGCATGGTACTGACGGCGCATCTGCCGTATGGCACATCCTTGTTTGACCGTCAGTTGAGTTCTTTGAGGCGTTAATGGCTGTTTTGACTTGGCTGAATACGAAGAGGCAGATTCATTGGCAATAATGCAAATTCATTACACAGAATATGAGGAGACTACCACTTGGGCAAGGGTTGCCCCGGCCTATAAATAGCTTTGTGAAGAGTTTTGTTTCTCATTTTACTTAGCTCTTCTTCATGGAGGTAAATTCGATCGGTCTCTTACCTCGACGAGTTGACGATGAACTCCTTTCGAAGACGAATATGTCGAGTTGGTTTATTCACCATCGGCCCTATTTTCGTACAAGCCTATGAAAGTGCCTGTTGCATCTAAATATCAGGATCATCGTATCCCGACACAGGCTGAAGGTGCATGTTGTATCCAAAGATCGGGACAATCGTGCTCCGATTTTTGTTATACTGGAAGAGACGTAGGTCGGGGCTATCGTACCCCTATTTTGTTAGACTAGAAGAGCCACTCCTCCTGCTAGAGTGCCCGCACATTGACGAGGAAGTGATTCGCTCTGACTACGCACGGGGATGCGCCTACGCTGAGATGTTGGAATGATGTGCCTAGTTGTAGAACTTGAGTGATGCGCCTGGCTGTATGTTGAAGTGATGTGCCTGATAAGTGATGCGTCTGGTTGTAGCTTTTAGGATTTTCTTTCTCTTTGTAAAAGAATTCTCCTTTGTAAAAAAGTTTTAGACATGTAATAGACTTTCATATGGAATAAAAGCTCATTTTTTATTTTTCTTTGCTATTTTCTGCTGTGCCAAGTGTTCTGCTGAGTTTCCTGGCGCGTGTCAATTTGGGCGCATGAGAGTTAGGGCGCATAGGTTTTGGCCTAAGATGTGCCTGAAATTCCATGCTTCTGTACAAGCACCTAGGAGATCAAACATATTGCTTTTGTACAAGCACCTAAGATGTGCCTGAAATTCCATGCTTCTGTACTAAACATATTGTTATCTTGATTCGTCTCAACCCCTGTGCCCTAAAATCCGCCCCGTACTTTTCCGGCAAACCCCGTCCCCGGTGCCACCTTCCCCAGGCCGCGCCTTGACCGGCGACCAACCCCGCAGCACCGCCCGAGTTTCCGAGCCACCCCACGCAGTTTTTCCCGACGCCGGACCCGCGCATCCAGCGTCGCCGGTCCCTCCCGCACGCCCCTAGCCCCGACCTTCCGCCGGCGCACTTCCCTGGCTCTCCGAGGTTGACCCCCTGTCCTCAATTTGCTGTCCAGTGCTTCTGTGCGTGTGGCGCTGTCCCGAGGAGCCGTTCCCCGTGAGTTTCTGACGTGATTTTGGTTCTGTTCCGCGGTTCTGCGTGTTCCGAGTCCGAGGCATCACTTCGGATTCCTTCGATTTCGGTAACTTCTGGATAGTCCCATAGTTCTCTAATAGTCTGTGATAAAAAACTGGTCCCCCGATTCCTTCGGGAATTCGGATTTTTGGTTATCCTTCGGGAAATTTGGTTTTCTGTTACGTTTCTGGCTTCAGAAAATTTCGGATAGTTGTTCTCTGATTTTTGGGTTCTGTGGATGGATTGATGATTTTCGGATTTTACGAGAACACTTTGGAAAGAGTTCTGATGATTTTCGGAGTTTCTGAGTTTAGTTGGGTTTTCGAAATTTTCGGAAACGAATTTCTGATTTGGGTTTGATATAATAGTTTTGTGGTTATATTAGAGTATCCCTGGTTTGGGATTTATTTTGCAGGAAAAATCGGCGCGTTTCCCAGTTTTGGGTTATCCCGAAAATAGAGGGAATCCTGCCAAAATTTTTATAAAAATTTGATTATATGATTTTAAAACGATTTTCGGAAATGATATTATTTTAGGGCGACGACCTTATCGGTCAATGGGCCCCAGTGAAATGCAAACGCACCGGTCTGTTCGGACGTTGAGGCAGAGTAGCTGTAAGTGAAGATTGGACTAGTTCTGAGACTCATACTATTTTATTTTTTTAAATTAGAATTATTAGTTATTATTATGTAATTTTGTAGGTAAATTACAAGACTAACAATTTCTTTCTCTTATTTCAATTCATGGAAATGTAAGGGCATAAGCTCATTTATCTATTTTTGTAAATCTGTAATAAATAGGGATCAGCTGTGGATTTTCTGGGATTGTGAACGCGTAGGATTAATTAAATATTAATATTAATTATTAGTTAGAAATTCACGATTTTCTCATTTAAAGAAAAGAAAATATTTTATAAAAATACTAATTTTTCCCAATAAATTGACAAAAACAAGTTTTCCGAAATAAAATATAAATTTAGATTTCCTTAGTTGTGACGCACTAGAAAAACGTGTTTTGATTGTGTTGGTTAATACAAGACTAAAATTGACTAGGAGACAAAGTTTAGAGATTGTAACTAGATAATTCTAGAGTTGTGGTTTCTGAGACAAATTCCCAGAAACGTAGGATTTCAAGGAAGAGTGTGACTGTTCAAATCCCGAAGTACCAATCTCGTCCAACTTGAGAAATTTAAGGTAAGTACATTTATGTTGATTACAATTATTTAATAATCACTTCACTGCAATTTTAAACCACTGTTCAAACACGAACTCTTTCGGGAGTATTGACTGTACTGTTGGGGACTGGGGTAGTAGAGTAGTGGATATGACCAAATCCAAAATTAGGATAACTGACTGTATTAGCTTTCCCCTCTTCACACGGGGACAAGCCATACCGTATCGCTAGGATACTACTGTAACCCAATCCGGTCATATTCATTACCTATTCACATCACTGTACTGTATTATTTCAAAACTGTTCATTTTCAAACTGTTTAAAAGTGTATAATTTTATTGTTAAATAAATTGTCAAGATTAGCATAAATTGTACTTTGCTCCTTTCCTGACTGGATAACCGTAGGTACTACTGATGACCTGGAGATGTTGATCAATAGCTACTATGATCCTGATTTGTACCCGGCGGTACTTCCATCTGAGAAGGATGTTGTGGCGTCTCCATAGATACTACTTTAGTATTGAGAGTTTTGTTGTTTCTTTGTTATTTTCAGTTTATGGATCTTTTGTAACAGAACAAGTTTAAATTATCGTTTAAATAAATGTTGTGGCAAACTTAGTTTCAAATGTTGTTGATTACCTGCATATGGATTACAGCTTACTGTCGCCGTCTCATCAACGGTGCAGGCTGGGCATGATCCGATTCGACCCAAGTATTTGGGGACCGGGTCGTGACATGTTTTTAGTGGTGGCCCATGCAGGTCTATCAATCAACAACTTAGGAAAACCTAGGAAACAGTTAGAACACTAGAACATCAAATTGTCACAACGTAGGACCGATATATATATATATGTTAAATATTTTTTTTGATTATAGACGGGTAGGCTACCTTGCTTATGTTTATATCCTAAACCTTTCAGAGAATGGCTACTGACAATACCAATCCTGGTGGCGATGGGGTATCTTCACCCTATCATACCCCACCTCCCCAATTAAGTCCGGATCCTACACCTCGGCAGCTGGCCGACCGTCCCCATAATACAACGACGGATCCATCATCTTCTCGGATAGAGATGCAGCCCCCTGTGGTTTCGCCCACTCCAGCTGCCCCACCGGTACCTATGGACCCTACTGACCTCATAGGTCTACTAAGAGGAGTGCTAGAAGCCCAGAGAACTCAAGCTGAAGCTCATCGCGAGTAGACGGCCATTATGAGAGAAGGCATGGAGAATGCCCATAGCGTGGCAATGGCTGCATTGGAAAGAGGAGAAGTAGCTCATCAGGAACCAAGGCCTGCCAAGGTAAACATAAATTTAAGGATTAATTTATGTAATAATAAGGCCATTTAATTAATGGAAATCATATTGCCAAGGTGGACGATATTGAGAGCTTTAAGAAGCAGAACCCTCGACCCTTCAAAGGAACCGAGGGAATCGTCTATGCTGACGAATGGCTCGACAGTATGGAGCGTCTCCTGAGCATCGCTCGACTTCCAGAAGACCTCAAGGCTGAAGCAGTAGGACTCCAACTGCAAAATATAGCAAGCACCTGGTATCGGAATGAACCCCGACTCCAAGATAGGCAGATTGACTGGGACACCTTCAAGAGGTTATTCCAGAGGAAGTTCTTCCCAACTTCAGAGTTGCGGGAGATGGAGCGACAATTTCAGAACCTGAAGCAGGGCAACATGACTGTGGAAGAGTATGCTGCTGAATTTGGCCAGCTCAGCCGATTTGCCAAGAACCTGGTGGCTGATCCTGACGATCGTGCTGAAAGGTTCAGATATGGACTGAGAGAAGAGATTCGCACCCATGTGATCTCAGGCGGTGCTAAGACTTATGAAAAGATCCTGGAGCAAGCTCAAGACATAGAGAAGAGCCAACCTGTCCGCTCGAAGAGAGATTATCCTGGAACTAACAACTTCCAGGGTAATCAGAAGAAGCCTAACAACAACAATAACAACAGCAACAACAACAATCGTCCTCCCTACCAGCAGGCGAGGAACAATGACAAGGCGCCTCAGAGGCAGATCCCCATCTGCAACTTTTGCAAGAGGCCGGGACATCTGGCAAACATCTGCAGGAAGAGGCTAGGGCACTGCTTAGTCTGTGGGTCTTCCACCCATCAAGTGAGGGACTACCCTTTGTCGACTAACCGGACTGGAGAAACTCTGCAGAAAGGACCTCTGCCCACTCAGCAACAACAGTTTGGGCAACATCAACAGAAGACGGGGCGAACTTTTGCCCTGACAGCAGAGAAACCAGAGCCAGCTCAGAAACCTGTAGGAGATGTCATATCAGGTTCTATATATGTGCATTCCTACCCTGCCTTAGCTTTATTTGATTCGGGAGCATCACATAGTTTCATATCCACCAAATTCATATCTGCACATCATATAGTTACTGGCTTTAGCAAGAAGATCTGTAGAGTTATGACTGGAGGAGGACCCCTACCTATCACTGAGACCTGTAATTGCCCTATCACCATAGCTGGCCATAACTTTATAGCACCTTTGTTTGTCATGCCCTTACCTAACTATGATATAGTCCTAGGGATGGACTGGTTGAGTAAGCAGCATGCGTTGATAGACTGTCATCGAGGATGTGTAGTCTTCAGCCCACCTGGAGAACCGGAGTTTGAAATCTCTCGAACTCCGGAGGAGATGGAATGTGTTACCTATACCTCTATCACTGAAGAATCCGGACCTCCGCACCCTATCATAGCAGAATTTTTGGATGTTTTCCCTGATAGTCTTCCCGGGTTACCCCCAGATCGAGACATAGAGTTCACCATTGACCTAGTCCCCGGCTCTTTCCCTATTTCTAAGGGATGCTACAGAATCAACCCGAAGGAGGCCAAGGAGATGAAAGATCAGATCAATGAACTGAAGGCTCTGGGATTCATTCGAGATGGAGCTTCACCCTGGAGAGTACCTGTCTTGTTTGTGCCCAAGAAGGACGGAACTGTGAGGATGTGCATCGACTATCGGGCGCTGAACAATATCACCATCAAGAACAAGTACCCTTTGCCCCGGATCGATGACATGTTTGACCAACTCAGTGGAGCCAAGGTGTTCTCGAAAATTGATCTCAGATCTGGCTACCATCAGATCAAGGTCAGGAAGGAGGACATTCTCAAGACGGCGTTCAATACCAAGTATGGGCAGTTTGAATTCTTGGTCATGCCGTTTGGACTGACAAATGCTCCTGCGGTGTTCATGAACCTTATGAACAAGGCTTTCTATGAATACTTAGATCAATTTGTTGTTGTCTTCATTGATAACATTTTGATCTATTCGAAGACTGAAGAGGAGCATGAGGAGCATCTCAGGAAAGTTCTGGGAACTTTGAGGAAAGAGAAGTTATATGGTAAGCTATCCCAATGTGAATTCTTTCTAGACAAGGTGGATTTTCTTGGCTATGTTGTCACAGGAGAAGGAATTTCGGTGGATCCTAAGAAGATAGCTGCTGTGGAGAAGTGGTCTACCCCAAGCTTAGTTGCTGAGATCAGAAGTTTCTTGGGCTTGGCTGGCTACTACCGAAAGTTCGTGAAGGACTTTGCTAGAATTGCCGAGCCGATGACGAAGCTGACTCGGAAGAATGAAGAGTTCATCTGGACAGAAGATTGCCAGGCCGCATTCGAGGAGCTGAAGAAGAGGCTTGCCACTGCACCAATCCTTGCGCTACCCGCAGGATCCGGTGGTTTCACAATCTACAGCGATGCCTCTGGAAAAGGACTGGAATGTGTTCTTCAACAGAATGGAAAAGTGATTGCTTACGCATCTAGGCAATTACGGAACCATAAGAAGAATTATCCCACACATGACCTGGAGCTGGCGACAGTTATCTTTGCGTTGAAGCTATGGAAACACTATCTGTATGGAGAGAGAGTGAAGATATACACAGATCACACAAGTCTGAAGTATATTTTCACTCAGAAAGAGTTGAACATGAGACAAAGAAGATGGTTAGAGCTAATGAAGAACTTTGACATCGACCTGCAATACCACCCGGATAAGGCTAATGTGGTCGCTGATGCACTTAGTCGATACCCAATGGCGATGTTCTTGACCAAGGAGCGGCATCTGCTAGAGGACATCGAGAAGCTTGGATTAGAGATCATATTGCCTGGAGATAGAAGGATGGAGCTGGATGCTAATTCAGTACTGATGAAGTTGCAAGTGAGCTCGTATCTGATGGACAAGATCAAGGAGACTCAGTTTCAAGACGAGGCACTTTGCAAACTGAGAGACCAAGTATTGGCGGGAACACTTGAGGGTTTTTCAATCGCCAGCGATAGAGCTTTGAAGAATGGTACGAGGCTTTGTGTACCATCTGGCGAACTGAAGAACGAGCTGATGAAGGAAGCGCACCAGTCGCAGTATTCTATACATCCTGGAGCTAATAAGATGTATCGGGATATGCGCACTATTGTTTGGTGGTATGGAATGAAGAAAGATGTGTCCAGATTCGTGGCGAGATGTTTGATCTGTCAGCAAGTGAAGGCCAGTAGACAGAGACCCGCAGGACTTCTACAATCGCTGGACATTCCGGAGTGGAAGTGGGAGAACATCACAATGGACTTCGTGTCAGGTTTACCTCGTTCCCAAGGAGGGAAGGATGTCATCTGGGTTATAGTGGACCGACTAACCAAGTCAGCTCACTTTATTCCCTTTAAGGTTGGTTTATCCACCGAGAAGTTGGCGGCACTATACATGCGGCATATCTACCGGATTCATGGAGTACCGGTAAGCATCGTATCTGACAGAGACACTCGTTTTACCTCTCACTTTTGGAAAAGTTTGCATGACAGCCTGGGGACACAGTTGAAGTTCAGTATTGCCTATCATCCCCAGACAGATGGTCAATCAGAGAGGACGATTCAGTCACTGGAAGATATGCTGAGATCGTGTGTCTTGGATTTCGGAGGATCGTGGGAAGACCATTTGCACTTGGTAGAGTTTTCTTATAATAACAGCTACCAAGCCAGTATTGGTATGACCCCATTTGAGGCTCTGTATGGACGTCGTTGCCGTACACCATTGGCATGGGACGACGTAGGAGAAAGAGTACTGTTGGGCCCAGAGATGGTGACCAACACAGCAGAGAAGGTGAAGCTAATCAGAGACAAGCTCAGAATTGCCCAGGACAGACAGAAGCATTGGGCAGACAGCAGTCGTCAACCACTGGAGTTTGAAGAAGGAGATAAAGTCTTTGTGAAGATTTCTCCTACCAGAGGTACAATCAGATTTGGCAGAGCTGGGAAGCTGAGTCCCAGGTATATTGGACCATTTGAAGTTCTGAGCCGGATTGGAGAAGTGGCGTATAGGTTAGCTCTACCAGCTAATCTAGAGGGAGTGCACAACGTCTTTCACGTCTCACAGCTCAGAGGCTACGTCCCTGATGAGAATCACATCTTAGACCACTCAGAGCTGGAGATTGGACCGAGCCTCACTAGGCCAGAGAAGCCTGTAGCGATTTTAGACCGAGGCGAGAAGAAGACCAGGACCTCGGTGACTCCGATAGTTCGAGTAATGTGGAGGCATGATTCCCCAGGCGAGTCTACCTAGGAACGAGAGGATAAGATGCGGGAGAAGTACCCGTATTTGTTTGAGACCTGAGGTAATTTCTAACCCAACTCTTTAAATTTCGAGGACGAAATTTTCTAAGGAGGGAAGGTTGTGAAACCCGTAATCTTAGTTAATTAATTATTCTAGAATTTTGATTATTAAAATTTGTGATGCTAAATTAATAATATGCCAGATTAGTATTAGGCTAAATAGAAAATTATTTTATAAATAAATGAATTTGGATTTTTGTATGCCAGGCCAGACACGAACCCATTTTGAAATTAAAAGAAAAATAATAAATTTTTGGTAGTGTTTAGTTGTATTTTTCTAAAGAAAATTATTTATAATTTTCTATTGTAAAGCCTTTCCCTATTATTTTTCTATTAAACACTACATTTGTTTAGCCCAAATATTGGAGACTAAGTCTTGTTAGCCCAACCCTTAAAAGAAGCCATTCTTTTAGACCCATTGGTATAACCCACCAAGCCCATGAAACCCAAGCCCATTGGTTTTTCCTTAATCCAACACTTAAACCATTTAATTTAAGAGAGAGAGAGAGAGAGAGAGAGACTTTTAATACTCGCTTTTCATTTTCTTTCTGTTGGTGTAGCAGAAGGGCTTCGACTCTTGGCCGACTCCTCCCGAAACTGTCGTGACTCTCCGTTTCGACTTCCGAACGGCCATGGCAGTTGGGTTTCCGGTAACCCCCGCTCTCTTTTCCTATATATTTTCCTTCTCCTCCCCACCTCTCCCTCATCACCACTCTCAAAACCCTCTTTCCTCAACCCCTGTGCCCTAAAATCTGCCCCGCACTTTTCCGGCGAACCCCGTCCCCGGCGCCACCTTCCCCAGGCCGTGCCTTGACCGGCGACCAACCCCGCAGCACCGCCCGAGTTTTCGAGCCACCCCACGCGGTTTTTCCCGACGCCGGACCCGCGCATCCAGCACCGCCGGTCCCTCCCGCGCGTCCCTAGCCCCGGCCTTCCGCCGGCGCACTTCCCCGGCTCTCCGAGGTTGACCCCCTGTCCTCGATTTGCTGTCCAGTGCTTCTGTGCGTGTGGCGCTGTCCCGAGGAGCCGTTCCTCGTGAGTTTCTGACGTGATTTCGGTTCTGTTCCGCGGTTCCGCGTGTTTCGAGTCCGAGGCATCACTTCGGATTCCTTCGATTTCGGTAACTTCTGGATAGTCCCATAGTTCTCTAATAGTCTGTGATGAAAAACTGGTCCCCCGATTCCTTCGGGAATTCGGATTTTTGGTTATCCTTCGGGAAATTTGGTTTTCTGTTACGTTTCTGGCTTCAGAAAATTTCGGATAGTTGTTCTCTGATTTTTGGGTTCTGTGGATGGATTGATGATTTTCGGATTTTACGAGAACACTTTGGAAAGAGTTCTGATGATTTTCGGAGTTTCTGAGTTTAGTTGGGTTTCCAAAATTTTCGGAAACGAATTTCTGATTTGGGTTTGATATAATAGTTTTGTGGTTATATTAGAGTATCCCTGGTTTGGGATTTATTTTGCAGGAAAAATCGGCACGTTTTCCAGTTTTGGGTTATCCCGAAAATAGAGGGAATGCTGCCGAATTTTTATAAAAATTTGATTATATGATTTTAAAATGATTTTCGGAAATGATATTATTTTAGGGCGACGACCTTATCGGTCAATGGGCCCCAGTGAAATGCAAACGCACCGGTCGGTCCGGACGTTGAGGCAGAGTAGCTGTAAGTGAAGATTGGACCAGTTCTGAGACTCATACTATTTTATTTTTTAAATTAGAATTATTAGTTATTATTATTATGTAATTTTGTTGGTAAATTACAAGACTAACAATTTTTTTCTCTTATTTCAATTCATGGAAATGTAAGGACATAAGCTCATTTATCTATTTTTGTAAATATGTAATAAATAGGGATCAGCTGTGGATTTTCTGGGATTGTGAACGCGTAGAATTAATTAAATATTAATATTAATTATTAGTTAGAAATTTACGATTTTCTTATTTAAAGAAAAGAAAATATTTTATAAAAATACTAATTTTTCCCAATAAATTGACAAAAACAAGTTTTCCGAAATAAAATATAAATTTAGATTTCCTTAGTTGTGACGCACTAGAAAAACGTGTTTTGATTGTGTTGGTTAATACAAGACTAAAATTGACTAGGAGACAAAGTTTAGAGATTGTAACTAGATAATTCTAGAGTTGTGGTTTCTGAGACAAATTCCCGAAAATGTAGGATTTCAAGGAAGAGTGTGACTGTTCAAATCCCGAAGTACCAATCTCGTCCAACTTGAGAAATTTAAGGCAAGTACATTTATGTTGATTATAATTATTTAATAATCACTTCACTGCAATTTTAAACCACTGTTCAAACACGAACTCTTTCGGAAGTATTGACTATACTGTTGGGGACTGGGAGAGTAGAGTAGTGGATATGACCAAATCCAAAATTAGGATAACTGACTGTATTAGCTTTCCCCTCTTCACACGGGGACAAGCCATACCGTATCGCTAGGATACTACTGTAACCCAATCCGGTCATATTCATTACCTATTCACATCACTGTACTGTATTATTTCAAAACTGTTCATTTTCAAACTGTTTAAAAGTGCATGATTTTATTGTTAAATAAATTGTCAAGATTAGCATAAATTGTACTTTGCTTCTTTCCTGACTGGATAACCGTAGGTACTACTGATGACCTGGAGATGCTGATCAATAGCTACTATGATCCTGATTTGTACCCGGCGGTACTTCCATCTGAGGAGGATGTTGTGGCGTCTCCATAGATGCTACTTTAGTATTGAGAGTTTTGTTGTTTCTTTGTTATTTTCAGTTTATGGATCTTTTGTAACAGAACAAGTTTAAATTATCGTTTAAATAAATGTTGTGGCAAACTTAGTTTCAAATGTTGTTGATTACCTGCATATGGATTATAGCTTACTACCGCCGTCTCATCAACGGTGCAGGCTGGGCATGATCCGATTCGACCCAAGTATTTGGGGACCGGGTCGTGACAGTTTTCTGGCACGTGTCAATTTGGGAGCATGAGAGTTAGGGCGCATAGGTTTTGGCCTAAGATGTGCCTGAAATTCTATGCTTCTGTACAAGCACCTAGGAGATCTAACATATTGTTATCTTGATTCGTTCGACCACAGATCCAAGCCCGACACGTTCATCCACACCACAATTGTGTGCCAACCACAAAGACTTGCTCTATCTTAGACTCGTCAAACCCACCTTTGAAGCCAATTCTTGTAGTTGATGCTCCTACTCCACCTTGAAAAGAGCCATGCTCCTACTCCACCTTGAGAAGAGCCCGTATAATTCGATTATACACATAAACGTTCAGCATCATCTGTCTCGAACCAATTAGTGTTGCACAAACCAACCTCATAACCGTGGGTTCTGATACCGCTTGTTGGGAATACGGTTTGACCCAAATCGGAGTTGGCCCATGAGGTGCGATATTGATTTGGGGCAATATGCCTTAATAGAGAATTCTCATGTAAGTCCTGAACCAATTCTAATTATCTACACCACCTGATCCCATCTCCTAACCGATGTGGGACTAAGTTACCAACTCCATTGTAATCTCCCATTTGAGCGCTCAACCGAAAACGAGATACAATCCAACACAGTGGTCATCCCGTAATTTTTACGTCAGGACTTTTTATGTAAAAATTGTTGTGTTTGCATTGTGCTCTTGTATGTAAATTTTGGCGTAACTCGTTTGTGCAATTTTATTTGGTCTCACCAAATTCTCTCGATTTGGAAAACGATTTTCAGCTTTCATTCCCAACAGAGTGCTATCAGAGTTTCTGGTTGCAAGGTGTAGAGATTGAGAGCCAAACCGGATAGAAAATCTGGATGTGAAGCCAGTGTGCATGATAAACTTGAACGGTTTCAACTGTCACTATTGGCGGAGTTAGATGAAGGATTTGTTGATCGTCAAGAAACTACATCTTTGTATATTTGCTTTCGAAAAGCCTTGTGAGAAATTTGATAAGGACTGAAATTTCAAGCATATACATTTGTGTGGGTATATCTGAAAGTTCGTACATAGATGAGAATGTGTATAATCACATCGACAATACGGAGCAGCAAAGACGTTGTGGAAGACGCTAAAATCCTTGTATGCAAAGAACAAAATAAATAAATTGTTCATAATCTGACAAATGATGGGTCTTAGGTACAAGGATGGTTCAATCTTTACAGATCATTTGATTGAGTTTCAGGTGTGGTTGACATGTTGTATATCTTACATGGGAGTAAAGTTCGATAATGAGGTACATAGACTTTGGTTGCCATGTACTTTACCAGACTTTTGGGAGATTGTACAAGTATCCATGATCGCTTCTGCTTCAAAAGGTGTAGTAAGTCAGGAATTTGCTAAAAGCGAGGTATTGAATGAAAAAATGCAAAGGAAATCTCAAGGTACTTCATATGCATCTCACTAAGAAGCGTTTGTTTCAGAGAACCAAGGAAAGAATAAAGCAAAGGTTCAAATGGTGGTAGGAACAAGTGCAGAAAGAAGTCCAATGGTCGATACGAGGACAACGAATGTTACTATTGTGATAGGAAGGGTCACATCAAGAGAAAATATTTTGCTTGGAAGAGAGAGAAGAAGAACGATAAGGGTAAGCAAAGTGATAATACTATAATGATCATCTAAGCTCATAGAGACGATGTCATTATTATGGGTTATGAGGTTATTGAAACTCCCGCACGATGACAATTCTTGACTGGTGGACTCAGAAGCTTAGACATTCATATTTACAACATGGCAATATTTGCCACGTACACAACATGAGAATGTTGAATGTTAAAGATGGGCAACAGAAATGTGTCAAAGACGATTGCTACAAAAGATATGTATGTGAAGACTAAAACAAAAGCAATTCTTGTGCTTAGAGATGTTCATCATGTTCCGGATGTGCATTTCAAGCTGGTGTCGATTAAAAGGTTGTGTGTGAGGGTTTCTTTAATCTCATCAAAATGATCAGTGGAAGCTTTCTAGAGGTTTGATGGTAACTGCCAAAGGAAGTAAGAAGTTTGATCTCTACTATAGAAGGGAATGCACAAGGGGCAAATAAGGTGAACGTTGTCAGTGAAGCATCTACTGAGTAATAGCACATGCGGCTTATCCAAATAAGTATTATCTATGTTTTATGTAGGGACATGCACATCAGTTGTGGTAAGACATCACTGATAAGTGATATGATTATATATTTACTTTGTATGCTATTGATTTTAACTATCTATCAATCTTTGTTCTAAATAACAAGATCACTTTAAACGGTATGATTTTCTTAATATGAAGTATTGGTTTTGGCGATGGGTTAGTTCCACTCACCGGTGCATTTCAAATGTACTGGCCCCCAACTCCAAAGGCGTCAGGAATCATGAGGGTTCACAAAGCTAGCTGAAGTCTCAGAGAAGTGACTTAAAACTCTTTCTGTTTTGAAGTATTTTAAAGCCGATTCATTTTGAACATACTTTGGTTTCAATGTATAAATGGGTGTAATGTATAGAACGACAAGTTTTATTTATGGCAACTTGTTAGTTTTTTGTTATTTCATGAATGTAGCTAAGATGATATTTTAATTTATTAATCTTGTACTCAGTTGTAAGTTATCAATAAAAAGATATATTCTTCCTTTGTTGTGTCTTCAACTTTCTTTTGTTATGTAATTTCCATTTGTTGTTCAAAAGAAATATCACAAATGCACATTCTTGTCATGTACAAGTACAATTCAGACTTGCGATATTAAGTTCGGTGGCGATCAGCGATTTGACAGAATCGTGACGTATCATGTCAAACAATCGAGCCATGTCGTGCATCTAAGTGTTGCTATAAAGACAAAATAAAATAAGAAAATGCCATTTATATGGTGTCTAGGAAAATAATCCACCATTCTTATTGTCATTTTTTAGTATAAAGATGCCATTTTTTAAAATAAGAAGAAAAAAATTCTAGGAAAAAAAAAAATAATGCACCATTATTAGTGGCATTTTTTGCATAAAGACGCCATACCTATTGGCCCTTTTAGTCGGTGGTTCTTAACGCCAAATCTAATGGCATTTTGTACCCCTAAAAACAAAATTGTAAAACTTTGGCCGTTATATAATATTTTTGGAAACTATAAGCCGCTATAGTAAATTTATTGTGTTTTTATATTCTATAGTACTATATAATAAGAAATATAGAGGCTTCATTACGGAAGTTTTTATTCCAAAAAGGTCTCTATCTATGTTTGGTAATTACAATTGTTTACTAAATTTAACAGGGATAGTTAGGTAATTATGTATAGAAAAATAATAATTGGGACAGTTATTTGCTCTTTGTAAGTAGTGAAAAAAAATTAAAAGGCTTTGCTCTTCTCAACTAATAAAAATTAAAAGGCTATTATTTGTTCTTCCTTTCTGTTTTTGAAGGTAGAGGGCTCATTCATTCATGAACTGAAGAAACAGAGTCAACAATATTACAAGAAATTACTTCTAAAAGCAACTGCTGAATACTAGCAGTGCAGTTTGAAAGAACTCATTCATATGAAGTTTTATAGCCTCTCTAGCGAGGTTATCAGCCACATGATTCCCAGCTCGTCGGATGAAAGAAATGGTAAAGCTATTATCTGCTGTCAGAGTGTCAGGTACTTCTTTGATTGATAAACCACGGTTAAGGCATCTTCTTCTATGATGATATTAGACCCATCAATTTTTTGTGCAAGTTGAAATCCCAGCCGAAAACCATTTAATTCTGATTCAATAATTAAGTTTGTTTGTAGTGGAGTAGAGGGAATACCAAGCCATTGCTGCAATAAATTACCTCGATCATCTCTAGTAATATGTTATGCATTTAGTGTTTTGGGCTACATTTCGATCCGTGTGGCGCACAAGTTTCTTACTCGAAAGTCCGAGCTAGCCTCCCCAAAATGTTTACTTACATGGGCGGATCCAGTCATAAGCTTGAGTGGACTAAAGCCCACCCACATATATATATATATATATATATAAAAAAAAAAAAAAAAAATATATATATATATATATATATATATATATATATATATATATATATATATATATATATATATGTTTTTTATTTTATTTTTTTGCTTTTTTTTCTTATGTTTTTAAAATTTTGAATTCTTTTATATGGATTAGCCCACCCTAATCTATTGTAGCCTACCCCAATTTTAGTTTCTGGATCAGCCTCTACTTAGCTAGATCGCTAGACGATATTGAGAAAAATATGGAGGAAAAGAGAGAGATTGGAAGATTAAAACTTCACTCTACTAGAGAGAGATTATAACTTTTGGGTGGTGAGGAACAAATGAGCCTCCCACTTATTTATAGGGCCTCAAATGACTTACAAGAAACTTTTGGAAACGAAATATTATAGGAATTTTTTTTTTAGGGTGTCCACTTCTTAATGGTGCTTGGAGGCATGTCTCCAAGGGGGCTCGAACCTATATATTGTTGGGTTTGTAGCCTTTTGTTTTGGTTTTTAGTCCCACATCGGCTAGAAAGGAATGTGTATCTCTACATATATGAGTCTTTTCTCTTTATGGAGATGCACATGTAGTGCACATGGGTGTGTGCCATGTGGGATTAATTATTAATGGTATAAAGGCTTAATCAACAATTAAGAAGCTGTAAGCTTTTTGCTCTTGGAAAATTTATTTTCATAGGAGCTAAGTCCCGTTGGGGCTTAGCGACTCGGACTCGGACTCGGACTCGGTCTCGGACTCGGGCTTGGTCTCGGGCTCGGGCTCGGGCTCAAGGGCTCATGAGGCGTAATGTGGCGTTTTGTTGGCACACTTTGCACTTAGCACGTCAGCTAGTGCGCTTAAGTTGCTCTCGTTGCGCGACCAAGTTGCGCGGTCCGTTACGCGAGCCCAGTGCGCAGCCCAGTACGCCCAGTGTGCGCAGTGTACGCAGCGTACGCAGTGTGCGTATGGCTGGCTGCATATTAGAGCGGGAATGGTTGCAGCAGTTGCTGCACGTTCAGGAGTGGTTCTGCCACTACCCTGAAGTTCAGGCAACTACTTGGCAACCACCCCGTGGGCTATATATGCAGGTTCTCTCCTCTCTCTGTGTGTGGGAGTAATCAGAATTCCAGGGAGAAAAACTCTAAGTGTTCTTTAACACAACAGAGCAGTGAGCGTGTTCTTTAACACAAACACTAGTACTTTTTAGTACGCGTGGGTTCTGTTACTTCAAACAGAGAGAGAAGAGTAGAGCCACTGCCAGAGGAGTTCGCCATCTTTCGAGGAGTCAGAAGAGCAGGAGTGTTCCAAGGTTTTCCGTCAACCTTGCTGGTTCCTGGAAGCTGTTCGCAGAGGACGAATAAAGCTTTGAGCAACGGTGATAATTCACCCCAGCATTTCCATCTCTCGCCTGTCATCCTTCTGTTGCCTTTAGCAGTTCTGTCAGTATCTTCTTTTTAGAAGGCACTACTGCCAGTTTGCTACGATCACGAAAATCTCTTTAGATTATTCGTGTATTACGATATCTTTTTAGATCTCGTAATTTGCAGAATCCTTCTGGATCTCTGTTGCAAAACCTTCTTTAAGAAATTGCATTTGAAATGTTGTCTTTACAATTGTTTCAGTTTCTCTGTTTTCCATCGAAAAATTGTGCCCCGGCGTTTCCGGCAATAACAATCTCAAAGCTTTATTGCTACGATGGAAAACATTAATGCTTCACTCCTAAACACTGACTTCTGTAAGTTAGAGAAGTTTGATGGAGAGTATTATCAAGTCTGGAAGAGGAAGGTTTATCTCACTCTTCAACTCAGAGACGTTGATCACGTGTTGCTTGAAGAGGAACCTACCGTTCCAGATACTGGGTCTGCTGCCGCAATCTCTGCGGCTACTAAACTTCAGGCTAAGTGGAGAAGGGAGAATAGCATTTGCAGGTTGCTTATCCTGAATGCTATGAAGGATTCCCTAGCAGAATACTATTCTAAGAAGAATATCGCTAGAGACATATGGGAGTCTCTAGAAAAACTCTACGAAGAAGACAAGAACCGCAGAAAAATATTTGTGGTTGAAAAATATCACAAGTGGTTCTTTGAGGACGAAGAGTCTATGCTGCCGCAGGTAAAGGAGTTCCTGAAACTGCGACAGAAGCTGGAAGACGAGGCGATGCCCCTCCCCGACAAGTTTGTTGTTGGAGGGATTGTCTCAAAGCTCCCCGCTGGGTGGAGCAAGTTCTATGCAAACATGCATAGGAAGAAGTTGGAGATCACCCTTGAAGATCTCCTACAGGAAATCTATGTTGAGGACCAGATGCGGGCTCAACTGAATGTGGACACACTGTCCAAGCAATTGGCTAACGCCAATCTGGTTCAGACCAAGGAACCAAAGGAAAAGCAGGCAGCTTTCCACAGCAAGAAGAAGAACCCTGACAATCTAAAAGTCAAAAAAACTTCTATCAAGAAAAAGAAGCCAAAGTCAGAAATGCCTTGCTTCAAGTGTGGCAAGAAGGGCCACTTTAAGAATGAGTGTAAAGCAAAGACCAAGCAATCAGAGCAAGGAGAGCCTAGTAAGGTATCTATGATCACTGACGTAATTGCTATGATTGCACAGGTTGATGCAGTAAGGACTGATTCTGACTGGTGGGTAGACACTGGAGCCTCCTGCCATGTCTGCTCCAGTAAGGAGTGGTTCACCACCTATACACCTACTTCTGAAGTGGTTATGATGGCGAAGCAAGCACAAGCTGAAGTGCTCGAGATCGGGACGGTGGTGTTGAAGCTGACTTCGGGGAAGTCTCTGACGCTTCAAGGCGTAAAGCACGTACCTGCTATCGCCAAGAACCTGGTCTCGGGAGGCCTACTCTGCAATGCAGGCCTCAGAATGGACATCAATGCTGGCCAGATGGTGATGTCTATCAAGGGAACATATTTCAGGAAAGCTTTTTATACCGAAGGAATGTTCAAGATTCAGCTTGTAAATCAGTCCAATGTAATTAATGTAATTAATGAAGTCACTCATTCTGCTTATACTCTTGAGTTGTGGCATAATAGGCTAGGACATGTTTATTGTAAACGAATAAACAGAATGTCTAGTCTAGGACTTATCTCCAAATATGGGGGCAAGGTAGAGAAATGTGAAGTTTGTGCTCAAACGAAGATCACAAGGAAACTCTTTCCTCGGGTTAATCGAAGTACAGATCTTCTGGAGTTGGTTCACTCCGATATCTGTGACTTCAAACAGTTCTCTACAAAGGCTGAGATGAAGTATTTTATAACCTTCATCGATGACTTCTCAAAGTATGCGTTCGTCTACTTGTTGAAGGCTAAAGACGAAGCATTCGAGAAGTTCAAGGAGTTCAGAGCCGAGGCTGAGCGGCAGACTGGACAACAACTCAAAAGGATAAGAAGTGATCGAGGTAGGGAGTATAGGTCTCATGAATTCGCATCGTTCTGTAAGGAACATGGAATTGTCAATGAAACTACGGCTCCGTACTCTCCTCAATCAAACGGAGTAGCTGAGAGGAAGAACAGGACGTTGACAGAAATGATAAATTCAATGTTGTTGACTGCTGGTCTTCCTAAGTGCTACTGGGGAGAAGCTGTATTAACGGCCACTTTTATTCTAAATAGAGTGCCTCATGCAACTTCAGACGTTACTCCTCATAAACTCTGGTTCAAGGTCAGACCTAACTTGAATGTCATTCGAGTGTGGGGGTGTCTGGCATATGTCAAGCTTCCAGATCTAAAGATTCAGAAGCTTGGGACAAGGACTACAAAGACGATCTTCTTGGGGTATGCCGAGAAGAGTGATGCTCGGAGATTTCTTGATATTGAGTCAAATCATATCATTGAATCTCGCGATGCAGAATATTTTGAAGATAAGTTTGCAAGGCACAAGAATATTGTTCTTCCAGATGTTCCGGAGAATAATGAGGGTGCACAAGAGACTGAAGTCTTCAATGAAGATGTGGTCCAAGAAGATGTTGTTGTTGATACAACGGTTGAACCAGAATAAGCTGATCCGTCAGCTAAGCGTGTGAGGAGGCCGAAGGACTTCGGAAGTGACTTTGTCACCTATCATGTGGAAGCAGATCCTCTTACCTATGATGAGGTGATGAAGACCAGAGACGCAGTTTTCTGGAAGGAGGCGATTGACAATGAGATTGATTCCATCACCTCAAATAACACTTGGGTGTTAGTTGATCTTCCTGAAGGAGCGAAACCCATCGGATGCAAATGGATCTTCAAGAAGAAGATGAAAGCAGACGAAACTATTGATAAGTTCAAGGCTAGGTTGGTAGCCAAGGGATTTTCTCAGAAGCAGGGGATTGACTATTTTGACACGTATGCTCCAGTAGCCCTGATGACCACCATCAGAATGTTGATTGCTCTCGCAGCAATACATAAAATGGTGATACATCAGATGGATATGAATACGGCTTTCCTAAATGGCGAGCTGACCGAAAAGATTTACATGCAACAGCAGAGGGATTTGTCATCAGGGGTCTTGAAGACAAAGTCTGCAAGTTGGTAAAATTCTTGTACGGTCTTAAACAGGCTCCCAAGATGTGCCATGAGAAATTTGACAAAGTTATAAGGTCAAATGGCTACATGGTCAGCGATACGGACAAGTGTGTTTACACGAAGTTCGCTGATGGAAGAGGTGTGATCGTTTGTCTGTACGTGGACGACATGCTTATCCTAGGTACGGATATTAGCTGTGTCACTGAGACAAAGAAGTTCATTTCTAGCAAGTTCAGTATGAAGGACTTGGGGGAAGCTGATGTGATCTTAGGGATCAAGATCATCCGGACAGATACTGGACTAGCGCTGTCACAGTCTCATTATATTGAGAAAATGATCACTCGTTATGGGTATCGGGATCTTCCAGGGATCGATACGCCGTACAGGTGTGATCTGAAGCTGAAGCCTAATTCAGAGGAAAGCGTCAGACAGCTGGAGTATGCAAGCATAATGGGAAGTTTGATGTATGCTACTACTGCCACAAGGCCTGACATAGCTTTCGCCGTGGGAATGCTGAGTCGTTTTACGAGCAACCCAGGTGCTGAACACTGAAAAGCTGTGAAACGGGTTATGAGATATCTCAAGAAGAATCAGACATATGCACTGTACTACAGCAGAGATCCGCAGGTAGTGGAAGGCTTCAGTGAAGCCAGTTGGTGCTCAGAGGTGGAGAGCGAGAGGTGCACAGGTGGATACATTTTCACAATGGGTGGAGCTGCTATATCGTGGAAGTCGAAGAAGCAGACAATGCTCTCGCGGTCATCCATGGAATCTGAGTTCTTTGCACTTGATACCGCAGCCGAGGAAGAAGAATGGCTTCGGGAGCTCATGTATGATCTTCCAGTGGTTGGAGCACAAATACCGACGATACCGATATACTGCAACAACCAGGCGACTGCGGCGGTGGCATCAAATGACATCTTCAACGGGAAGAAGAGGACTGTGCGGTTGAAGCACAGGGCAGTACATGATCTTATCAAGGGAGGTGTTATTGCAGTGATTGATGTTCGGAGTCAGGAGAACCTGGTGGATCCGTTCACCAAGGACCTCAAGCGCCAGCTGGTCAATGACACAGCTTATAAAATGGGCTTGAAGGCATTCTGATATTGGATTTTTGTATTCCTACCATAAAGTTTTATGCTAATAGTTCAAAGATTTATCTACTAGGCATCTAGCTTTTGGTTCAAGGGAGGACCACTAATCGAAAGAATATCAGGAACGGTGGGTACATGTTCTATTGGGCATGGAGAGGTTACGGACCTATAACCACTGTTGTCTACTATTGTTTTCTGCGGAAAACGGTTCCTGTGGGAAGGTTGGCTTAATTGCCTTAATAAGTTCTCAGGCAGAGTGAATGCCTGGAGTGCTTTACAGGAAGCACGGTAGAGCAGCACTACAAGGAGTGAAACTCTATGCTACAGTGGGGTGACTCCACAATGAGGTTCCTATATGTGGGGTGCTGCCCAGGAATAGGATAAAGCCTCGGCTTTGCAGGCCAAGTCACAGCGGCGTAGCACCGCAAATAGGCAGTTAGCCTAATGCTGTATGTTAAATATAAAGAGGGGTGTAGTCAGCACTACAAAGAGGAGGAGTTTCTCATGTTACAGTAGCACGACACCACCATGAGGTACCCGGTTAGGGATAAAGCCTCGGCCTTGCAAGCCATGTCGTTCCGGCGTAACACCGCAAGGGAGCCTAAGGCTTCATGCTGGATAGTTTGGCACTACAAAGAGGCGGTTGCCTCATGCTACTGTAGTATGACACTACGATGAGGTTCCCGGTACGGGGTAAGGCCTCGGCTTTAAGCCATGTCATAGCGGCGTAGCACCGCAAGGGAAGCGCAAAGTGCTTCATGCCATGTCTCTTTATAATGAACTCACCTATAGTGTATGACAGAGATATCAGGCCGTCTCTTGAGGGTAAACTTGTAGACACCCAAAATTATACACTGAAAACAGGCTGGCACAGGACCTTTAATGTGTAGCCAGAAGCACATGTAACTACATTATATGAGTGGAAAGAATTTCAGCTATGATGCAGAATTCAAGGCTTAGTCCATTCTTGTATTATAATTTGATTTTTGACTCACGTGAAAAGATTCAAGTCTTAAGTGGCATCTATCCTAAAAGCATAATGGACAGTTACTGTGGGGAACACTCGTACTCATATATATAGAGATATGTGGGGGATTGTTGGGTTTGTAGCCTTTTGTTTTGGTTTTTAGTCCCACATCGGCTAGAAAGGAATGTGTATCTCTACATATATGAGTCTTTTCTCTTTATGGAGATGCACATGTAGTGCACATGGGTGTGTGCCATGTGGGATTAATTATTAATGGTATAAAGGCTTAATCAACAATTAAGAAGCTGTAAGCTTTTTGCTCTTGGGAAATTTATTTCCATAGGAGCTAAGCCCCGTTGGGGCTTAGCGACTCGGACTCGGACTCGGACTCAGACTCGGACTCGGGCTCGGGCTCGGACTCGGGCTCAAGGGCTCATGAGGCGTAATGTGGCGTTTTGTTGGCGCACTTTGCACTTAGCACGTCAGCATCATCGCTAGGCGCATAGTACGCTTAAGTTGTGCTCGTTGCACGAGCCACTTGCGCGACCACGTTGCGCGGCCCGTTACGCGAACCCAGTTACGCTGGCCCAGTTACGCAGCCCAGTGTGCAGCCCAGTACACCCAGTACGTGCAGTGTGCGCAGCGTACGCAGCGTGCGTAGAGTGCGCAGTGTGCGCAGCGTACGCAGTGTGCATATGGCTGGCTGCATATTAGAGCGGGAACGGTTGCAGCAGTTGCTGCACGTTCAGGAGTGGTTCTGCCACTACCCTGAAGTTCAGGCAACTACTTGGCAACCACCCCGTGGGCTATATATGCAGGTTCTCTCCTCTCTCTGTGTGTGGGAGTAATCAGAATTCCAGGGAGAAAAACTCTAAGTGTTCTTTAACACAACAGAGTAGTGAGCGTGTTCCTTAACACAAACACTAGTACTTTTTAGTACGCATGGGTTCTGTTACTTCAAACAGAGAGAGAAGAGTAGAGCCATTGCCAGAGGAGTTCGCCGTCTTTCGTGGAGTCAGAAGAGCAGGAGTGTTCCAAGGTTTTCCGTCAACCTTGCTGGTTCCTGGAAGCTGTTCGCAGAGGACGAATAAAGCTTTGAGCAACGGTGATAATTCACCCCAGCATTTCCATCTCTCGCCTGTCATCCTTCTGTCAGTATCTTCTTTTTAGAAGGCACTACTGCCAGTTTGCTACGATCACAAAAATCTCTTTAGATTATTCGTGTATTACGATATCTTTTTAGATCTCGTAATTTGCAGAATCCTTCTGGATCTCTGTTGCAAAACCTTCTTTAAGGAATTGCATTTGAAACGTTGTCTTTACAATTGTTTCAGTTTCTCTGTTTTCCATCGAAAAATTGTGCCCCGACGTTCCCGGCAATAACATATATTTATAAGGAGGCTTCTAGAACATCTTGAAAGATTATGAGTCTTCATGAAAGATTTTGAGAGAATTTCATGCAAACTTTTGTGCATGACAAATAGTAGCAGTTGCTATGGAGGACAAGGATGTAGCCCCATCGACATTAATCTTGACAACGTTACTGGTGGTGGCACCCATCGTTGTAAGGAATTGCCTTGATACGCATTTGCTGTAAATTATCCAGTTTCACCAATTCCCCGTCTCCAATGGATGTGTAGAGATTGGAAGCCGCTAATAACACCCTGTCAATATTTACAGTAGACTTGTTGAATATCAAACCACATCTTGCTTTCCATATGATCCATGTGATGATGGAACACATGCAGAAAATCTCCATAGTATCCGAGTTTGACAGCCATTCGTTCAACAAATCACTGATCGAGTGGTGATCTTCAACACGTAACCAAATATTGGAAGCAAACCGGATTGCTTTCGTAGTTTGGCATTGAAGATCAAATAGATGAACATAAGTTTCATGATGCAAGCCACAAAATGGACAAGAAGCAGAGGAAGGCTTACTAGTTCGAATTGTTTCATATAGGGATTTGGCTAAAATTTCCCATTTTTTGCTTTTGTCCAAATAAGAATATCATCTCCAACATCATCAGTAATGTTAATCTTGAGAATCTCTGCAGCTTCAGCAGGTCGAAATAGTTGATGAATTAAATCAGATCTCCATTGTCTTGTTGCTTGATGAATTAAATCTCTAACATGAGTAACCCGAGGTTGATCATTCCTGCTCTGAACTATTCTAAAACCAGGAATTGTTGGTATCCATCAGGGCCGGTCCTTAATAATTGAAGGCCATGTACGAATTTTAAAATGTGGCCCTAAATTTATTTATTCATATTTTTTAAATATATTGTTATATGTCTTTATCAAAATCTCTGGAGATGATCTTGATTGTATATTATAACTGAATCTATAGGTAGTTACTAAACAAAATAACTAAAGCTCAAATTATCTGTATTCAAGCACATTACGTAGTATAATAAAGATGTTTTATATAGAAGACGTACTGACCGTTAAATTGTCTAAATCTGGCCTCAAATTTTTCTGTTGATGAAAACATATAATAAAATGAATAACGATCAATACCCAAATGAGAAGTATAATATGTAATCACACAATTTAGAACCTCCAAGTCCTGAGCACGGCCAGCCCAGGGCACGGACGAGGTGGGCGACCGTCATTGGCCCCCAATTTTGGAAGTCCCGTAATTTTACAATAGACTAGAAATATCAAAAAAGAAAAAAAAAACAAAGATCCAATTTGGAAGGAACAAAAAAGCCAGCGCTTCAATCAAAAAAATATGATAGCTTGATTGATAATTTTGATAGCTTAATTGATGATTTTTCTGGTAAAAATGCTAACAAAAATTTATTTGTGAGAAAAATGGCCCAAATTTTAGATTTTGTCATAGGTCCCGTAATCATAGGACCGACTATGGACCTGAGTCACCTGATGCAAGACCAAGAGCTCCGGTCTTCGCGATCATTATTTCTTAAATAAATACTAAGCCTGTACATCCAAATTCTTAAATTATATATATATAAAAATCTGATCATTATTGTAGAAAATAAATTCATCTAACAATTGAGGGATCTTTAGAAACAAAATAGCAATAAACACACCGGTCAGAGCAATATCGTTAACAAATCCTAATTTTTTTTTATGATTATAAATATGAATCTTAGAGTCAGTAGGAAATAGGGATCCAAGAATTGGAGGTCTTTGAGGGATTGTAGAGTAGGAATTGAAGAAGAAATGGAATAACTTGAAAAAAAAATTACAAAACTAACCCTAATATTTTTTTTGAGGCCCCCCAAAATTGGAGGTCCTGTGCGGCCGCACTATTGGCACGGCCCCAGGGCCGGCCCTGGTATCCATGGATATCATTCCAAATATCAATCTAGCCATCTTTAGGTTTTCCAACAAGCTACTTCGGCGAGAAGACTCTTGCATTCCAGCATGCTATTCCAGATAGGAGAGGCTCTGCATCCTTTATGTGCATTCCAAAATGAGGTACTTTGGATATACTTTCCTCGAAGTAGACGAACCAATAGAAGATGAGGTTGAGTTAAAAACTGTAGAAAATAATAATGCCTTTTTTCTATTGCTAGGGTTTGTTACAATATATATAATGTCTATATTTGGGCTTGGGCTTTGGGCCATATTTACATTACAAATATAATCTAACAATCTAACACCCCTCCTCAAGTTGGAGCATGCAAGTCACAAATGCCCAACTTGGGAAGGAAAGAATCAAACACTTGCTTTCCAAGGGGCTTAGTGAAGATATCAGCCAGTTGAGTAGAAGTAGGAACATGCGAGGCTATTACGGTGCCATCTCTAATAGCATCGCGAACAAAATGCAAATCCACCTCAATATGCTTACTGCGCTCATGAAACACCGGGTTCTGAGCCAGGTGCAGGGCTGACTGACTGTCACAATACACCGACATAGCAGACTCCTGGCGAACGCCCAAACACACCAATAATTTCTTCAACCATTTTAACTCACAAACAAGCACAGCGAGAGATCGATATTCAGCTTCAGCGGAAGATCGGGAAACAGTTGGTTGCTTCTTGGTCTTCCAAGAAATAGGAGACCCCCCCCAGAAACACCAACCATAAAGACGGAGATCACAATCAGCTTTCAAAAGAATATCCAGTCCTGGTGCATGTTTGAGATATCTGACAACTCTCAAAGTAGCATGCCAATGATCTTGTAGTGGCTCCTGTAAGGATTGAGACAAGATATGCATAGCATAGGCTAAGTAAGGACGAGTAAATGATAGATAAATCAACCTCCCAACCAGCCTCCGATAAGGCTCTGCATCCGCCATCTTTGGACTAGTCGATTCTGCCAGCTTGTGATTGGGCTCCATGGGAAAGCCAGCAGGTCGAGACCCCATCAAGCCGTATTCTGAAATGATGTCCAAAGCATACTTTCTTTGACACAAGGAAATGCCTTCTGCACTCCGAGCCACCTCTATGACAAAAAAGTACTTCAACACACCAAGGTCCTTCATGTGAAAGCAAGAACTAAGGTACTTTTTGAAAGCATCTAAAGCACCTGAGTCATTACCAGACACAACCTTATCAGCAACATAGATCAAAACATGCAACTCTACCTTCCCTTTAAAAAGAGAGAAAAGAGAATAATCGGAATGAGATTGAATAAATCCATAGGATATCAGGGAAGCAGTAGGCTTAGCAAACCAACAACGTGGTGCCTGTTTCAATCCATATAGAGACTTACGCAGACGACACACATTGTTAGGTTCACTATGCGAAAAGCCTGGCGGCAACTTCATATACACTTCTTCTGTCAAATCGCCATGAAGAAAAGCATTGTGCACATCTATCTGATATAAAGTCCAACCTCTTACAGCTACAACAGCCAAAAACGCCCGACCTGTAGGCATCTTAGCTACTGGAGCAAATGCCTCTGAATAATCGATCCCCTCGACCTGATGATTACCTAACACAACCAGTCGTGCCTTTAAGCGCCCAACACTGTCGTCGGATTTGTACTTTATTTTGTACACCCATCTACTTTCCAATGCTTTCTTCCCAGGAGGCAAATCGACAAGACTCCATGTTCCATTATCTTCCAGAGCCTGTATTTCTGTTTACATAGCCGCGCGCCAGCCCGAATCTCGCGAGGCCTGGCGATATGAAGTAGGCTCAATACCTGCAGTGATAGCTGTAAGAAAATCTTTATGTCCAGCATTAAATATGTCATAACTTAGAAATTGTGTTAGAGGATACGAAGTACCTGAGGAAGTGACGGGAACAGATGAACTGTGGTGAAGGGGTGGACTTTTACTTCGAACAGCATTCGTCACAAAATTCTGTAATCGTACTGGCTGTGATTTCTTTCTCATTCCTCTTTCCAATAATACCTCGTCGGGTACCTCTGGTAACACTGTATCCCCTGTATCTTCAGAAGTATCCGCATCACCCCCAGCGGACTCTTCTGTCAATACTTCTGCATCTACCTGTGCGTCCTCGCCACTCGGTGCCGAGCCACCATCAACCCCTCCGGCCTCAGCAACCGTGGCCGGCACCATCCCAAAAACCTCTATATCGTCTCCCGGCACCTCAACAGATGTATGGCGTATCGCAGAAGACATCTTGCTAGCAGAGCCACACCCAGAAAATTCTTTTTCATAAAAAGTAACATCACGGGACCCAAAAAATTCACCAGTCTCCAATTCATACAGTTTCCATCCCTTTTTATGAAGTGGATACCCAACAAAGATACATTTTCTGCTCCTGCTAGCAAATTTATCATGTCGAGATTTCAAATCATATGCATAGCACAGACAACCAAAAATACGTAGATGATCATACGAAGGAGCCGAACCATATAAAACTTCATAAGGAGACTTAAAATGCAAGATACTAGAAGGGGTTCTATTTATCAAATAACATGCAGCCATAACACATTCCCCCCAAAAATCTACGGAAAGAGAACCCTGAAATCTCAATGCCCTGGCTACATTTAAAATATGTCGATGTTTTCTTTCCACCCTTCCATTCTGCTGAGGTGTCCCAACACAGGATGTTTGGAACAATATACCTTGAGATGAAAAATAATCTCGTAAACAATTAAATTCATTGCCATTGTCACTCCGCACACGACGTATATCAGCCCCAAACTGACGCTTCACCATAGCAATGAATTTAAGAAACATAGAATAAATAGCACTCTTATCCGTCAATAAAATAACCCAAACAGCTCTAGAAAAATTATCCACCAAAGTCAAAAAATATCGTGCCCCATTAGATGACGGAACACGATATGGTCCTCACAGATCACAGTGTATAAGTTCAAAGCATCTCAAAGCACGACTACTACTATCAGGAAAGGCATCACGAGTCTGTTTAGCTTGATGACAAATATCACAAGCCTTATGAGAAAACACACTACTACCAGAGAGAAAAGGTAAAGTCTGTATTACTTTATCTGAAGGATGCCCCAGTCTACTATGCCACACCTCGAAATCACTCTCTTTGCATGCCAGGATCACAGAAGCCAAAGAAGCTGGAACCTCCCCCAAGAAGTAAAGTCCACCCCTTTGTTCACCTGTTCCAATCACCATCCTCGTACTTCGGTCCTGAACAAAACACAAATCAGGAGTAAATAACATATCACAATTTCTGGCACCAATCAATTGGGAGACAGAGATCAAATTGCAAGTCAATGTCGGAACATAAAAAACCATCCGTCAACACCAATGAAGCAGTCAAAAATACTTTGCCTCTCAGAACAACCTCAATAGTGCTTCCATCAAGCAAAATCACAGGACAGACAAGGCCCTCAAAGCAATCAACTAAACAGTCACGAGAGCCTGTCGCATGAAGAGTAGCCCCAGTATCGAATATCCAAGGGACAGAAGAATTCTTACCCATCAGACGATCAGAGTTTGAAGAACCAGGGTTGGAAGAATTGTCGTTACCCAGCAAGCACATCAGTTTCTGCCATTGGTCACCTGAGAGTGGTGAAGGATACCCTCCATGCATCATATCCGCCGAACTTCCAGCAAGACAAGCAGGGACACCATGACCAGCAGTAGCGACATGATGAACAACCCCTGCGCCACCAGCACCACGTCTTCCATCACGTCTCTGCGATGGTGCCGGGCCTCTGCCACCACCACGTCCGCCCTCACGCCGAGGACGAGTCTTCCACCACTCAGGATAGCCAATCTTGGCAAAGTAAGTTGCAACATCATGACCTGTTTTCTTGCAATAAGTACAGATCATACCTGATTTGTCCCTGGAATCTAAAGTTCTACTATTAGAAGCAGTAGAAAGACGAGGTGAAGTCTTGATAGTCAGCGGCAACACCTCCTCAGCAGCGGATTGGACCTAAGATTTTTGCATATCCTCCTCCTCACAGACTGTCTGGTATGTCCGATCTAAACTTGACTGAGGATCCTGAGCCAGAAGATTAGATCGGGTATGACCATACAACTCAGCATTCAACCCATACATAGTCCTGAAAGTGGTCTTCATCCCTCATAGCCTACAGCTTTGCAGCAAGTTCACCACAGGTACAAGAAGGCAATAGAAAATAAGCAGCTTGTTCATCCCATAAAGACTGCAAATTTTCAAAGTAGGTTTCCACAGACATCGAAGCCGTTTGTTTAGACTCAGCCAAAGCCACCTTAATTTGTTGCTTCCGAGTGCCATTGCTAACAACAAATCTTTTTTCCAACAAGTTCCACAATAGATAAACCTTTTCAAAGTACGGTAAAGATTTCTTCAGAGACGGATCAATGGTATTAAGAAACCATTGAACCAATAGCACTTGCACGCATCTCCAATCAAGCAATTTACTAGCATCATTAATAGGTTTGACTTCAGTACCTTCCAGAAAAGTGATCTTTCGCCTAGAGATCAGGGAGAGACGTATCGACCGAGACCACTCAGCATAGTTCGGTCCACGGAAAACAAGAGGAGTAATGATATTTCCTGGTTGATCAGCAGAACTCAGAAAATATGGATCCTTCGGATTAGGATAATTTGGGTTGTGTGCACCGCCACCGCCAGTCGTGACGGAGTAGCTGGATACAGCATCATCTGCCATCGCGGATGTCGGGTGTATAAAATTTTGTACAACTCCGACGATTCGGCCGCTGAAGGACGGGGTCGGTGACGAATCGGCCGCGATAAGGGGTGCCGGATCTGGCGCATAGGGGCGAGCGGATGTCGGGTGTACAAAATTTTGTACAACTCCGACGAATCGGCTGCTGATGGACGGAGACGGCGGTGAATCGGACGTGATCAGGGACGTCGAATCTGGTACGGATCGGGCTGCTCGGACGGCTCAGTCGAAGCCGGGAAGCCGCGAGCGGATCAGGGGAGAATGCTGTAACGAAAGAAAATTAGAGATGTCAACAGCCAACGAGACCCATAAGGGGGAAACAGTCGAAGCACAAGGTGATTCTGGTTCTAATACTGAAACAAATAGCAGTAAATAGGATACAAACAACCCTACATCAGATGATGGGGAAGCCACTTCATCCCTTCCCAATAATGAAAAAAATACAGTAGCATCCAATTCTGAGGCCCTTCAAAAGGATGAAGTCGAGTCTTAAAGAGCCAATAGGGAGGAGGCTGAAGCTAATGAACAGAATATCGAGGAAGCCAATTCAACAGAACCAGTCGGTCGGATCAGGCTGGCGCGCCGGATCGGCGGTATCAGTCGGGGCCGGATTAGTCGGATCAGTCGGCTCGGACGGCTGGCGCGATCGGCACTCGGTTGTCGCGGGCGGTCGGCGCTCGGCGCGGGCGTGGTTTGCGCGGTTGGCGCGGGAGCGGGCGTCGGCCGCGGTCATCGCGGGAGCGAGTTAGGGTTTTTCGGGAGGCTCTGATACCATATAGAAAATAATAATGTCTTCTTTCCATTGCTAGGATTTGTTACAATATATATAGTGTCTACATTTGGGCTTGGGCTTATGGGCCATATTTACATTACAAATATAATCTAACAATCTAACAAAAACCTCCAAGTCAGCTTCCCAACTACTGTTGGATTGTATCTCCTTTCCGGTTGAGCGTTCAAGAGGGGGTGACAATGGAGTTGGTAATTTAGTCTCATCTCGGGTAGACGATGGGATCATGAGGTGTAGATAATTGAAATTGGTTCCGGCCTCACATGAGAATTCTCTTTTAAGGTATATGGACCCAACCATTTCACACCTCATGGGCCAACTCCAGCTTTTGGTACTATGTACTTGTTCGAAGGAAATGAAGCTTCTTGACATTATCGTCATGTCAAATAGGATTGAATGTGGAAATTCTCGATCTATGTTTGAGCAGACGTTGACCTAGGTACTTGTCATCCAATTCCATGGACTTAAGGTTCATCAAGCTAGCCAAAGATTTACAATCACTTTGGGTTACAAGCTTACTAAACAGAATGCTAGATTTTTCGTAATTTATTTTTTGTCCTGGCAAGGATGAGAATGATTGATGAATGTTTTTCACTTGCATAATAGAATCTGAATTGGCATGACCAAATACCAATAGATCATCGGCAAACATTAGACGAGAAATTGATGGGCAATATCGGTTAAGGCAAATGCCTTGGAAGAGATCTGCACATTCATAAGAGTATAAAAATCCTAGATAGAACCTTTGTGCATAGAATGAAGATGTAGGGAGACAAGGGACATCCTTGACGAATGCCCCTCCCCCCTAAGAAGTTACCTTCTGGTTTAATTTGCCATTAATCAGAATAGAAAATGAAGGAGTAGAGATGCATTGAATAATTAAATTATTTGACAAACCAGGGAAACCAAACCCCTTAAGAACAGTTCTAATAAAATCCCAAGATAATCGATCATAAGCAATAGACATATCAATTTTGAGAGAAAACGAGTTGTTTTTTATTATTGAAGAATTTCATGGAATGAAAAATATCTTGCGCAATGACAATGTTGTCTGATATCTGTCTTCCAGACACAAAAGCATTTTCAAATGGAGATATGAGATTATGAATCAGAGACCGGAGTCTATTGGTAATGAGTCTTGTGATCGCTTTGCAGACAACATTACATAAAAAAAACTATCTGGTAGGATCAGTTGTCCATGAGCCATCAGAAAGTTACAGGGATCGGATCTCATTTATTTCCTTTTCCTACATATTGGTTGCTATGACATGAAAAATATTTGGTAGCTCGGTCGCCTTCCTTGACCCATTGACAACGAGAGCGTTGTCTTAAATAGGATTCTTCAAGGGAAAGCAGATTATCAAGTTCCTTGGAGATTTCCTTTTCTTCAGACAGCCCAACAGAGGATGAAGGTTGACATTGGATGCTAAGAAGGCGGTTCTAGAGAGTACTATTTTGTTTAGTGTTACCATAAATGAAGAGCGGCTCCAGGAATGAAGTTGAGGCATGGTAGGTTCTAATTTTTCAATCAAGGAGAAAGATGAAGATTGATGTCATAACCTGTCCAATTGAACTTGGAGATCTTGGTAATGGATATAGTAAGATTCAAAATGGAGTGGTCGATTCTTAGTTCTGATTTTGTTGCAAGTACTAAAAAGAATTGGAGCATGGTCGCTTTTGACACAGAAAAAGTAGAAACAGTAGCATGTGGATATAAGGTTCTCCAGGTTGTGTCTGCAAAAGCCCTGTCGAGGTGTTCCCTGATAAGATGCCTAAAGCTTCTTCTATTAGACTGTGTATATATATATATATATATATATATATATGTATGTAGGAATGTAGCCCAAATCTAACAATCCACATTGATCAATCATCTCATTGAAGGAATTTGCAGCATATTGACCAAAGCCATTCCCACCAGTTTTTTTTCACTTGCATTAGTGATGGCATTAAAATTACCAATGCATACCCAGGGTTCCTCTGTAGAGTCTGCCATGGATTTAATAAGATTCCATAGGTAGGGGCGGTTATAATTACCATAGATACAAAGGAGACACCAAGCAGGGGTGATGGAAGAGGATTTGATATTCATATAACGAATAATATTTTGGATAGAAAATGAGATATCAACAAAGATATGTTGGATTGTAATTCGTTTTCTATTGAGCGCTCAAAAGGAGGTGACAATGGAGTTGGTAATTTAGCGATGAGATAATGAGGTGTAGATAGTTGGAATTGGTTCAGACCTTACATGAGATTCTCTTTTAAGACATATGGGCCCAATTCAATATCGCACCTCATGGGTTGTAAAACCCCTAAATTTCTACAATATTTTTTTATAAATATGGTATTGATTTTGGTACTTCATATTTGTACGTCGCGTACGAGTTTACGTTCCGTAAATTTCTCGTTAAGTGCGAATAAGTGCGAAGTACATATTTTTATAAAATGTTTTAATTATATAGATGTAGAAAATATTTCAAAATAATAGACGATAAATATTTTATATTGCTTGAAGTTGTAAATACGTTGTGTCGAGGATTATCAAACTTTATTTTTATTTTTAAAAAAAGGTCATTTTATTTTATGGTACTAGTATAACTAGTAATTTAGAAAAACTGTGTTTTATGTAAGTATTATTTTTGCATGCGAGTGTATATATATTTGTATTTTTAAAATTAATTATTATCATATATTATCTCGAAAAAGGTATATTAAATATGGGTTAATTTAATATGTAATTAATTATGGTGATTTAAGTTAAAAAAAGTTATTAAGTTATTTAAATACAGTTTAAATTAGAGGTAGAATCTATCTACATTGGATTATATTTGATTGAGTTACTTTTAAATCAATTTGAATTAAATAGTGGAAAATCTAAGAAAAATTAAAACTCTTCTTAGTCCTTATCTAAATAAGACTTTTGTAAATCCCCTAATTTTTCAAAATAAATATTTGTAGAATTTTTGGATTTTTAAATAACTATTTATTGACTTATTATATAATTTATATTATTTTACATATATTTAGTATAGTGCTCATTAGTGAATTTAGTATAAAAATATATAAAGCTATTTTTCTAGTATATTAAGGATCTGAACTATATTATACAAAAAAAAATTCTCTCAAACTTTTAAGATTTATTTTATTACTTTTATTACTTTTTACATGTTACTTGTATTGTACACTATTTACATAATATAGAATAAATGTCAATTTAGTATTAAATATTTCAGCTTGTATAAATGAGATTAGATAAAGGTTGTTTAAATAGATATAAACTCTATTTATTATCTATAGTAATTTTAAATAATGTTGTAGATAATTTAGATAAATATGAACTATATTTAAGTTAATCATAATCCTAAGTCTAATAGGAAAGCATCCCTATCTATATCCTATCCTAACAAAGCAAACTCCAATTTATTTAAATCAAATCCTATCTAATTTAGGAGATAAGTCTGAAATAAATAACTATATAAACCCAATACATCCCCCTTCTATCAGCCATAATTCGAAATTGTTTTTAGTCCAATAGAAACTCTAAAATTCATCATTAGAATTCAGCCCCGCTTTTTAGTAGCAAGAGTAACTTGCAACGACGATATCTCCTAGCTCCGAACTCCGTTTTGCCTCTAGTTTTTTTTAAAAGAAGCGTATCGAGGTAAGCTTTCCAAAAAATATATTTTAATAGACAAAATTCATTCTATAGATTTCTACAAAATTGTTTGAGTATCTAGTGTCCCAAAAATAAACGAGTTTCAGTATTTTTGCGATTTCGGAAGATTCCGGAAACGAAAATGCGATCTGTTTAGTTTTTGGGAGAGCTAATACAAAAACTTATGCCATATCCTAACTTTAGAATTTATTAAATAAATATAATAGGTGCAGTATTATTTATAATTAGATAATAGACTATTTTCAGCATCCGAAGTTGTACCTACACCCTCCTCTTTGTGCGCTGCTGTTGATTCGTCGCCAGGACATCATCTTACCTCACTCGGACATCAGGCAAGACACCTTGCCTTTACTGTTTAATTTCTTGCTCAATATCATGTATGTTTTTTTATGTTGTTCTTTCAAAATTATATATAGATGCAAATTATTATACTTTATGCAATTGGCTTAGACTTAAGGGACCACCGTATGTTTAGTGCATCTCATAAACTGTCACGTTGTGCCACGAATTGTGTGTGAGTTGTGAGTCGTATATAGATGCGGACTTGCGTGCTGACTGATCATTGGTGCATACAGGCCGTGCGTTATGATATAACTGCCAATAGATTTTTTTAGAAGACTTGGCAATTATTAAGGATTAAAACAGTGTCGTGGAGTCGATACATGTATAGTATCATTGGGGGGAGGGGACAGTTATTAGCATAGGGGCTACATTTATTTTTACACACATTTTGGGCCGAGGATGACTCTTATGAGCACTACTTTCTGTCCAGGGCCGATAGCATCTCGGATGAGCGCTACTTGACGGCCACTCTCTATTACTTGCTTGTGTGAATCCGTTACAACCCCTGCGTAGAATGTTGTCCTCAAAATGCATATCACATAGGATGGTTATGAACCTTTACTCATGCATACTTTTCTGTTGAGCTTTATTATTCAGTTTATTGGCATGATATTTTGTGTCTTGTTACGTCCCTCTGAGGACCTGGTTAACTCTCCAGCTGTGTCTTGTGATTTTCTGCAGGTGCTCTAGCTAAAACCATGTCTTGCGCTCTATTCTTCGAGATGTTGCTTTTGGATCGCCATCTCCTTCGCGTGACCAAATCATTTTCTTGTATAATTCTTTCTTATTTAAATTAGTTGGTAGTGGATTTGTCTCCGCCCAACGATTCTATACATGACAAACTAAAAGTTGCTTTTATATTATTATTTATCTTTGTGGATGAGATTTAGTGTCTTGGCTTTCTACATTTACAGCTTATGTATATATATGAGTTGTAAATTTACTTGTATGTATACAGCTGGCATGATACGTATCTAGTCTCAAGTATTTGGGACTGGACGTTACATGGGTCAACTCTGATTCAGGTCACACTGCGTTGTCCATCTGAGAAATGGGATGTTGAGTAGCTTGTGTTTTGGGGGATATGGTGGTAATTGCAGGGATACTGGAGGATCTATGGTTTGGGTAGAAGTGATAGTGGTGGAAGAATTCAAAATGTCAAGGTTGGTACAAACTTTATTAGAATCTTGGTTGAAGGAGACCAAAGATTTTGGCTTTGTCGGTATCAGAACAATCTTCTGCTATGGATGGACAGAAGTAAAATTTACTTCTATCATTGCAGTAATCAATCAGACGTCCAATTCTGGCACAAAAGAAGCAAAACAATTGGGTAACCTCTCATATTTAATCATGATATTTCGTACAGAACCCCCATCAAGATTTGCAGTGCTGAACTTCTGTAGAGCTTTGGTAATTTCAACAAGAATTTTCACTCTTGCCTAAGTCTTCCATTTAGAGCATCTCCAACCCTATTGTGACTTTGGAAAAAAGTTGTTGCCACATAGGAATGACAAAATTTTATTCAAAAGTTCTTCTCCAATGCAATTGTCAAGTCAATTGTGAAGCTTATGTGGCAAAAATTAAAGAAGACATTGTGAAGTTGATTGTCTTGTTCTAGACAATGCACTTGACAATGTCTTATCTTCCATGTCATCAATTATGAATAAAAAATATTAGAAAAAAGAAAGAAGATGAGTAGTTGCCCTAAAAGTTGCCTTGGAAGTTTGAAAAAATAATTTTTATTGTCTCCTCAATACTTTTGCATTGGAGAGAGTTTTTCTATCTCATTGGTTTTTGAGATATAATTTTGCCACGTAAACAAGACATTGTCTTGTGGCTCATGCCACATAGGAGCCACCTAAGACTCACAACACTTAACAAGTCAATAGGGTTGGAGATGCTCTTAGGTCTGCTTGGTGACGTTGTTTTCACCGATTTGGGAGTATTTTTGAACCGATCGTTTATAAAAATCTTTGCTTGTTAATTTTTTTTTGAGGTACCGGTTTTGGCCGGATCAAAAATCCTCAAAACCGGTGTAATATAATTTTGGGTGACTTTATAAACATCCTAAATCATTAGTTTTGGGGAGATTTTATTATTTTATTCCATTTATATCCTCACCAAAAATATATAATTATAACTACTAATGCCTTTCCCTATTTAATTTTATTCGTGTAAAAAACTTTCAGAACTGCTCGTTAGTGAACTACCAAGCATGGATTAGACTGGTTTAAAAGCCGCTACTTAAAAACCACTCAAAACTGGACCACTCATAACCGTTTATAGGTATTCTAAAAACAGCTCATAACTGCTATCCTACAATTGCCAAGCAGACCCTTGGCAATTGTAGGGGTAGCGTTTATGAGGTGTTTTTAGAGTACCGGTTATGAGCGGTTATGAGGGGTTCGATTTTGGATGGTTTTTAAGTAGCGGCTTTCAAACCAGTCCAATCCATGCTTGGTAATTCACTAACGAGGGGCTCTGAAAGTTTTTTACACGAATAAATTAAATAGGGAAGGGTATCGGTAATTATAATTATATATATTTTTGTGAGGATATAAATGGAATAAAAAAATAGAGCCGCTCAAAATCCGCCGATTTGGGGTGTTTACAAAGCCACCCAAAAATACATTACACCGATTTTGGGAGGTTTTTGAGCCGACGAAAACCAGTGCCTCAAAAAATTAACAAGCAAGGGTTTTCATAAACGGTTGGTTCAAAAACACCACAAAACCGGTGAAAACACCATTACCAAGCAAGCAGACCCTTACACTGTGTTTGGGAACATTTGGGGGGAGGGAGAGGAAAATTTGAGGGGAAGGAAAATGGAGGGGAAGAAAAATGGAGGAAAGTTAATTTTTCCTTCCTTTGTTTGGATGGACAAAAAGTAGGGGAAGGAAAAGTTTAAAAACAATTTTTTATTTGTTTATGGATATAGGTATAATTACTATTTCCTCCTTGGTATTCTCAAATGATGATTTAATTTTAACTTTTTGAGGGGTGGTGGGGTAAATTCACTCAAATTCCTCTCATCTCTCTCCATTTTCCTCCCACATTTGGGAGGAAAATTTTTTGGTGGGGCCCACCTACTTTTTCCTCTCAAATTTTTCTCCCCCATGTTCTCTCCCCCTTTCCAAACACCATCATTTAAAATTTTCCTCACACTTTTCCCTCAACTTTTTCCTTCCTCCCATTTCCACCCTTCCCAAACGGTACCTTAGTTTCCTCACTGAGGAGTGATTGGATAAGGGGAACCAATAGATTCGGCAAGGCGAGCAACAGCCACTGAGGAAAGGAATTTTTTGTGGGATATTCATTTGGATCCAAAGATCAGCTTCACTGAATTTGTAATCTTCAAGGAGACCGCCTAGAACACATGTCTCTCTATTAGTTGACGGCAAAGTTTCGGAAGGGTAAGGAAATGCAAGTGAAAGAATGGGAAGAAGAATGTTTAATGGCCAAGGAGAAAGTCCAATTCTTAGATTTTTTTTTTTTTTTTTTTTGGGTAACTGTCAGATTGATTACTCCAGATGCTGAATCATTGGAGAATCATACATGGGTTAAATTAGTCATGATGTGATTGCAAAGCATAGAATTTTGAACGAAGATTTAAAATGTCATGAAGAATATCTGCTGGTTATTTGTATTTTCATGACATTTATCTGAATTTGGTGATACCAAAGCAGGGCCGGCCCAGAGTAATTTAATATCCAGAACAAAATCCAAAATAATACCCCTTGTTCGAATATATTGAAAACAAAGTGTTAATTTTTTTTTTTGAAAAGATTCATTGTTTCATTATCATGAACGTATTTTACATTTATGGTTAAAACATCGTTTCTCTTGAAAAAATAGTACCATAGAAATTTAAGTAGAAGCGACTTCATCACGTTTAAACACAATCATAAAATATTCTACAAAATCAATAAAAACTCCTAGACACAAAACATTTGTACCATTTTTCATATAATTGAATAATCAAACACCATAACTCATTCCAACTCAAGTTCGACTAAACAACATCTAAAAACTAAATCAATCTAAATATCAAATTGGCTTTTCTGCAATGGTTAACTAGAACAATGAAAATGACATCTTTGTAGTGAATATTTTGTTCTCGCACATGATCCAAATCCAAATACCAAATTCAACAATCCTCAAATCAATCCAAATACCAAATTTAACAATCCCTAAATCATCTTATCACTAATATTTGCTAAAATCCACTACGTAATACAACATTCCAAAGTATGTTATGCCAAAATTCGAAATCAGTTTACTCAAAATTCAATAATTCATCAGTGCAACTCAAGATCGTTAAAGTTATTGTCGCTATTAGCATTACCAACAATCAAAGTTCATCATTAAAACTCGAATTTCAGACCTCAAGTTCATTATCTGGAGATTGTTCAACGAAACTTGCGTCGTCGTTTCAGTGAGTAGTTGTTGTTGTCTTAGGTACAACTCACGTCAATTCAACGATTGTAAAATCCTAATTCTTAACTTCAAATTTTAAGTAGATTTTAAAATTATGGATAGTAGAAGAGGACATTAAGGATAAATTGAAAGAAAAATAGGAGTTTGGAATTCAATTATAAGTAGAAGAAAGAAGGAAGCGAGAATTAAAATTAACAACTTTCAGGAACACTTATCGTTGACCATCAATTTGCCTCTGGAATCGGAATAGACAAACTTTTACTACCATAAAATTAAATGCCAGTTTTTTTATTTTACCAACTCTTTTAATTATTTATATATTAATACTATATAATATATATTACTAACTATTAAAATTATTTGGGACCCCTTGAATTTTGGTGCTCCGGACCTACGCTCCGTTTGCCCCTCCCCCGGACCGCCCCTGTACCAAAGAACCATATCTAAGTTCTTTAATTGCCATGTGAACATAGACTTGTTAAAGAAAATCCGCACACTGACAAGGAACCAGCAGAGACCTGATGATAACAGTTGCGGCAGGCATATAGAAGAACCTTTTGCTCATCCTCTTATTTTGTATATTGGGTTTGTACCTTTTATTTATAAAGAATACCTCTTTTATAAAGAATACCTTTTGTTCACTCTTATGTATCCCAAAAAATTTTCATGATCATACGGTCGTCGGATCCCCGAGGCTCTAAGAGCCACCCAGCCGACGGAGTGGGGATTCGAACCTTGGGCATTCCCCAGGCTGTCCGGTATCACATGACGTTGTTTGTGTTGGTGTTTTTGCCTTTGGACTAGAAAAGATAGTCCCACATCGGCTACACCAAATGGTGATTATCTCAATATAATGCATTGCTTGTGTTGAGGTGTGCACATGAGGTGTAGTGGGGCACAAATTTGTGCCATGTGGAAGTATTTTCTAGAAGAAAAAAGGATTAAATCCAACAAGGATGAAAGTTAATTTTTGTTGTGCGGATGCGGACTCGGACTCGGACACGGACTCCAGGATGTCTCGTGCATGCACGGGAGTGTTCGGGGGGTAGGCGTGGACTGGCACACTTCTATGCTGATTGTGGGATGATCTAAAATATCAAACTCTATTTTTGAGTATTGGTATTTTAGTCCCACATCGGATAGGAGAAGAGGTGAAGTCTCAACTCCACTCTATAAATAGAGCCCCTTGGCCTCCTTTGAAAGATGCACCAAGAAGAGAGTTGAGGGAGTCTGTTAAGTCCAGGAAGCCCGTTCAAGTCTCAAATATTGACTTACGAGCGTTCCAGAAGTTCTCCTGAACTTGCTGGTTCCTGGGAGCTTATCCGTACTGCGGGTATAGCTTTGAGCGCCGGTGTTCTACACCCCAGCGAGATCCGTTCTTCTTCTTCCTCCCTCTTTCTGTTGCCTTCGAGAATCTGAGACTCAACTGTTGTTGATCATCTCTTGTTGCCTTCGAGAATACCGTCGCTTCTCTTTAGAAGTAATACGGTTCGGTTGCCTTCGAGAATACCGTCGCTTCTCTTTAGAAGTTATACGGTTCTGTTGCCTTCGAGAAATATTACGAAATAATCTTTTTAGATTCTCGTAAAACAACTTCACCTTCTTTAGGGTGTTGTTGCCAGAAACATTGTCTTTACAATTGTTTCTGAACTCGTGTTTTTTCCATCGATTGTTCGTCAAGGGACCAACAGTTTGCACCAAGGATTTCTTCTCGTACCAGATCTGCTGTCCCATTTAATCATGTCCAATTATGTCTTCCTCTCTATTGTATGTGGGCCACCATCCACATATCTATTCCTATGGCCCACATGTAATATGAAGGGGAACAAAATTGGACATGATTAAATGGGACAGCAGATCTGCTCCTGTTTCTTCTGGCTTAGCAGGATGGCTTCATTGGAGCTGGTATTGAGGGTGCCTCTAGCCCTGGCACAGCTCCTGGAGGTTTGGCTTCCCATACAGTGATTGGCGAACCGCGAGGAAAGGCAGAAACAGAGGTGCTGAATCCGGGGTTGCTGGTCTCGGAGTCGGATTATGCCTCCAGACATCTGGGATAGATCTAGAGATTGGGGAAGCACATGGAATGAGAGATCCGGGAGTGATTCCATGTGTGGTGGTGAGGCGGCACCAGGCCATACGATCCAAGACGTGGATGTCCACAAGCAAAGGAGGTACCAAGAATCATCACAGAGTCATTCCATAGCAAATCATGAGTCTAAGGTCATCTTCCTCGGTCAAGTCGAAAATTCCTGCCAAATATGGAGGCATTAGTCTTAAGGTGTGTAAGAACAGTTAGAAGTGTCGAGTCCTAGGCATGTGTGGGCGAAGAGTAATGTTCCATGGAGGTGAGTTGGCCACTACACAGAAACAAACTCAACATAGAAAGGCCTTGAGTTCTGGGATGCGTGCTCGTGCTCTTCGTCGAACCTTGGTATGTCTAGAACTTTTACCGATAATTATTTTTTTTCCGATACATTTTAAGTAACAATATCACACTTTTACGTATGTATGCAGATTTCGTTTGGGATGAAAAGACGAGCATATGTTGTTTGCACCAAGGGAGAGTCCATCAATCAGAGTGAATCAACTTCTTTCGCAACGTGAATCAAATTTTAGTTAGATTTTAGGTAGTTTATTGTTGTGTGTGAATCTAGTTTCTCATTTCGGGAATAAATTTATTGAGTAATTTTTTGGTGAATTGTAAACAGAAACCTTGGATGTTACAACAAAAAGTCTTTTTTTTTAAATATTTGGGATCTGTTTAATTGAATCATCTTCTTCCGTTAGGCTTAAGGTTCTTGTCTTATGTAATGCTAATAAAATCTATAACTTTTTAACACTTGAAATCATATTTGAATACTATATTTTTCTCATTTAATTTGTCTTTAATTAACACCACCTCTACTTTGTACGTATGTACTCAGAACTTATCCTATCATGTAATATATTATGGAACTACTATATTATGGAACATGTAGTGGACACCAGGTGATTCAATGATTTATCAAAAAATTAAGTGTGTGTTGATACTGCACAATTTATTGTTATGGTGGATTGATGAAACAATAGTTAGCCAATAGCCGTTTCAGCGCCCGCAATGGCTATAATAAACATGGAAAAAATCTCCATGTAATTGTTGACTATTAAATACATCAGAAAATTGTTACAAAAATTATATTAACTGAATTTAGTATAAGCTCATGACACATGAGTGCCCTAACCATATTTTGACTTGTTATCAGTCTATAAATTTCGATAGAGAATAAATAGACACTTAAAAGAAGTGCATGTTCGAACATCACTAACTAATTTTCCATCAATCTAGATTTATTTCAACATGAACAACAAGTTCAGCGATTCGATTGACTAGAATTAGCAATGATAGAAAAAGAGGGTATCGACCTTAGATTTAACTAAAAACCTTAACAATTTTCATTTTAGAATATATAATTATATGAATTTTGTGAATTTCGAGTATTTAGTATTGATGGACAATAGTAATTGAACCTATCAAAGAAACTAAAAGAATTTTGGAAATAAATTAGGAAAGATAAAAATATGTTGATAAATGAATTCCAATCTGTTGAACGTTACCTACAAGGTCGTAATCGATAATCAGGTTTGATTTTTTAATCCAAATAATTTGGTACCAGGACATATCTAATACAATAGTAATTAGTGAGAAAATTACTTGTGTGAAGTAACCCTTTCTCCAACAATCCAAAGATGGCAATTATTGAAATATTATCAACCATTTATGAACGTATATAATTAAGATAATTATGGCACCCACATAAATAAGGAGGGGTGCAATAGCAAAAAAAAAATATGTTAATTCAGTTCAATTATTAGTTTTATTGTTATACTATATGTAACATTATATACGTCAAAGCCCCGTAGCTCTAGTAGCTAACAGGTGGAGACGAGGTTGAGGGGCCGTTGAGTGGCAGACGGCTTCAGGATCGAGCCGCAGTCCCGGTAATGGAAAATATATAAATCGAAGGAGACCATGGCTGAGTCGTCCTGAACTTTCAGACCCGGCACCAAGAGTTCTCCTTCACCATCATCGATCTCCGTCGAGAAGAGGACCCAATCAGAGCCTAGCTAGAAGAGCTTCTAGAGTAACGACAGGTATCATCTCAAAAAATCGAAGGAAAATGACAGCAAAGTTAGAGGAGAGGAAGAAGAGGAGGGACTGTTAGGCCTCGTTTGGTTCACGGATTCAAGAAATCCGGAAAGGAAACTTGTTACTTTCCTTTGTTTGGTAGCCACAAATTTGAAAAATACTTTCCTCACATGGGGAAAAATAGGAGGAAAAATTGTTCCTCTCATGACCCATGGGAGGGACGACGGCGGGGCAATATTGATATACATGCAATATTGATAGTAACTCAGATCTGAAATATTCCAATAATATTGGAACAATGTGCTGACCCTTTAAGTTTTATAGTTCTACACCATCTCCAATGGTGATTTCTAAGATTGAGTTCTTATCCTACTTGGCATTGTACTTTAAGGAGATTTCTATCCTAGTTGGAAGAGTTTCTACATAGAAATTATAGACATACAAAAATGCTCTCCAATGGTTCTCCATTTCTATCATATGTGTCACATAGTAAAAGGAACAATTTAATGGTGTAGGGCCCAATAATAATTGTCATTAGAGATAGAAGAATTTCTATGAGAGTTTCTACATGTAGAAACCCTCCTAAAAGTTTCCATCCTACATCATTGCCACCTAGGATAGAAATGGTGATAGAAATCACCATTGAGAGAAGTTTTTTCTAAAATGAATTTCTTCCATAGAAATAGGGCAGATAGAAACCCCCATTGGAGATGGTCTAAGTGATACCTGAACCATATTCATGTTGACCCAAATTTGTATCATTAACCAAGTATGGACATTGATTCCAATATTGGACTTATATCCACAATTGTATCCATGTTGTTTAGAAGAAATACAAATAATTAGTAGTACCATTTGTGTCTTCTCCATTTAACCTTATTACAAGGTCAAACAATACCAAATATAGGTATTTTCCTCTCCGATCATGTTTTTGGTCATCGACAGTTGTATGTGGCATCATATTTTAAGCACTTTTGTTTGCTCACTAGCATTCGAGCCTTCATTAATCTTCAAAGTACTCAAGTTTATGACGAATGACTCACTATTCTCAGTAGTGTGAATTCTTTCTTTCTAGCCTTTGTGATATTATCGTTGGCTCTTTGTTGGTTGAGTTGGTTTTCGCTTCATCGTATGGCTCGCTACCATCGTCTTCTCTAGATGGTGTTGGTTTGTATAGGTGTACATCAGACCTTTAAAGGGATTACCATCGACGAACTCAGCTTTGATCTCCCCTTTCTCATCAACGTACGTACTTAAAACATTGATAAAGTGTAGAAGGTACATACTTAAAATATCCAGTACAGTGAAATCGAAACATCCTCCAACCTTCTTACCAATATCATTGCCAATAAATCCAAACCTCCATGGGCTCTCAGATACAAGATCCGCAACATCCAACAGGTGGTCGGTGCTACGCCATTGTACATATACATCATACTGCTAATGGCGTGTGTCACGACCCACACCCGCTATAAGGGCACGTGCACGTGACAACGCCCAGCCCTCACCGTAAAAATGGCGTGGAACGCTGTAGGTTTTCTACTCTAACAACAGTTTATATATATATAAAAAACCTGTCGAGAATATGGCCAACTCCGAACGGAGGACAAGCAATGAATATATATATGAGTGCTCAATCACAACTCTAAGATGATAAAGTAAAGACTGAAAGATAAAGACAACATGACGATAAAATATAACCTATCAAGTCCAAACACAAATAATATACAAGTCCAAGTCTCTAATACAATCCATAATAATAACAGTCTCAAAAGTAGCTGGAGACAAGGTCCAGTACAAATAACTCTAACTAAGCAATAGGTAAAGTCTCGTCAGGCGGAGCTAAGCCCTGCTGGACCAAGGTCTCTAAGTCTAAGCCCACTACGTCATTCGGACCGTAGTAGGTATTGTAATCTCCCTCATCAGCATCTGTAATATTTTGTCAACATTTCCAGTCAGGATGGAACGAGTACAATCAACTAACAACAGTTCACAAGATATGACAAAAGTTATAAGACAGTAAATAGAGAGTATATACAAGAAAATCATGGACTGTACATGTGAGTATCATGGCAAGGTAAGCTGTAAATCTGGAGCTAGAACAAGGCAAGTAAACTGATCATGGCATGTACAAGAATCAAGAATCATATATCTAGGTGTGTGAGTACTAGCTACAACATGTGGCCGGATTGGGTCTGCACAAGGTTATGATCTAGCCAATCATACGTGTGGTGTAGGATTGGCATTCACAAGGTTCACAATATATACAAGACGGGTATTGACCACACATCTACACTAGTACTCTCCGTCCCCGACTGATAGAGTGGATCCAAGCAAGACACGTTACGACACGGAATTCTACGAGAAGGGAGCAAGTCTCCTCAAGAATCGGTGTCCATATACTGCACAAGAACTACAAGGGGGCTTGCACAAGATATACCAAGATAACGAGGAATAATATCTCATGTCGGGATCCATGAATACCAATCCGTGTGACCAATGTGTCGAGAACAAGCATATCTACACTAATTACGTGAATTATAACAATCATCGTAAATTGAAAAAGTGTCAGAGAATGTACTCGCCTGTAATATGATATGATATGTCAACGGGATCCAAATACAGCGTCTCGAGGACCTATAGAGAACAAGACGTATCAATACTATGTTTAGGAAGTAAAGTCAAATCAAATTAAACCCTATTAAGTCATTCTAGGTCAAGACAAGTCTAGTTGGGTCAACTTTGGTCATGGGAGAGTATTGGAATTCAATCCGTATCAAACTAGGTCGAAAGTTGACTTACAGTTGACTTTTGGTCAACGGGTCAACTCCGGTCAACTCTAGGTCAACCCTAGGTCAATCCTAGGTCAATGGTGACTAACAGTTGACTTTTGGTCAACTGTCCAAGTTTAATGGAATTTGGGACTAAATTGGGTAAAGTGTTGACCCATAGTTGACTTTTGGTCTAAAAAGTCAACCGTGGTCAACCGAGGTCAAGACTAGGTTTAGGAGACTATTCCTAATCATTACCAACCCTTACAACCCATATCCAAGTCCATCTTGGACTTCGAAACTCATATCTTGGCCGTAGGCCAATATCCTAAATTTACCCTTTTCTAAGGTAAATTTCTAGCCTAGGTGAATACCAAGTTAGCCTACCTACGCTTGGTATTTTGACCCGTGCTCCCTAGGGTAGTAGGATACTAGCCTATACATTCGTTACCTACCAAGATACCTAGGTAGAGTGGACGTCTAGTCCATCTTACGACCCATTGCCGATATCTTGAATATCTCAAGATACGCAATGGTACGGCACGATACCGTCGTCCTAAAACCCCGATTTCAACTCGGGAGCCTACCCGCAAAGTCTAATTCACGTATTCTAGGTCTCTCCCAAGTTTCAACTCATTCCGACACTCGGGGCTCAAATTCACTCTCTAACTCGATTTTTCCTAAATTGATTTCCTATACTTCTACTTCTCATTCCTCTTCTAATTCTTACTCTTCTAATTCTTCTCCTTCTAACTCTCCTTCCTTCTCCTAATTCTAATTCTTCTTATTCTTTTTCTTCTTCCTATTCTTTCTTTCTCCTTCTCTTCCTAACTTCTTCTTATTCTTTCCTTCTATTTCTCTTCCTAACTTCTAATTTCCTCTTCTTATTCTTCTTATCTCTTCTTCTTAATCTTCTTCTTAACTTCTTCTTAACTATATATATATATATATATATATATATATATATATATATATATATATATATATATATATATATATATATATATATATCTACATAGGGGGGTTTATAGGGGTTAATAGGCTTAAAGGGGGGAACTTTGTGCTACTGCTGCTGCTCCTACTGATATTGCTGCAGCTGCTACTGCCTGCTACTGCAGCTGCGTATGCTGCTGCTACTGCTGCATTCAGCTGCTGCTGCAGCTGATACTACTACTGCTGCTGCTGCATTCTTATTCTTCTTCATCTTCTTCTACTTCCTCTACTCATCCTTCCTATCTATATATATATATATATATATATATATATATATATATATATATATATATATATATATATATATATATATATATATTTTTTTTTTTTTTTTTTTTCTACTCATCCTTCCTATCTCTCTCTCTCTCTCTCTCTCTCTCTCTATATATATATATATATATATATATATATATATATATATATATATATATATAACAAAAATATATATATATATATATATATATTTGTTACATATATATATATATATATATATATATATATATATATATATATATATATATATATATATATATCCCACTATATATATATAAACACACACACACATCTATATGTAAAAACACACACACACATACACATTTATATATAGACACACACACACACACTCTCACAAACACACACACCACCACTCTCACACAATCACACACACACTCTCACAAACACACACACCACCACTCTCACACACACACACTCTCTCACAAACACACACACCACCACTCTCTCACAACCACACACACTCAAACACCACTACCACTCTCTCACACAAACACCACCACCACTCTCTCACACAAACACCACTCTCACACAAACACACACACTCTCACACACTCACTACCACCATTCTCACACACCATCACCACCCTCATTCCTCTACACACACACACACAAATTCATATAATTATATACACACACACACACACACACACACACACACACACACACACACACACACACACACACATATATATATGTATATATATATATATATATATATATATATATATATATATATATATATATATATATATACATACCACTTTAATTATGAAAACCCCCAATTAATCTCTAACCTAGATTTCTAGGGAAACCTATGAAATATATGGGCAAAGTGTGGAGAATCATCTCCTCTACATTAATTGTGAAAGCCATAAATGAAATAGAGGAATTAATGGGAATTTAATGGCTTACCTAAAGTTGGTTTGCTTGGAGGAAGAAGGAGAAGCTTTGAATGAAATTTAGAAATGAAGAGAGAGAGAGAGAGAGAGAGAGAGAGAGATTGCTTTGTGAAGAAGCAAAGGGGAGGGGGGCTCTTCTTGTGGCCGGCCATGGGGGGTTTATTGGGTTTGGGTGGTGATCCAATAAGCCCCCAAACCCAATAGACTTGGTTTGGTTTGAATTGAATTCGGTTTGGTTCGGTTTGTTTCGGTTTAACTCTAATTAACTAATTAAGCCTCTAAAATGACTAATTAAGCCATGGAAGTAGTGTTTATGGTTTCTAGCCTAGTTAGGATGGTATGTGGGCCAATCCCAGCTAGTATGTGGGTCCCACTAGTGTCCAGGCTACCCGGGTCTCCAACTTAAGTCCAAATTGGATAAAATCCAAACCAAATCAAATAAATCCCTAAAAATCATATAAAATCAAATAAAATTCCTAAAAATTATAAAACTTGAAAAATGACGAAAATACCCCTAATTCGAAAACTCGGGGTGACAAATCTACCCTCCTTAAAAAATTTGTCCTCGAAATTGAATGAAAACTAACACAGCAATCATAAATTGAACAAGGAAGGAAAAGAAAGAATTTTACCTCAAGGCTCGAAGAGATATGGGACTCGCTCCAGCATGTCGTCCTCCCTCTCCCAGGTAGCCTCACATGGAGAGTGGTGTCTCCATGCAACGCGAACCAAGGGAATGACCTGGTTCCGGAGCACCTTCTCTCTTCGGTCCAAGATCTCAACCGGCTTCTCTGGATAGCTGAGTGTCGGTCCCACTTCGATCTCGGAGTGGTCTAAGACGTGACTGGGATCTGCCACGTACCGTCTCAGCTGTAACACGTGGAACACGCAGTGCACTTCCTCTAGTGCGGGCGGTAACTCCAGTCGGTAAGCCACTGCACCGACCCTGCCCAAGATACGGAATGGTCCGATGTATCGTGGACTAAGCTTTCCGCCGCCACCAAAACGAATCGTGCCACGCGTCGGAGAAATCCGCAGGAACACAAGATCATCAACCTAGAACAAAAACACAAGACTTAGAGCTTGATCTAAAACAATCACAATCAGACTCAAATACTAGAAAAATCTAATCTATACCTCAAACTCCAACGGCCTCCGGTGGCTATCGGCCCAATGCTGCTGCCTATCCTGCGCCACCCGAAGTCGATCTCTGATAACCCTGATCTTCTCCGCAGCATCCACTACCTTCTTAGGGCCAAGCAAAACCCTCTCGCCGACATCATCCCAAGACAAGGGAGTACGACACCTCCGTCCGTATAGAGCCTCGAAAGGTGACATCTCTATACTGGCTTGGTAGCTGTTGTTGTAAGCAAACTCCACCAAGTGAAGGTGGTCCTCCCAAGATCCTCCGAAGTCCAAGACACAGGTACGCATCATATCCTCGAGGGTCTGAATCGTCCTCTCCGACTGCCCGTCTGTCTGGGGGTGGTATGCGGTACTGAACTTGAGCGATGTGCCCAAGCTAAGCTGCAAACTCCTCTAGAAGTGGGAAGTGAATCGGCTGTCCCGATCCGAGACTATACTCACTGGAACCCCATACAATCGGACTATCTGCCGCACGTACATCTCGGCCAACCTCTCCGTCGACAAACCCACCTTGAAAGGCAAAAAGTGGGCCGATTTGGTCAATCGATCAACAATGACCCAAATCGCATCCTTCCCTCCTGGAGAGCGTGAAAGCCAGATACAAAGTCCATAGTGATATGCTCCCACTTCCACTCAGGAATGGGTAGTGGGTGGAGCAATCCACCGGGTCTCTGTCTCCCGGCCTTCACCTGCTGGCAGACCAAGCATCTAGAAACGAACTGAGCTACCTCATATTTCATGCCATACCACCAAACATGCTGTCTCAAGTCTCTATACATCTTGTTGGCTCCTGGATGCATAGAGTACTGAGAACGGTGCGCCTCCTGAAGAACCTCCTCCTGAAGTCCTCCGCTCGGCACGCACAATCTGGTACCATGCCTCAACGACCCATCCCCCGCTATAGAGAACTCATCCAATAGTCCTGCCCGGACCTGCTCCCTGATGACTCTCAGAGCCTCATCTTCAAACTGAGCTGCCCTGACTCTGTCCATCAGCTCTGACTGCACCTGGAGACCCCACATCTGCGCCTCGAACCCAGGAACTATCACCTCTATGCCCAAACTCTCCAGATCTGCCAGAAGGTGACGATCCATCGTCAACCACATAGCCACGGGATACCTGCTCAAAGCATCCGCGACCACGTTGGCCTTCCCCGGATGGTACTGTAAGGATATATCAAAATCCTTCATCAGCTCTAACCATCGCCTCTGCCTCATATTCAGCTCCTTCTGGGTAAACACGTACTTAAAGCTCTTGTGATCTGTATAGATCTCAACTCGCTCTCCGTACAGATAGTGTTTCCACAGCTTCAAAGCAAAGATGAACGCTGTCAGCTCCAGATCGTGGATAGGGTAGTTCCTCTCATGAGGACGTAACTGCCTAGATGCATAGGCAATCACCTTTCCGTGCTGCTGAAGTACACAACCCAAACCCTGTCCTGAAGCATCACTGTAGATCGTATAACCACCAGATCCAGATAGCAGCGTCAAGATAGGAGCTGCAGTCAACCTCACCTTCAGCTCCTCGAAGGCGGCCTGGCACTCCTCGGACCAAACAAACTCCTCGTCCTTCCTGGTAAGGCGGGTCATCGGCTGAGCAATCCTGGAAAAGTCCTGCACGAACCTCCGGTAATAACCAGCCAGACCCAGAAAACTCCGAACCTCTGCTACTGAGCTCGGCGTAGACTAGGACTCCACCGCAGAAATCTTCTTCGGATCTACTGAAATCCCCTCGCCAGAGACAACATGGCCTAGGAACTCCATGCGATCCAAGAAGAACTCGCACTTGGAAAGATTTCCATACAGCTGCTCCCGCTTGAGAGTGTCCAGCACAATCCTCAGGTGCTCCTCATGCTCCTCTGGTGTCTTCGAATAGATGAGAATGTCATCAATGAAGACCACCATGAACTTGTCAAGGTACTGATGAAATACCTTGTTCATCAAGTTCATAAATACCGCCGGGGCGTTGGTCAACCCAAACGGCATGACGGTATACTCATACTGGCCATAGCGAGTCCGAAAGGCAGTCTTCGGAATGTCATCCTGTCACGACCCGTTATCCAAATTGTTGGGCCGGGCCGAGTCATGTCTAGCCTGCGTTTGGGATAAAACGCAGTAAGCTGTTCTAGAGATAAAAAGATAAGACTAAATGTGCTAACAGTTCTATAAGTGAATAAAAGTCATAAATGCTCCAAACACAAAAGTTGTCTCATAATAGTAAAATGTCCAAGTACAAGTCTGAAATATAAAACTGGATACATGTCCTGTTACAAAACACGTAGTCTAATACATGACTACTCTCAAAAGTCTAAAGCAAAAAGATAACTAGGCGAGGTTCCCCGCAGGAACATCCTCGTAAAGCAAAGCCGGATCCTCGGCAGTAACTCCATAATATGTGTCGCAGAGTAACTCCTCCTCAGTAAGGACACCTACAACGTTATCCTGTCAGGACGGGAGCAACTACTGAATCTAACAAACTATCATATGAAACATGGAAATGAACATAAGAGGAATGACTAGAAACATGGCATCACACAATCTATCATGGCAAGGACACATATGTCATAGAGACAGATGTATATGTAATGTTTAAAACTGTAGCAAGTACGTGATCGGTCAATAGATGTACAATGTACTGTGGTACATGTAAATGAAATGTACATACGTACAAGTTAACAAGCATAGGTGTACATCCGTACAGAAATGCGGGATAATGGCCTACGGCAAGGTATGCATATAAAATACAACCTCGCTCGCTACTATAGGGGGGTCATGATCACGTACTCAACTGTCAGTTTTCCCATAACCCATATTCTAATCATGTGAGAGATACATAAAAACTATTCTAAGCATGGTAGTAATGGAAAGTACAATATGTGACATTTTAACTTGCTACTCCAAGGATCAGCATTTAACATGGTTGGATTAGCAGTTCATTTATGTAACAGTATGTAAAGTTTGTAGAAAGTACTTGTCTCTAGCAAAGCAAAGCAAAGCAAGCTGCGATAAAAGTGCTATAGATGTCTGGTAACTCGTCACTGTAGAAATAAATACATAAACTTAGTTTTTACACTAAGCTAAAATACTAAGACACTAATTGGTGTAACACGACTTGTGACTGGACACCTAGCCAAAATGATGACTTTAGCGTAGGAGACCAATGTGGGGTGACACACTACTTTAACTAACTTTTTAGGATCTTTACACTAGTGAGGGGTGAGGTTCAATACGGCTAAAACTCAAAATAACACAAAAAGTTACAAGTCGTAATTAATCAATAAATAAACCAAATGATCATTGTGTTTTAACAATTTTGAGATAGACAAAAAGGTTATTTTTACTTAAAGTAAAGTACCAAAATGATCCTTGTTAATTATAGAAATTTATTATAATTTTTTTGGAATTTATTAACCAGTACAAGTATTTTATAAAAATCAGTTTTCCTAAGTATACAGAAAATGAGTTTTGGTTTCATATGCCAAATTAGTGGCAAAACAGTAAATTAAATACTATAAAAATTATACTAAAATAGCTAAATTAACATAGTATCTAAATACTATTTTTCCAGAAATTTTAACAGTACTTTAAGTATTTTTAGAAATCCAAAAACAGCATTGCACACAATTGAAATTAAATAATTAATTATCTGCGTATTTTGTCCATGTATATAATTTGAACCAAAGTTCAAATACAGGACCCAAGGCCATGAATCAAGTCCAATATGACTTGTACAGGTCTTGAATGTGTGAAAACACATTTGGGCCCAAAAATCCATGCTAGGCTTGGACACCAAATGGTTGCAGTAATTTAAATACACTAAAATACAAATTGGTAAAAGTGCAAAATAAATATTAATATTTTAATAAGGTAAAATTATACAAAATGAATATATACATGCATATGTTAAAAGTACATATATATATATATATATATATATATATATATATATATATATATATATATATATATATATATATATATATATATATATATATATATATATATATATATAAGAAAATACTTAATTATAAAGTATATACATATACAAATATTGTATACATATATATATTAATATATATATAATAATATATATACACATGAAAATATATTCATATATACATATATGTATATAAATACAAATATATATATATATAAATTACTAAGTATAAAAATATATATACATATATAAAAATACTGCCTATATACAGTATATACATATATATATACAAATATATGTATATACATATGTATATATATAAATATATATATAAAATAACAAAAAACAGAAAAGAAAAAGGAAAAGAAAAAGAAAAAGAAATAAGCGCAGCAGCAAGGGCTCGAACTCGGCCCACTGCGCGCGGGGGGGGGGGGGGGGGGGGGTAGGCTAGGTCGGGCTGGCCAGGGGGTCAGCCCACTGGTTGTGTTAGGATTAGGATTTAGATTAGTTTTATTTAGGTTTTAAGCATTTAAATAATAAAAAAAATATAAATACAGTCCTGTGTCCTGACAGTTAGGGACACTGGAATCTACGTGTCCGGGTCGATTTCGACACGCACGACACGAGTTTTACGTGTCCAGTTCTACACTCGTGCTCGCCAGGACACGGCGAACCATATACGTGGACACGAGCTACTCACGACACGATTTGACACTTGCCACTCACGTGTTCGGCGGTTGGGGAAGTTTCGGGTGTGCTGGACGGCGGTGGAGGCGTCGGGACGGTGGCGCTGGGGTCGTCTCGTCGAGGCGAAACGACTGGTGGTGGTTGGGATCGGTGAATGTCGTCGGTGGGGCTGGGCGAGGCTCGTCGGAGTTAGGTTTAGGGTTTGGAGTTTGGGGCTGTCGGCGAGACGGTCGGGGGTGGCTGGGTGATGATTTAGGGTTAGGGTTTGGTCTGGAGAAGGAGGGGGATTTAAGTAGAGGGTCGAGTCGGTCGGGGGCAGCCGGAAATGGCGGAGGAAAGGTGGGCGGTGGCCGTCGGGCAGGGAGTGGGTAGGGAATTAGCACCTAGGCCCCTATAGTTTAGGAATTTACACAATGGTCCCCGCAGTTAAACAATGCAAATAAAATTTGCAAATCCCCTCCCGCAGCTATTATATGCAAATAAAATTTGCATGAACAAATAGGAAATTGCAAACTGATATCTAAACAATTTAATAAATTACAAAATGCATTAAAAACATTTTAGAAAATTACAAAATGACATTTTAGCATTTAAAACTCATTTAAAAATTCTAGAAAAATTCCTAAAAATCATAGTAAATATTTTAAGGCTAAAAATGACATTTAATAATTAGTTAACTCTAATTAAATAATTTTTGAAAAATAGGGGCTTACAAGTCTTCCCTTCTTGAAAAATTTTGTCCTCGAAATTCACAAGGATTGAAGACCCTACAATATTCTAACATAGCAAGCAATGAAAAAAATGACTAAGGCTATGATCGAAACTAACCTCTAAGGTATCAAGCGGGAACGGGTGGTTCCCTCGTAGCGGTTGGATCGAACAAGTAAGGGTATCTCTCCCTCATGTCCGACTCCCTCTCCCAAGTAGATTCACCTGGAGAGTGACGGCTCCAAGCTACTCGTACTAAAGGTATAACCTTGTTCCTCAGCATCTTCTCTCTCCTGTCTAATATCTCCACTGGCTGCTCAGAAACTGTAAGGCTCGGTCCGACCTCCAACTCTGAATGATCTAGCACATGACTGGGGTTTGGAACATATCTCCTCAGTTGAGATACGTGAAAGACATCGTAAACTCCTGCTAGGTTGGGTGGAAGTGCAACCCTGTAAGCTACCTCTCCGATCCTGCCAAGTATCTCGAATGGCCCGATATATCTGGGGCTCAGCTTCCCTCCTCGTCCGAACCGGATCGTCCCTCTAGTAGGTGATATCTTCACTAGCACTATATCACCGTCTGCGAACTCCATCGGTCTGCGACTAGCATCAGCCCAGTGTTTCTGCCTGTCCTGAGCTACTCTGAGCCTGTCTCTGATCATCCCGACTTTCTCTGCTGCATCCGTGATCATCTCTGGCCCAAGCATAACTCTGTCTCCAACATCATCCCAAAAGAGCGGTGTGCGGCATCGTCGTCCATAAAGCGCCTCGAAAGAAGATATACCGATACTGGCTTGGTAGCTGTTGTTGTATAAAAACTCTACCAAGTGCAGATGGCTCTCCCATGATCCTCCGAAGTCCAGCACGCAGGTCCTCAGCATATCCTCCAGTGTCTGTATCGTCCTCTCGGACTGCCCATCTGTCTGTGGGTGGTACGCCGTACTGAACTTGAGCATACTGCCCAACTCCTTCTGCAAGCTCCTCCAGTAGTGGGATGTAAATCTGCTGTCTCTGTCTGACACGATGCTCACCGGCACTCCGTGTAGGCGAACTATCTGCTGCATGTATAGCTCCGCCAACTTCTCGGTGGAAAGCCCCACCTTGAAGGGTATGAAGTGCGCACACTTCGTCAGCCTGTCTACGATGACCCAAATGGCATCCTTCCCTCCTCGGGAACGAGGAAGCCCTGAGACGAAGTCCATCGTAATATGTTCCCACTTCCACTCGGGAATGGGTAACGGCTGCAACAAACCAGCTGGCCTCTGGCGCTCCGCCTTGACCTGCTGGCAAACTAGGCATCTCGAGATGAAACGTGATACATCCCTCTTCATCCCGTGCCACCAAATATGTTCCCGCAAGTCACGGTACATCTTGTTAGCACCAGGGTGAATAGAATATCTTGATCGGTACGCCTTCTATAAAACTGTCTCTACCAGCTCTCCCTTCGGCACGCACAATCGGCTGCCATGCCTCAAGGATCCATCCTCTGCTATAGTAAAGTCATCCAGCAATCCTGCTAACGCTTGGGCTCGAAGTCTGCGAAGGCTCTCATCTGTAGACTGTGCCTCCCTGATCTGCTCTATCAAACCTGACTGGATGTCAAGTGTCATCATCTATATCACTGATCCTGGCCGAACTAGCTCGATACCGAGCTTCTCCAGATCCTCCCGTAAATGTCGATCAATCATCAGGTACCATGCCATCGGATGCCTGCTCAGCGTATCCGCCACCACATTTGCCTTCTCGGGGTGATACTGTAAATCGATGTCGAAGTCTTTCATCAACTCCAACCATCGTCTTTGCCTCATGTTCAGTTCTTTCTGCGTGAACACATACTTCAAGCTTTTGTGGTCAGTAAAGATTTCCACACGCTCTCCGTATAAGTAATGTTTCCATAACTTGAGTGCAAAGATCATCGCAGCTAACTCTAGGTCATGGGTAGGATAATTCTGCTCATGAGTTCGCAATTGCCTAGATACATAAGCAATCACTTTCCCATGCTGCTGTAGGACACTTCCTAGCCCCTTTCCAGAAGCATCGCTATAAATGGTGAAACCTCCAGGACCTGAAGGTAAAGTCAGAACTGGAGCGGTCGTCAGCCTCCTCTTCAGCTCCTCAAATGCTGCCTGGCAGTCCTCTGACCAGATGTACTCTGCGTCCTTCCGTGTCAGCTTCGTCATGGGTTCAGTTATCCTAGCAAAGTCCTGGACAAACTTTCTATAATAGCCTGCTAAACCCAGAAAGCTCCTGATCTCTGAAACTGACGTCGGAGCCTTCCATGTCTCAACTGCAGCAATCTTTCTGGGATCCACCGAGATTCCATCTCCAGTGACTACAAGGCCGAAAAACTCCACTCGGTCTAAAAAGAACTCGCACTTCTGCAATTTGGCAAACAGTCTCTCCCTCCTCAGAAACTCCAAAACTATCCGCAAGTGCTCTGCATGCTCCTCTGGCGTCTTCGAGTATATCAGGATGTCGTAGATAAACACTACGATGAACTTATCCAGATACTGGTGAAATATCTTATTCATCAAATTCATAAAGACAGCTGGCGCATTTGTGAGACCAAATGGCATCACCAGAAACTCGTACTGCCCGTACTTCGTGTTGAACATCGTCTTCTGGATGTCTGTTGCCCTAACCTTCACCTGGTGGTACCCGAATCTCAAGTCTATCCTGGAAAACACCTTCGCCCCACTCAACTGGTCGAACAAATCATCTATCCTGGGCAGAGGATATTTATTCTTGATGGTGATGGCATTCAACGTCCGGTAGTCAATACACAACCGGACTGTACCATCCTTCTTAGGCACAAAGAGCACTGGCGCTCCCCATGGAGAAGCACTGGATCGAATGAAACCCTTTTTCAATAGGTCATCAATCTGTTCTTTCATCTCTACTGCCTCCTTGGGATTCACTCTATAGCAAGCCCGGGATACTGGTGATGAACCCGGCACTAAATCTATAGTAAACTCTACATCTCTGTCAGGCGAAAGCCCTGGAAGATCCTTTGGGAATACATCCATAAACTCCCTGATGATAGGGTGTGGCGGTGCTGCGTCCCCAACTGTCGCACAACAGTTCGGCTCTAGGCTGATCTCCGGCCCTGTCCTCTTGACACTGAATGGTGCTGTGCCTGGGGGACTAAACAAAATACTACCCTCATGACAATCTATAGATGCATGGGCATAGCTCAGCCAGTCCATCTCCAATATGATATCATAACCGGGGAGTGGCATCACAAAGAATCGTCCCCTGAACTCTCTTCCGGCTATAAAAATAGAACATCTATAGATAGCTCTAATAGGCACTGGTCCTCCTCCCGTCATCACTCTACTAATCTCCGCAGTAGATGAAGCTACTAGATGGTGTTTATGCATAAACTCTAATGATAGGAAGCTATGAGATGCACCAGAATCAAACAAACATAGAGCTAGAAAAGTATGCAAATAAACATGACCTGTGATGACGTCAGCTAAGTAATCTGGCTCTGAAACCTGCTCCGGCTCCGGCTCAAGGGCTAGGCTATAAACCTTCCCTTGAGATCCCTTCTGCTGCTGCAGATGCTGCCCAAACCTCTGCTGCTGAGTCGGGAGCGGTCCTCTAGGCATCGCTACTGGACAGTCCCGAATCTGATGGGTGGCAGACCCGCAGACTAAGCACTGCTTCAACCTCTTCCTGCAAATGGAGCTGTCATGCCCTGGTCTTCCGCAGAAAGAACATATAGCTCCCTTCTGCTGCTGCTGCTGATGCCGGGGTCCCGGGGCTCTAACTGGCGGGGTCGGGTGATGTGGTGTAGGGGGACGGTAAGTCTGTTGGGGCGGCGTCGGTGCTCTCTGCTGGAAAGCCTGATGCTTGGACGGTCCCTCATGATGTACAGAAGCCGGCCTCTTGCTAGACAGAAGACGCTCCTCAATGCTCCGGGCCAACTCTAGGCTCTGGTAGTAGTCAGTCGTACCGTTCGCCACTATAAGAATGCCAATGTCTGGAACTAGACCATGGCAAAACCTACGGGTCATCTCCTATGGATCTGCAACCAGACTAGGAGCAAAACGGCTCAGGCGACTAAACTCTGCCGCATAGTCATCAACAGAACGGTTCCCCTGCTGGATGTTCTGGAATCGTAGCCCCATGGCTACTCTAGCAGTGGTCGAGAATAATTTTTTCTTGAACTAGGTCTTGAACTGATCCCAAGTGGCTCTCCCTCTCGCAAACAACGGCTCATTCCAGAACCAGACTCCTGCCAAGTCTATCAGCAGAAATCCCGCTGCCTCGACCTGGAGGTCACCTGGCAGCCTAACTCCAAGGAGCTTTCTCTCTACTGAATCTAGCCAATCATCTGCTACTACCATACCCTCAGTCACTGAGAACTCCTTGGGATTCAGACCCATGAAGTCCTTGATCGTTCCCGCTCTCTGCCGTGGCTCTAAAGGTGGTGGGACCACGGGACGTCCCTCAGAATACTCCATGCTCTGGCGGAGTAGGGTAGTCTGCTCCTGATGGGTTGTTAGGAACCCCTGAATCAGAGTGAGCAGCTGGTTTCCGTCGAGTATGACGGAAGCCTGGGTAGGTATAGTGATAGGGGGTGGTGGAAGTATCGGGACCTGCTGGGACTGTGATGTGGAAGGTGGTAGAGGTATCTGGGTCTGTGGATCTGTGGAGTAGGGGAATGTGGTAGGTGGAGGTGGGGGTGTATCAGTCAACTGGTCAGCTGACTGGATATGGAGTGCGCCATTCTCAGGTGTAATATACTGGAATGAACGAGTAACCACCATCTAATTAAAATAAAAAAGATTTATAAGGACTTGTTTAAAGTAAGCAATCATAGGCAAGAAAATCTAATTATAATAGCAAGCATGTGATATTTTCCTATGTTGCAATCCTAGCATTCCTCTAGGTGTTCTAAGCGTCATTCCTAATGTTGTCTAATTACCTTAAGTTCCTAATTGCAGGCATGCTTGGTACAATAACGTAACCAAACAATTTAGTCAGGACCCGCATGGGCTACCACTAAAAACATGTCACGACCCGTTACCCAAATTGTTGGGCCGGGCCGAGTCATGTCCAGCCTGCGTTTGGGATAAAACGCAGTAAGCTGTTCTAGAGATAACAAGATAAGACTAAATGTGCTAACAGTTCTATAAGTGAATAAAAGTCATAAATGCTCCAAACATAAAAGTCGTCTCATAATAGTAAAATGTCCAAGTACAAGTCTGAAATATAAAACTGGATACATGTCCAGTTACAAAACACGTAGTCTAATACATGACTACTCTCAAAAGTCTAAAGCAAAAAGATAACTAGGCGAGGTTCCCCGCAGGAACATCCTCGTAAAGCAAAGCCGGGTCCTCAGCAGTAACTCTATAATATGTGTCGCAGAGTAACTCCTCCTCAGTAAGGACACCTACAACGTTATCCTGTCAGGACGGGAGCAACTACTGAATCTAACAAACTAGCATATGAAACATGAAAATGAACATAAGAGGAATGACTGGAAATATGGCATCACACAATCTATCATGGCAAGGACACATATGTCATAGAGACAGATGTATATATAATATTTAAAACTGTAGCAAGTACATGATCGGTCAATAGATGTACAATATACTGTGGTATATGTAAATGAAATGTACATACGTACAAGTTAACAAGCATAGGTGTACATCCGTACAGAAATAGAGGATAATGGCCTACGACAAGGTATGCATATAAAATGCGACCTCGCTCGCTACTATAGGGGGGGTCATGATCACGTACTCAACTGTCAGTTTCCCCATAACCCATATTCTAATCATGTGAGAGATACATAAAAACTATTCTAAGCATGGTAGTAATGGAAAGTACACATGTGACATTTTAACTTGCTACCCCAAGGATCAACATTTAACATGGTTGGATTAGCAGTTCATTTATGTAACAGTATGTAAAGTTTGTAGAAAGTACTTGCCTCTAGCAAAGCAAAGCAAAGCAAGCTACGATAAAAGTGCTATAGATGTCTGGTAACTCGTCACTGTAAAAATAAATACATAAACTTAGTTTTTACACTAAGCTAAAACACTAAGACACTAATTGGTGTAACACGACTTGTGACTGGGCACCTAGCCAAAATGATGACTTTGGCGTAGGAGACCAATGTGGGGTGACACACTACTTTAACTAACTTTTTAGGGTCTTTACACTAGTGAGGGGTGAGGTTCAATACGGCTAAAACTCAAAATAACACAAAAAGTTACAAGTCGTAATTAATCAATAAATAAACCAAATGATTATTGTGTTTTAACAATTTTTGAGATAGACAAAAAGCTAATTTTTACTTAAAGTAAAGTACCAAAATGATCCTTGTTAATTATAGAAATTTATTATAATTTTTCTGGAATTTATTAACCAGTACAAGTATTTTATAAAAATCAGTTTTCCTAAGTATACAGAAAATGAGTTTTGGTTTCATATGCCAAATTAGTGGCAAAACAGTAAATTAAATACTATAAAAATTATACTAAAATAGCTAAATTAACATAGTATCTAAATACTATTTTTCCAGAAATTTTAACAGTACTTTAAGTATTTTTAGAAATCCAAAAACAGCATTGCACACAATTGAAATTAAATAATTAATTATCTGCGTATTTTGTCCATGTATATAATTTGAACCAAAGTTCAAATACAGGACCCAAGGCCATGAATCAAGTCCAATATGACTTGTATAGGTCTTGAATGTGTAAAAACACATTTGGGCCCAAAAACCCATGCTAGGCTTGGACACCAAATGGTTGCAGTAATTTAAATACACTAAAATACAAATTGATAAAAGTGCAAAATAAATATTAATATTTTAATAAGGTAAAATTATACAAAATGAATATATACATGCATATGTTAAAAGTACATATATATATATATATATATATATATATATATATATATATATATATATATATATATATATATATATATATATATATATATATATATATAAAAGAAAATACTTAATTATAAAGTATATATACATATACAAATATTGTATACATATATATATTAATATATATATAATAATATATATACACATGAAAATATATTCATATATACATATATGTATATAAATACAAATATATATATATATAAATTACTAAGTATAAAAATATATATACATATATAAAAATACTGCCTATATACAGTATATACATATATATATATATATATATATATATATATATATATATATTATATACATATATATATACAAATATATGTATATACATATGTATATATATAAATATATATATAAAATAACAAAAATAGAAAAGAAAAAGGAAAAGAAAAGAAAAAGAAATAAGCGCAGCAGCAAGGGCTCGAACTCGGCCCACTGCGCGCGGGGGTTAGGCTAGGTCGGGCTGGCCAGGGGGTCAACCCACTGGTTGTGTTAGGATTAGGATTTAGATTAGTTTTATTTAGGTTTTAAGCATTTAAATAATAAAAAAATATAAATACAGTCCTGTGTCCTAACAGTTAGGGATACTGGAATCTACGTGTCCGGGTCGATTTCGACACACACGACACGAGTTTTACGTGTCCAGTTCTACACTCGTGCTCGCTAGGACACGGCGAACCACATACGTGGACACGAGCTACTCACGACACGATTTGACACTTGTCGCTCACGTGTCCGACGGTTGGGGGAGTTTCGGGTGTGCTGGACGGCGGCGGAGGCGTCGGGACGGTGGCGCTCCGGTGGCGCTGGGGTCGTCTCGTCGAGACGAAGCGACTGGTGGTGGTTGGGAGCGGTGAATGTCGTCGGTGGGGCTGGGCGAGGCTCGCCGGAGTTAGGTTTAGGGTTTGGAGTTTGGGGCTGTCAGCGAGGCGGTCGGGGGTGGCTGGGTGATGATTTAGGGTTAGGGTTTGGTCTGGGGAAGGAGGGGGATTTAAATAGAGGGTCGAGTCGGTCGGGGGCAGCCAAAAATGGCGGGGGAAAGGTGGGTGGTGGCCGTCGAGCAGGGAGTGGATAGGGAATTAGCACCTAGGCCCCTATAGTTTAGGAATTTACACAATGGTCCCCACAGTTAAACAATGCAAATAAAATTTGCAAATCCCCTCCCGCAGCTATTATATGCAAATAAAATTTACATGAACAAATAGAAAATTGAAAACTGATATCTAAACAATTTAATAAATTACAAAATGCATTAAAAACATTTTAGAAAATTACAAAATAACATTTTAGCATTTAAAACTCATTTAAAACTTATTTAAAAATTCTAAAAAAATTCCTAAAAATCATAGTAAATATTTTAAGGCTAAAAATGACATTTAATAATTAATTAACTCTAATTAAATAATTTTTAAAAAATAGGGGCTTACACATCCCGCTTCACCTTCAGCTGATGGTACCCGGTACGCAAGTCGATCTTCGAGAACACCCTCGCCCCGCTCAACTGGTCGAACAAGTCATCAATCCTTGGCAAAGGATACTTGTTCTTGATGGTAAGGTTGTTGAGCGCCCTGTAATCAATGCACAGACGTACCGTACCATCCTTCTTGGGGACGAAAAGAACTGGCGCGCCCCAAGGTGAAGAACTAGATCGAATAAAGCCCTTGTCCTCCAGCTCGTCGACCTGTTTCTTCAGCTCCGCTAACTCACTGTTGTTGATTCTATAGACGTGCTGGGAGATAGGCTCAGCGCCCGGCACTAGGTCTATAGAAAACTCAACATCACGATCTGGCATCATCCCGGGCAGCTCCTCGGAAAGACATCCAAGAACTCAGCAATAAGTGGATGTGGTGTCACCCCCGTTTCTCGTATTTCATATTTATACTCGTAATTGGATTTTGGCAGGTATTTTTATTTTTTGGACTTGTGGAATTTTGGTTTTCTCGTAAAAAATAGGTTTTGACTTGGCTTGGTTTTATTTTTTGGACGAGAATTGGTTTGGTTTAGTTTGGTTTGGTTTAATATGCATTGGAACACCTTAGCCTATGCTCAACCCTCATTCCACCACAACCCACCCTCATTAAAACTCTACCTACTTTCTCTCTCCTCCATAATTTCCATTTATTTCTCCATCTTCTTCTTCCTCCTTCCTCCACCAACACCATAGGCAAGTGCACCTTGCCACCATATGAGAACCACTTTTTATTTGTCCATTAGCTAAATTAGGCCATAGTGATCAATATTAGAACTTAACATTTTGTGATTTGGAGTCTCCATTGTTCTAGATCTAAGTTTTCTCTATTTTCGGATTTACATGGTTTTGATCTATTTTAGTTGGGTTTTTGTGGGTTTTGATGCTTCCATGTGGAAGAGAACTCAATTTTACTCAAGTTAGAACTTTGAAAATCTAGATTTGGCTTTGATTTAACCAAGATATGAAGAATTGAATTTTTAGTGTTCTTGATGCTTGCTCTCGGCCTGGAGAAGAAGACTGCAGCCTGCGCTCTTTAGCGCAGTGCTGGACTGCGCATCCCCCTCTCGGCCTGCGCTCTTTAGTGCAGCGCCGACCGCGCTGCTTGCCCCTTGGCGAACTGCGCTCAACCCCAGCGTGCATCCATCCATGCGCAGTCTGCTCATGCGCAGTCTGCTCATGCGCCATCCATCTCATGTGCCATCCACCATGCACAGTCTGCCCATGCGCCACCGATACCCGTGCGCGGCTCACCCCTGTGCAGTTGGCTCCCCGCGCACTTGGACCCATGTGCCATCTGCCCCCGCGCACTTGGACCCCGGTGCAGTTGGCTCCCGGCGTACTTAACCTCTGCGCCATTCTCCCTGCGCAACCCATTTGCCTGTGACGATTTGGTTTATTACTTGACCTTGGCTTCTCTTTTGTGGGTTGGGTTTTTGAGATCTTGTTCCACATAACACGACTGTCTTGGCTCGACACGACCTGGCATAGTTTTGATGATTTGCTTGTGCTGAGTGTGGTTTTCATGACTTCTGTGATTTATGATCCTGGTACTTTCTGATCTCTTGATAGTGACCCGATGGGGTGCACACTTGACTTATAACTTGTGATTCACGATTAATCTTGGTAACTGAATAACTTGATAGTGGCCCGTGGCGGCACACTCCTGACTTGACTTGACTTGTAACTTGTAACTTGACTTGACTTGATGCTGTTGTGACGGCTAACTTGACTTGTATAACCAACTCTGACACCGTGGGTGTTCCTGCTTGCTTGCTTGTGCAATCCACTTGTCTTGTCTTGCATCATGTCTAGGACGTAACTCCCTGGTTTCCCACGGTCATGGATTCGTACTGAATATAGATTAGGCTAATGACTAGATCTAACTATAGTTCATGGAGAATTTCCAGTCACAGGCAGTCTCGTTATCTGGGCGTTCTAATTGGACTTGTAGCTTGCCGACGAGTAGAGCACATTTTCAGCACACTGTCATGTGTTGCACCCTCTAAGTCACCTAAGGGTATATCGTCTCCGGGGTGATGTACCCAAACATACTCTCAACCCACGGAAGGATAACTGGATAGTCTGCCGGGCTTGGGACTGGAAAATTCTCATTGCATCTTATTAGTAATTAGGCTTGTGACAACCCTAGTTAGTTAAAGTAGTAAGCCGAAGTAATTGCTTGGCCGCTTGTGAATGAATGATGTCTAGCTCTATCTAAGTCTTGTCTAGTCCTTGTACCTGGTACTCCTGAACATGATTATTTTACTTGCTTTAACAATAATTGGGTAGAGACAAGGAGCTATTCAGGCGAAGGGTTACAACCCCGGTCCTTGTTTGGTTTACGGGTTGTAACCTGGCTCCCAGAATGGTTCCACGTCCCTAGTCGTTTATTGTCCTGACGTCTCTTTATTACTTGTATTTTTCTTTCATTTTCTTATGTTCTGATATGCTGGCTTTTGTTCTTATTTCGTGGCCTCCTTTGTGGCACTTGCTCTTTCTGGGGTTTGACCCAGCTGGTTTTGTGTGGCCAGATTTCGGAGCAACACCCGAGGATCTACCGAACCTCCAGCCCGATGGTGGCGACTAGAAGGAACCCGGCTATGAGTGGGTTTTCTATTTTGTTTCGCTCACTCTATTGTAAAATTATTCTTTTGAGACGTTTAGCCGACGAGCACATGTTAGCTCGATGCACTTTTATTTACTGTCTGCCTACAGGCTGTAAACATGATTAACAAATCCTAGGGTTGATCATGTATGACTTAACTCTTGCTAGTCCTAGCATTTTGTACGACTAGCTTCATGATCAGCTGATATGTAATATTTGGGACGCCTTTTATTGTATATTTGGTGGTCAAACATCTTGTAATTATATTATTTACTAGAGATTGAGACAGTAGGCTTGACCTTAAGAGACTGTTGGCTTGTAGTAAACCCTCATATCTAGACAGCCATGACCGTATAGCGAGATGGACTTCATTTCAATATACGTAGCTGGCTATGTTCGCCCTCGCTCTCCAGTATTCTGGTTCTGGGACGTGACATGGTTTAAGTGGTGGCCCATGCAGGTCTTGTCAATCAAGAAATGTGAGGGTTTACCTAATAGATGTCTCAATCAGTACTCGTCCTTGATCTCCGTTCATATCCTCTGAATCCCTGAGAATCTTGACCTGATCACATGCTTGTATCGTTGATCTGTCCTGGTCCTTCCTTATTGTTTTTCCTGTGTCGTCTTCTTCAGCGGCACTGTACCTGACCCCGCCGATCAGCAAGGTAGAGCACCTCCCGTGAACCAGTAACCAGGAGATCAAGCCCAGCATTCCGGAGTTGCCTCCCGAGTTATACCTCTTGGAGAAGAGCCCCCAGTTCAGCCCGTTCAGCCTGCTGAGCTGGATGATGGCACCTTGGTAGGTCTCATCAGGGCCTTGATAACTTCTCAAGAACGCAGAGGAGACATCTTGCACCAGGCAGTGGCAGATGCTTTGACCAGAGGCGGTCACCCAGGGAACAGCGTGGCCAACAGCTTCAAGCGCCTGAACCCTCCCTTCTTCGACGGCAGTGAAGATGCGATTGCCGCGGACGCTTGGCTTCAGGATATCGAGGTGGTTCTGGAAGCAGCTAGGACACCTTAGAATGAGAAGGTGGCGGTGGTACGCCTGCAGTTGCTGGACTTAGCTCGCAGTTGGTGGGCGACGCAAGCCATGGGATTAGTGGCATCCATTGCTTGGGCGGTGTTTAGAGAGAGATTCCAGACGAAGTATTTCGATGATGTGGCTCGGTACGACTTACAGACAAGATTTACCAACTTGCAGCAAGGAGGCAGAACAGTCGACGGTTATACGACTGAGTTTTCTAGACTCTGTAGGTTTGCCCCCACCTTGGTGGCGACCGAGTTTGATCGGGCCCAGCGGTTCCAGCAAGGACTGCATTTGGAGATCTTGTTGGCAGTCGAGCAGTTCGAGCACCAGACATTCGATGTAGTTTTGAGAGCAGCTCGGAGGCATGAGTACACCTCCCAGAGGATCGTGGATAGGACCAGAGGTAGGAAGCGATCCCACAGTCAGATGCACCAATCATCAGCCCCAGCCCCGGCAGCTAGAAGTTTGACCATTGGAACTCCGAGGCGGGCGGCCTCAGTGACGTCGGTTCAGCATTCAACCCGACGTACCCGCAGCAGCAGAAACAGAAGCAGACTTCCGCGATGGGATGTTCTCATTGCGGGAAGCCAGGCCATGTGGTGGCAGATTGTCGTAGGGCACAAGGATTGTACCTAGCTTGTGGAGCGGCCGATCACAAGATAGGAGCTTGCCCGAATAGGGGTAGTTCTTCCTCTTCCAACCTAACCAGTCTATCGGTTAGGGGACCAGCACCTGTGCAGCAGCAGCAGTACCCGAGGCCATTGTTGCCTCAGGCCCAGGCATTTCATCAGCAGAACCAGCAACAGTATACCCAAGCCCAAGTACAGAGCAGGCAGAGAAGTTTCCAGCAGAGGGGATCCGCAGCTAGAGGTCAGGTGATGATGATGGATATGGAAGAAAAAGTTGCACCAGGTGAGGTAGTGGCAGGTACTATTCTTGTCAACTCCTCTCCAGCATTGGTATTATTTGATTCTGGTACATCCCATTCATTTATGTCTGTACGATTCACGACACGGATAGGATTGGAGCCCGAGTCATTATCAGTGAGGCTCAATATACTTACTGGTAATGGTCTTGTGGGAGTAGATCGAGTGTTTTCCTCGTGTCGGATCGTAGTTAGCGGTAGAGAGTTCCCCGCTAGATTTATAGAATTCCCTATAGCAGACTATGATGTAGTCCTAGGCATGGATTGGTTGAGGAACCAGAATGCTAGGATAGACTGCCATGTTGGCAGAATTGTTTTCAGTATTCCAGGCGAGCCAGAGTTTTCCTTTTCCAGAGGCGCGGTGGAGCCATCTTCTCTAGTATTACGGATGGCAGTAGCAGCAGTGCAGTTGCCCAGGATAGTTGAAGAGTTTCCAGATGTCTTCCCAGAGGAACTTCCAGGGATGCTGCCAGAGAGGAAGATCGAGTTCACTATAGACTTGATCCCCGGGACAGCACCAGTATCAGAGCGAGTCTACAGAATGGCGCCTTCAGAGTTGGAGATTTTGTACAAGATGATTGAAGAACTCCGGACCAAGGGATTCATTCGTGCAAGTGGATCGCCTTGGGGAGCCCCGATGCTTCTTGTGAAAAAGAAGGATGGTACGTCCAGGCTATGTGTAGATTATCGTACCTTGAACTCAGTGACAATCAAGAACAGATACCCTCTTCCGAGGATAGATGACTTGTTTGATCAACTCAGAGGGGCTTCAGTGTTTTCGAAGATAGACTTACGGTCAGGATACCACCAGATCAGAGTCAGAGAGCAGGACATCTCGAAGATAGGTTTTCGGTCAAGGTATGGACATTGGAAGTTCCTTGTTATGCAATTCGGAGCAACCAATGCGCCAGCTGTATTCATGGACCTCATGAATCGCATTTTCATGCCTTACTTGGATCAGTTCGTGATTGTGTTCCTAGATGATATCCTAGTCTATAGCAAGAGCGAAGCAAAGCATGAGCAGCATCTCAGAGTTGTCCTCCAGACGCTTAGGGAGCATCAGTTGTACGCCAAGTTCAGTAAATACGAGTTCTGGCTCGATCGCATTTCGTACTTGGGTCACATCATTACTCGAGGAGGAGTAGAAGTGGATCCCCAGAAGATTGTGGCTATCGAGACATGGCCAGTACCCAGCTCAGTGGCAGAAGTTCGCAGCTTCCTTGGATTAGCCAGCTACTACCGACGATTTATTTTAGATTTTACAAGGATTTCAGCACCAATGACCCAGTTGACCCGTAAGGATGTGCAGTTTGTTTGGACAGCAGAGTATCAGGAATCATTTGAGAAGTTGAAGCGAGGTTTGATAATGGCTCCCATTCTCACACTTTCAGATGGGACCGGAGGATTCACAGTTTATTGTGACGCTTCAGGCAGAGGATTGGGGTGTGTCTTGATGCAGCATGGGAAGGTAATATCTTATGCATCACGTCAACTTCGTGATCATGAGAAGAATTACCCGACCCACGACTTAGAATTGGCAGCAGTAGTGTTTGCACTCAAGTTGTGGCGGCACTACTTGTACGGAGATAGAGTGGAGATATTTACTGATCACAAGAGTCTGAAGTATGTTTTCACCCAGAAGGACCTTAACATGCGGCAGTGAAGATGGCTTGAGCTATTGGTGGACTACGATATGGATTTGCAGTATCACCCGGGGAAGGCCAACGTTGTAGCGGATGCGTTGAGCCGGAGAGCCGGAGTTTATTTCTTGACGGCGCAACCAGAGATATTGGCAGATTTTCAGAAGATGGGAATTGAAGTGGTTCTTCCTACTAGTGTGGCTTTGATGGCCAGTCTACAGGTTCAGTCCAGCATAGCTGAGAGAATTCGTACGGCGCAGTCTACAGATTCCAAGCTTCAGCGGCTTAGAGCAGAGTGTGAGACAGGAAGAAGGCCAGAGTTATTGTATCCATGAAGATGGTACACTTCGGTACGGCACTCGTCTTTGTGTACCCAGTGGAGATATCAGACAGGAAGTCATGGCAGAAGCTCACAGCTTGCAGTATTCTATTCATCCTGGTGGTACGAAGATGTACCGTGATATCCGTCAGCATTTCTGGTGGAATGGCATGAAGAGGAAGATAGCCCGGTTTGTCTCTTGGTATTTGGTTTGCCAGCAGGTTAAAGCTGAACATCAGAGGCCCGCTGGACTTCTTCAGCCCTTGCCGATTCTAGAATGGAAGTGGGAGCATGTGACCATGGATTTTGTGACTGGATTGCCTAGATCCCCAGCTGGTCGAGATGCTATTTGGGTTATAGTTGACAGGCTCACGAAGGTGGCTCATTTTCTCCCATTCAGAGTTGGGCAGTCAACGGCTCAGTTGGCAGAGATGTACCTCAGGCAGATTGTCAGGCTTCACGGTGTGCCCGTCAGTATCACCTCGGACCGAGATTCAAGGTTTACGTCACACTTTTGGCACAGCCTGTAAGAGAGTTTGGGGACTCGTCTCCAGTTTAGTTCAGCTTATCATCCGCAAACAGATGGCCAGTCAGAGCGCACAATCCAGACTCTTGAAGACATGTTGAGGTCTTGTACCCTTGACTTCGGTGGTTCGTGGGAGGATCACCTGCACCTGGTGGAGTTCTCATACAACAACAGCTTCCAGGCCAGCATCCAGATGGCACCATTCGAGGCTCTGTACGGTAGGAAGTGCAGATCCCCGCTAGGGTGGGATGATGTTGGAGAGAGACAGATGCTTGGCCCAGAGATGATTACCCAGACAGTTGAAGTGGTCAGAAGGATCAGAGATCGACTTCGAGTTGCCCAAGATCGCCAACGGCATTGGGCCGATGCTCATCGGCGTCCCTTAGAGTTTGCTATCGGTGACCATGTATTCCTTAGGATCTCGCCTAACCGCGGCGTCATTCGCTTTGGCGTGCGGGAAAAGCTTAGTCCTAGGTATATAGGGCCGTTCGATATCTTGGAGCGAGTAGGAGATGTATCCTATCGTCTTGCTCTTCCGCCGTCGCTAAGCGAGGTACATGATGTATTCCATGTATCCCAATTATGACGGTATATCCCAGACCCGAGCCACATCCTAGACCATTCGGAATTGGTTGTTGGTACCAACCTTTCGTATGAGAAGAGGCACGTGTCTATATTGGACCGGAGAGAGAAGATACTCAAGAATAAGACTATTAGCTTAGTCCGTATTGCTTGGGGTCATCACTCTCTAGGTGAGATAACGTGGGAGCGTGAGGATGATATCTGATCGCGATATCCCGACCTGTTTGACTCATAAGGTATAATGTCTTCCTTATTCCTTATGCCTTCCATCATTGCTTGCATGCGTGATTGTTTGATTGACTGCTTAGTATAGCTTGCATGTGAATAGTATGACTTGTCCTTCTCTCTCTAACTCCTTGATTAAATTCCGAGAATGGAATTCTTTTAAGGTGGGTAGAGTTGTCACCCCGTTTCTCGTATTTCATATTTATACTCGTAATTTGATTTTGGCAGGTATTTTTATTTTCTGGACTTGTGGAATTTTGGTTTTCTCGTAAAAAATGGGTTTTGACTTGGCTTGGTTTTATTTTGTGGACGAGAATTGGTTTGGTTTAGTTTGGTTTGGTTTAATATGCATTGGAACACCTTAGCCTATGCTCAACCCTCATTCTACCACAACCCACCCTCATTAAAACTCCACCTACTTTCTCTCTCCTCCATAATTTCTATTTATTTCTCCATCTTCTTCTTCCTCCTTCCTCCACCAACACCATAGGCAAGTGCACCTTGCCACCACATGAGAACCACTTTTTATTTGTCCATTAGCTAAATTAGGCCATGGTGATCAACATTAGAACTTGATATTTTGTGATTTGGAGTCTCCATTGTTCTAGACCTAAGTTTTCTCTATTTTTGGATTTACATGGTTTTGATCTATTTTAGTTGGGTTTTTGTGGGTTTTGATGCTTCCATGTGGAAGAGAACTCAATTTTACCCAAGTTAGAACTTTAAAAATCTAGATTCGGCTTTGATTTGACCAAGATATGAAGAATTGAATTTTTGGTGTTCTTGATGCTTGCTCTCGGCCTGGAGAAGAAGACTGCAGCCTGCGCTCTTTAGCGCAGTGCTGGACTGCGTATCCCCCTCTCGGCCTGCGCTCTTTAGTGCAGCGCCGACCGTGCTGCTTGCCCCTTGGCGAACTGCGCTCAACCACAGCGTGCATCCATCCATGCGCAGTCTGCTCATGCGCAGTCTGCTCATGCGCCATCCATCTCATGCGCCATCCATCCATGCGCAGTCTGCTCATGCGCCACCGATACCCCTGCGCGTCTCACCCCTGTGCAGTTGGCTCTCCGCGCACTTGGACCCATGCGCCATCTGCCCCCGTGCACTTAGACCCCGGCGCAGTTGGCTCCCGGCGCACTTGACCTCTGCGCCATTCCCCCTGCGTAACCCATTTGCCTGTGACGATTTGGTTTATTACTTGACCTTGGTGTAGAAGCATGAAAAAGAAGGGATCTTTCTTTTAATCCCACATCGGAAAGGAGAAGAAGGGAGGCCTCATTCCACTCTATATATAGAGACCTCTTGCCTCCTTTGAAAGGGGCACCAAAAAAATAAATAAAGAAAAGGGAGCCCGTTATCCAGGGAGCCCGTTCGAGCCACAAGTTGCAGTTGTTCTTCTCTTCTTCTGGGTCAGCTGCAAGCTCTTCACTCGCTATCATGGCAAGGATAATTTGGACTCTGAGTACTATGCGCCCCACGGGCTGGTACGAAGAAGTCCAAGGCGGCACGGGCCATGCACCGCAAACGTGCTATGCCAACAGTAAACCAGAAGCATGCGTTCACAATCATGCGCGCTGCTGATGGTAAGCTGTATAAGGTCGACTCAGGTACTGCTGTGCCAGAAACGAGCCGACCTTCAAAGTCCTTGTCTCACTTGGGCGCATCTATTGCGTTCACAACCAAGTCGAGCAAGACAAACCCAGTGGTCTTGAACTCCCGCGCCTCCTCTGGTTGTGCGTCTGAGGTTCGTTCAAGTCACTTTAAATGTTGTTCTCCCACTACTGATCGGGAGATCAGGGGGTGCAGCATTCACTTGACCACCCCGGCGCTTGGCTTTGCCATGCGCCTTGAAGGGGGTGCAAAGGTGGCACTCTCACTTGACCACCCTGGCGCTTGGCTTTGCCATGCGCCTTGAAGGGGGTGCGAAGGTGGCGCTCTCACTTGACCACCCCGGCGCTTGGCCTTGCCATGCGCCTGAAGGGGGTGCGAAGGTGGCACTCTCCTCCAACGATCTGCGCAACGTGATCACTCACAAACGCCGATCATGAGAGACGACCAACAAGCATAATACACCCCTTACAGGGCACACTTGTGCTACGGTCGCCATCAACTGCTGCTTCCGCAAGACAGTGGCTCCACCACCAAGACAGTCTGTGTTTAAACAGTTGCAACATATTGTACCTGTCTTCCAGCGCATCACTCCGTCCCTTCAGAGTGAATCACTTCCTCGTCAACACACAGTCGCATCTGCCAGCCTGGGGCTCTTCCATCATAATGAGCCTTAGGCACATCTATGTCCATTCCAACTCGGTAAATCTCAGTCTTCTGAAGGAGTTCACCGTCAAAGCTTCTTCGAACAAAGAGAGTCATCATCCACAGTACAACGTCTTGCCAAGGAGGAGGATCAGTCGAATCCATCTTCGTCGAGAAGTCAAAGGGAGAGACAACAAAACTCTCACAAACTGTTGCGATTCATAGGCCAGGGCAAATCAAACCCATGCGCCAAGTGGCAACCTTCCCGAAGTCGGTGCAATGAACTTGTATTTATGATGAATGAACTCGCCTCCTTCGAATTCAGCTAAGTCGGAGAGCCATCAAAAGCTCCGAAGAACTCAACAGCCGGACCAATGGAGATACGCCATGCAAGAGACGTGCCGGTCAGACAGCGCATCACACGGACGCGCCCTTCAGCATCAGGCCCATCACACAGACGCACCCTACAGTACCCGACGCATCACAGAGGATGCACCCTCCCTCACATCTCCATGCCGAGTGGAACACCAACCAATGTGCCCACTCAGCTGTCCATCGAATGTCGCAAACATTAAATGCTGAACTGACACCAGAGTTGGCAGCACGCTTCCCAAAGTCTGAACAGTTGACAGCTTTTTTAGAGAACGAAGCGTCGGCAACGTCAGCATCATCATGACTCTATTCCGACGGCTACTGCCACGTGGCCACCCGCATGCGCCTCTACGGTCATGCGTCCAAATCCGCATGCGCCTCTACGGCCATGCATCCAAACCAGCATGCGCCTCAAAAGCCATGCGCCTCAGACCCTTCACTGATCCCTAAAGACAGAAGAAGAGTCTCCAGTTGAAGCTTTGTATGCGCCTCAAAAGCCATGCGCCCCAGACTGATCTCTGATCCCGAAAGACAGAAGGAAGGTCACCTGCATGCGCCTCAAAAGCCATGCGCCCTAAATGGTTTGTAACTCCTAAAGGTTATGAGCCGCAGCCTCCTCCTGCGCCCAGATCTAAGGCGCAGCTCACCAGATCACTGCCCCCCCAAAACCGAGATCTTCGAGCCATGGGTCGATGACACGTGTCCTTTGACTCAACTCGTCCAAGATTTCAGCAACAGAAAGATCTTCTCCGCTGCTACGTGCCGGCTCACAACAAGCAGTATGAAGAGTTCTCCCCCTCAATCAGGGCGCATCATCTACGCGCCCCCATCAGCAACTTCCACGTGGCATCCCCATACACCGGCACATCCTACGTGCGCGCATGAGCAGCCAGCCTGTAAAACTATAAATAGAGGGATCATTTCCTTCTCACCCACGGACAACAGACAGAATCCACAACGAACATACGAGGAATCACCAGAGAGGCAGATACAGACACTCAACGTCTTCCTCCTCTCAGCAAGCTCCAGCACCCAGAGCAATCCACGCCTTCAGAGAACCGATAACCGTCGTCAGCCGGTCAACGGAGTTAACGCATTATCACTCGCTCCATTGGCACTAAGGACCCAGCTTAAACAAAAGTGTACTCCTAGGACTACATCTAAGTCCTACATTGTAACACTGTTCTGTTTGTATTAAAGTTTCCAATCAAACAATTTTAATGGCAAACAAGCTGGCGACTCTGCTGGGAACTTCTTTCTCCTCTTCCAAGAAAGTCGTGTCACAGGCCGACGACGTGAAGGTGGGCTCCTCCCACAAGACGCTGGTAGTACGCCTCAATCAACAGGCGTACGAGGAGTTCATTTCTGAAGGAAGTGCGAGTCCTTCTGTCACGACCCGTACCCTGTATAGGGGCACGAGAAGTGGTTACGTCCAGCCTACGCCGCAGTGTCGGCGGTAGTAAGCTGTTCTAGGTTGCTAACTAATCTCATGCAGTGAATATAAAAAGTACTTGTCCAGATATCAGCTTCGAATAGAGGGCAAGTAAAGGGTATGATCTACTCAAACACAGTCTAAGCACGAAAAGATAACACAGAAGTTATACCTAAGGAATTAAAGACAACAACAACTAACTGCTAAAATAATACTCCAATATCTCAAACCAACCTTATACAGACTCAAAATCTTAACTTTAATACATCAAGCCAAAACATGAAAGCTAAAGTAATCTACTAGCTAATCTCCTGAATCACTCCTGAGAGTCGGGACCAAAGGTAGCTAATCCCTCGCCAGGTCCATGGTAAGCAGGGCATGTGTCCTCAGGATTATCATCTGTAATATTTTCAACAGGTCCAATCAGGACGGGAACGAGCACAACTCATCAAAAAAAACCCAAGTAAATGACAAAGAACTATAAAGCAGTTATAGACAGTTTTATTGATGAGCATGGCAGTTCTATACAGGTAACGATGGCATAGAGAGGCAGTAAGATACAAGAAAAGAAAGGTAACTAAAACAAGAGAAGAATCATGGCAATGAAGACTGTAATAAAAGCTAACTGAACTAGAATATCATGTGTGAGTCCAGACAGTACGATATAAGTCTAATATAATCCCAGTGTGAGTCCAGTCCATATAATCTGATACCAGATAATTTTCAGTACAAAATGAGTCCAACAGTGATCAATGAAACCAGGGTGAGTCCAACTATGATCTAATAGTGTGTTTTAAAATACCGAGATCGACATGCAAACGGCTGTAGGTATCAGGCACATCTCTCACTGATCGGACAAGAGATGGCTATGCTTCCGGTAGATTCCAGTAGGAGATTCCGGATTTGGGGTATGTCTACATGTCTTACTCAATATTTCCCCGCCCAGCATGTGAATCCAGTACAAGACACAAAAATCGAGATGAGTCCGGCCAAATGATGATTCCAGAAATAATTTCGGAATGATTCCAGTGATTCCAGTAATAGAGATCAGTAAGTAAGGTATGTGTCGCATACATGAATCCAGAAATATCCATACGTGTTGATACAGAGAATCACATAGAACTAACTAGAACTGAAATACAGTAATCGACAAATAAAAGAGAGAATTATCAGAGAATGTACTCGTCTGTTACTCTGAAAAGAGTAGTGTAATATCAGATGTCTGTACCAGGGTCACAATGTCCTAAAATAGAGCAATACAGTTATGACATGTCTAAAATGAAGGTAAATGAAATCTACAACGCAATCTATATGAATTCTAAGCCAATCTAGGTCAAAGTCAAACTTAGTCAACACTACAGTCAAACTAAGTCAAATCAAGTCATACTAGGTCACAAGAAGTTAAACTAAGTCATACAAGGTCAAACAAGGTTAAACAAGTCTAATCTAGGTTAAAGTCAACTTCTGGTCAACACTCTAATCAAACTAGTCAAATACTAGTCAACATGATCAATCTGGGTCAAGTCTAAGTCAAACTTAGACCAACTAAGGTATTGGTCAAACAAAGACTAGTCAGTCAGGTAATTAGGTTAATCTTGACTAATGGTCAACATCCAGTCAAACTCTATAAGGCTAACTCACAACTAAACATAGGCTAACATGTCTTAGGATACCTAAGATACTATACTACAATTACCTATACAAAGTATACCACACATAAATACATATAGTACAATACCAACCCTAATCCTATAATCAAGCTAATCCCATTTTCCAACTCAAGTCATGACTCAACTCTATGTATCTCACTTAACCCCATACATATCTTCATCTATATAGGATTACCCTCATAATCTATATGGTCAACATAATCATCTAGTTAGGGTTTAGTCAAACCTTAGTCATTAAGGTTAGTTTCAAGTCAAACTAGGTTGATTAGTTCAAGTTTGACCTAAGGTTGACCTTGGTCAACACTCGGTCAAACAAGGGGTAAACTAGTTAAGTCATGGGTATTTGGTCAATTAGGGTTAGCCCTAATGGCCATAGGCTAATAGCTATAGCCCATAGGCTAGTAGCTTAGGTCAACTAGTTCTAGGTTTACCTATATAGATATATATATACATACACTATATAATGTAAAACCTATATATATAGCCACTATATATAAATACCCATATACCCCACATATATATATATATATATATATATATATATATATATATATATATAACCATATATACACACTACAATATATATATAACATATATACATACATAATGTATATGTATAATATACCTAATATATATTATATACAATATATATATAGAGAGAGAAGTAATGAGAGTGTAGAGAGAGGGAATCTTAGAGAGAGAGTGAGGGAAAACTGGTCTGGGGGGGTCCCTGTTCAGTCACTTAACAGTGACTGAACACTCCAAAGAAACACACACACACAGTCCACATATACATACATATGTATACATGTACACTACTACACATTCACACTACCATTTAACCCCAAATCTCACCCACACTCACATATACATATATACAACATATATACATACTGTATACATATATTTACACTCATAAAAACATAGAAAAATACATTTGAAATTGGATTTTAAAAACTGGGATAATTTCAGAAAACTAGAATTTGGGACTGCACACACTCGATTTGGGTTAGTTCAAACTCCACCCAAATCGAACTATGATGGCCTAAGGTTGGTTGGTAATGATAGCCCCTAGGTTAGTCTAGGTCCCTAGTAGCCTGACACGGTGTCATGACACGACACGGCGTGTCCACAAGGTTTCAAAGTCGCACGGGTAAATTAGACACACACTGATACAGTGCGTATCACACACGATTTCAAATCGTTCTAGGACACGACACAAGGCGACACAGGCCTCGTGCTCGTGCCCAGAGGTGCGCCTAGGGTTGGGCTTCATGTCCATGACACTACGAAGTGTCCATGTGTCGTGTACAGTGGACACGACACGCTCAAAGTCGAGTGTCTGTGTGTGTACACTGTGTATAGAACGACCCTTCATGAGTCGATTTCGTGTCTGACACGACAAGAAGTCATCCCAAACTTTGGGGATGACCTGTCAGTCATTGCCCCGTGTCGTGTGTCAAGTTTGACGTGTCCAAGTGGCGTGTAGAGTATGGTTGGACACTGTGGTAGCAGGGCACATTTCATGTGCACTGTGCAGTGTCTAAACAGTGTAAACTGAGAGCTGTTGTGTCCAATTTTGGACACGACACAAACCAATACGTGCTCAGTGACACAGGGTTAGGGTTAGGGTTAGCTAGGCTAGGTTTTGGTTCAAAAAGATTTGGAAAACAGTGAGTTAATATACTATGACAGTGAACAAAACAGTGAGCAAAATTAGGGTTTTACATGTAGGATACGTGTCCGATACGACACCAAACAACCCTAAAATTTTACCAAACCCTACCCACAACTATATTATAACTATATGCATGCAATAATGAAGAAAAATCAATAATCTAAATAGGTTTAGCCATAATACCTCAATGTGTGAAATGTCTTAAAAATCACAAAATGAAGGGTGATTAGCCTCAAAGCCCAACTTGTCCTTCCTTGCTAAAATCTGAGTAGCACACTTCCCTAGGCTCCCTTAGATTGTAGGTGACCTAATGGAGAAAACTAGAGGTTCAAAGCTTGAGAAATGAGAAAGTTATGGTCAAAAGAGTGGAAGGTTTTTCTAGGTTTTTCTTGGTTTTGATTTCATGTAAAATGATCATGAATAAATGTGGGGGGGGGGGGTTAATATAGGATGGTGGGCTGCCATGGGAGGGGGGTAGGGTAGATATTTAGGGCTCCTTTCCACCTTGCTAACTTAGCTTCTAAGTCTTGGACCAAGTAGATATTTCTAGGTTTTATGAAAAATATCTATAAAGCAAATATCTAAGATATTTCAATCCTAAGATATTTACAACATAAAGTAAATACCTACACTTAGTCTTCTAGGTTAGTTGCTAATCTCTAGGTTAGGGTAAACTAGGTTAGGGCTAACATGACACTAATCCACTAATTAAATAATAATAAAAACACATAAATCCAAATAATTCCAAATAAATTCTAATAAATTACCAAAATACCCTTTAGGCTAATAAGCCCTAATTTGATGTTCTAAACCTATGGCTAGGCTCACATGATCATGGTTAGTTTCTAGGTTATGAAATCTCTAGGATTTACACTAGGGTTATACTAGTAAAATCATAAAGTCATAAGCCATGACTTAGAAAATAATTTTAAATTAACTAAAATCACCAAAAATCATATCATGACTAAAATACCATTAATAAATAATAAAAATAATAATTTTTCAAAAATACCCCAATTTCAGAAAACTGGGTCTTACAAGTCTACCCTCCTTAGAGAAATTTCGTCCTCGAAATTAAGATAGTCGTACTCCTTCTAGGTCAAACCCCCAGTCAATCAGAGTCAAAAGATAACATGCAATCATAGTCCTACTGGTCGTGATTCCACAGTCTTGAACAGGATAACTACACTATCTAGCATATCACAAGCATATCCTGACAGGTACTAATGGAATCATACAACAAGATGGGAAAGGAAGGACAGAAAGACAAACCTGCTAACCCGTCACCTACAGCGTTGGTCTCCTCGACCGTCATCGCAAAAGCTCCACCCCTCTGGTGCTGAGCTATAAGTGGCCTAGCCCCCATATAAGGAGGTGCAATAGGACAATCCATCTTCTGGTGAGTATCAGACCCACAGGTATAGCAAACCTTCAGCCTCTTCCTACACTGCTCCCTGATGTGTCCCTGCTTCCTGCAGTATGAACAACTGATCGTCTTCGGGTCCTGATCCCGATACTGATGCTGCCGGGGTCCCGGGGCTCTAACTGGCGGGGTCGAATGATGTGGTGTGGGAGGATGATATGTCTGCTGGTGTACCGTCGGCACTTTCTGCTGGAAAGTCTGACGCTTGGAGGGTCCCTCAATGTGTACAGAAGCCGGCCTCTTGCAAGACAGAAGACGGTCCTCGATACTCCGGGCTAACTCTAAGCTCTGGTAGTAGTCAGTCATACCATTTGCCACTATAAGAATGCCAATGTCTGGAACTAGACCACGGCAAAACCTACGCGTCATCTCCTCAGGGTCAGCAACTAGGCTAGGAGCGAAACGGCTCAGGCGACTAAACTCTGCCGCATACTCGTCAACAGAACGGGTCCTCTGCTGGATGTTCTGGAATCGTAGCCCCATGGCTAATCTAGCAGTGGTCGAGAAGAATTTTTTCTTGAACTGGGTCTTGAACTGGTCCTAGGTGGCTCTACCACTCGCGAACAACGGCTCATTCCGGAACCAAACTCCTGCCAAGTCTATCAGCAAAAATCCCGCTGCCTCGACCTGGAGGTCATCCGGCATCCTAACTCCAATGAGCTTCCTCTCTACCGAGTCTAACCAGTCATCTGCTACTACTATGCCCTCAGTCCCTAAGAACTCCTTGGGATTCAGACCCATGAAGTCCTTGATCGTCCCTGCTCTCTGCCGCGGCTCTACAGGTGGTGGGACCACGGTACGTCCCTCAGAATGCTCCATGCTCTGGCGGAGTAGGGTGGTCTGCTCCTGATGGGTTGCTAGAAATCCCTGGATCAGAATGAGCAGTTGGTTCCCGTCGAGTGTGACGGAAGCCTGGGTAGGTATAGTGATAGGGGGTGGTGGAAGTATTGGGTCCTGCTGGGCCTGTGATGTGGAAGGTGGTTGTGGTATCTGGGTTTGTGGATCTGTAGAGTGGAAGAATGTGGTAGGTGGAGGTGTATCAGTCAACTGATCAGCTGACTGGATGGGGAGTGTGTCATTCTCAGGTGAGACATACCGGGATGAACGAGTAAGCACCATCTAATTACAATAAAAAGACTTATAAGGACTCTTTAAGCAAAACAATCATAGACAAGAAAATCTAATTATAATAGCAAGCATGGGATGTATTTCCTATGTTGCAATCCTAGTATTCCTCTAGGTGTTCTAAGCGTCATTCCTAATGTTGTCTAATTACCTTAAGTTCCTAATTGCAGGCATGCTTGGTACAATAACGTAACCAAACAATTTAGTCGACAGACCCGCATGGGCCACCACTAAAAATGTGTCACGACCCGCACCCTGTATAGGGGCACGAGAAGTGGTTACGTCCAGCCTACGCCGCAGTGTCGGCGGTAGTAAGCTGTTCTAGGTTGCTAACTAATCTCATGCAGTGAATATAAAAAGTACTTGTCCAGATATCAGCTCCGAATGGAGGGCAAGTAAAGGGTATGATCTACTCAAACACAGTCTAAGCACGAAAAGATAACACAGAAGTTATACCTAAGGAATTAAAGACAACAACAACTAACTGCTAAAATAATACTCCAATATCTCAAACCAACCTTATACAGACTCAAAATCTTAACTTTAATACATCAAGCCAAAACATGAAAGCTAAAGTAGTCTACTAGCTAATCTCCTGAATCACTCCTGAGAGTCGGGACCAAAGGTAGCTAATCCCTCGCCAGGTCCATGGTAAGCAGGACATGTGTCCTCAGGATTATCATCTGTAATATTTTCAACAAGTCCAATCAGGACGGGAACGAGCACAACTCATCAAGAAAAACCCAAGTAAATGACAAAGAACTATAAAGCAGTTATAGACAGTTTTATTGATGAGCATGGCAGTTCTATACAGGTAATGATGGCATAGAGAGGCAGTAAGATACAAGAAAAGAAAGGTAACTAAAACAAGAGAAGAATCATGGCAATGAAGACTGTAATAAAAGCTAACTGAACTAGAATATCATGTGTGAGTCCAGACAGTACGATATAAGTCTAATATAATCCCAGTGTGAGTCCAGTCCATATAATCTGATACCAGATAATTTCCAGTACAAGATGAGTCCAACAGTGATCAATGAAACCAGGGTGAGTCCAACTATGATCTAACAGTGTGTTTTAAAATACCGAGGTCGACATGCAAACGGCTGTAGGTATCAGGCACATCTCTCACTGATCAGGCAAGAGATGGCTATGCTTCCGGTAGATTCCAGTAGGAGATTCCGGATTTGGGGTATGTCTACATGTCTTACTCAATATTTCCCCGCCCAGCAAGTGAATCCAGTACAAGACACAAAAATCGAGATGAGTCCGGCCAAATGATGATTCCAGAAATAATTCCGGAATGATTCCAGTGATTCCAGTAATAGAGATCAGTAAGTAAGGTATGTGTCGCATACATGAATCCAGAAATATCCATACGTGTTGATACAGAGAATCACATAGAACTAACTAGAACTGAAATACAGTAATCGACAAATAAATGAGAGAATTATCAGAGAATGTACTCGCCTGTTACTCTGGAAAGAGTAGTGTAATATCAGATGTCTGTACCAGGGTCACAATGTCCTAAAATAGAGCAATACAGTTATGACATGTCCAAAATGAAGGTAAATGAAATCTACAATGCAATCTATATGAATTCTAAGCCAATCTAGGTCAAAGTCAAACTTGGTCAACACTACAGTCAAATTAAGTCAAATCAAGTCATACTAGGTCACAAGAAGTTAAACTAAGTCATACAAGGTCAAACAAGGTTAAACAAGTCTAATCTAGGTTAAAGTCAACTCCTGGTCAACACTCTAATCAAACTAGTCAAATACTAGTCAACATGATCAATCTGGGTCAAGTCTAAGTCAAACTTAGACCAACTAAGGTATTGGTCAAACAAAGACTAGTCAGTCAGGTAATTAGGTTAATCTTGACTAATGGTCAACATCCAGTCAAACTCTATAAGGCTAACTCACAACCAAACATAGGCTAACCTGTCTTAGGATACCTAAGATACTATACTACAATTACCTATATAAAGTATACCACACATAAATACATATAGTACAATACCAACCCTAATCCTATAATCAAGCTAATCCCATTTTCCAACTCAAGTCATGACTCAACTCTAAGTATCTCACTTAACCCCATACATATCTTCATCTATATAGGATTACCCTCATAATCTATATGGTCAACCTAATCATCTAGTTAGGGTTTAGTCAAACCTTAGTCATTAAGGTTAGTTTCAAGTCAAACTAGGTTGATTAGTGCAAGTTTGACCTAAGGTTGACCTTAGTCAACACTCGGTCAAACAAGGGGTAAACTAGTTAAGTCATGGGTATTTGGTCAATTAGGGTTAGCCCTAATGGCCATAGGCTAATAGCTATAGCCCATAGGCTAGTAGCTTAGGTCAACTAGTTCTAGGTTTACCTATATAGATATATATATACATACACTATATAATGTAAAACCTATATATATAGCCACTATATATAAATACCCATATACCCCACATATATATATATATATATATATATATATATATATATATATATATATATATATATATATATATATATATATATATATATATATATATATATATAACCATATATACACACTACAATATATATATAACATATATACATACATAATGTATATGTATAATATACCTAATATATATTATATACAATATATATAGAGAGAGAGAAGTAATGAGAGTGTAGAGAGAGGGAATCTTAGAGAGAGAGTGAGGGAAAACTGGTCTGGGGGGGTCCCTGTTCAGTCACTTAACAGTGACTGAACACTCCAAAGAAACACACACACACACAGTCCACATATACATACATATGTATACATGTACACTACTACACATACACACTACCATTTAACCCCAAATCTCACCCACACTCACATATACATATATATAACATATATACATACTGTATACATATATTTACACTCATAAAAATATAGAAAAATACATTTGAAATTGGATTTTAAAAACTGGGATAATTTCAGAAAACTAGAATTTGGGACTGCACACACTCGATTTGGGTTAGTTCAAACTCCACCCAAATCGAACTATGATGGCCTAAGGTTGGTTGGTAATGATAGCCCCTAGGTTAGTATAGGTCCCTAGTAGCCTGACACGGTGTCATGACACGACACGGCGTGTCCACAAGGTTTTAAAGTCGCACGGGTAAATTAGACACACACTGATACAGTGCGTATCACACACGATTTCAAATCATTCTAGGACACGACACAAGGCGACACAGGCCTCGTGCTCGTGCCCAGAGGTGCGCCTAGGGTTGGGCTTCGTGTCCATGACACTACGAAGTGTCCACGTGTCGTGTACAGTGGACACGACACGCTCAAAGTCGAGTGTCTGTGTGTGTACACTGTGTATAGAACGACCCTTCATGAGTCGATTTCGTGTCCGACACGACACGAAGTCATCCCAAACTTTGGGGATGACCTGTCAGTCATTGCCCCGTGTCGTGTGTCAAGTTTGACGTGTCCAAGTGGCGTGTAGAGTATGGTTGGATACTGTGGTAGCAGGGCACATTTCATGTGCACTGTGCAGTGTCTAAACAGTGTAAACTGAGAGCTGTTGTGTCCAATTTTGGACACGACATAAACCAATACGTGCTCAGTGACACAGGGTTAGGGTTAGGGTTAGCTAGGCTAGGTTTTGGTTCAAAAAGATTTGGAAAACAGTGAGTTAATATACTATGACAGTGAACAAAAATAGTGAGCAAAATTAGGGTTTTACATGTAGGATACGTGTCCGATACGACACCAAACAACCCTAAAATTTTACCAAACCCTACCCACAACTATATTATAACTATATGCATGCAATAATGAAGAAAAATCAATAATCTAAATAGGTTTAGCCATAATACCTCAATGTGTGAAATGTCTTGAAAATCACAAAATGAAGGGTGATTAGCCTCAAAACCCAACTTGTCCTTCCTTGCTAAAATCTGAGTAGCACACTTCCCTAGGCTCCCTTAGATTGTAGGTGACCTAATGGAGAAAACTAGAGGTTCAAAGCTTGAGAAATGAGAAAGTTATGGTCAAAAGAGTGGAAGGTTTTTCTAGGTTTTTCTTGGTTTTGATTTCATGTAAAATGATCATGAATAAATGTGGGGGGGGGGGGGGGTTAATATAGGATGGTGGGCTGCCATGGGGGGGGGGAGGGTAGATATTTAGGGCTCCTTTCCACCTTGCTAACTTAGCTTCTAAGTCTTGGACCAAGTAGATATTTCTAGGTTTTATGAAAAATATCTATAAAGCAAATATCTAAGATATTTCAATCCTAAGATATTTACAACATAAAGTAAATACCTACACTTAGTCTTCTAGGTTAGTTGCTAATCTCTAGGTTAGGGTAAACTAGGTTAGGGCTAACATGACACTAATCCACTAATTAAATAATAATAAAAACACATAAATCCAAATAATTCCAAATAAATTCTAATAAATTACCAAAATACCCTTTAGGCTAAAAAGCCCTAATTTGATGTTCTAAACCTATGGCTAGGCTCACATGATCATGGTTAGTTTCTAGGTTATGAAATCTCTAGGGTTTACACTAGGGTTACACTAGTAAAATCACAAAGTCATAAGCCATGACTTAGAAAATAATTTTAAATTAACTAAAATCACCAAAAATCATATCATGACTAAAACACCATTAATAAATAATAAAAATAATAATTTTTCAAAAATACCCCAATTTCAGAAAACTGGGTCTTACACCTTCGAAGCGGCTACCAAAGCCGAAGAAGATCCGCACGGCCTGGGTGCGCAAAGTCGACGCCTCGAGCACCACCACTGAAGGGGATGCAGCAATCCAGCCTTCCCTTCCTGCTGACGTTCTCAGCAACCAAGGTGCGCCCGCCGATGCAGCGCATCTCTTGGGGAAGCGTGCGGCCGACCACGTTCCCCAGCTATCTCCCTCTCAGGCGAGGAAGATACGTCGACGGAGCAGGGGCGCAGCCAATGCCCCGCGCATCACTTTTGATGTGCCACAAAAAGCCTCTGTCTTTGACAGACTCACTCGCTGTAATGGCGAGGAGAATTTGGATGCTGAGTACTATGCGCCCCAGCGGGCTGGTACGATAAAATCCAAGGCGGCACGGGCCATGCGCCACAAACGTGCTATGCCAGCAGCCGGCCAGAGGCACGCGCTCGTCATCACGCGCGCTGCCGATGGCAAGCTGTACAAGGTTGACTCAAGTGCTTCTGCACCAACAACGAGTCGATCTTCAAAGCCCTCATCTCGCCTGGGCGCATCTACTGCGTGCACAACCAAGTCGAGAGAGGCAAACTCAGTGGTCTTGAACTCCCGCGCCTCCTCTGGTTGTGCGTTTGAGGTCCGTTCAAGTCACTTCAAATGTTGTGGTTCCTCCACTACTGATCGTGATGCCTGCTTGGTATTAGATCAGGGGGCGCAGCACTCACCTGACCACCACGGCGTTTGGCCTTGCCATACGTCTGAAGGGGTGTGAAGGCACCACTCTCCTCCAACGACCTACGCAACGTGATCACTCATAAGCGCCGGTCAGGAGAGTCGACCAACAAGCACGATGCGCCTCTTACGGGGCATACTTGTGCGGTGGTCACCATCAACTGCTGTTGCAAGACGGCAGTTCCACCAAGACAGTCGGTCTTCCAACGACTACAATCATCGACACCTCTCCGACGTCGCCTTGGGGCGAAGGTGTCAGCTGAAGAGGAGCCAAAGGTCGCTCCATGCAACGTGGTCTCCAACTCCTCATCAATCCGGAAGACGACTGCCAATTCCTCGTCTTCATCCAAAAGCCAGCCGAGGAAAACCAGGGCAGCTGTCTCGACCTCTGGAGTGTTTGAAGGCACTCGGTCGAGGAAGAAGTCCTTGGAGGAAGCTGGGGGTAGCCAGACCCTTGTTGAGCCTCCTTCCGAAGACGAAGATGTCCACAGCACAGCTGCGGCGGATCTTCATCATCAAGGCGAGATTACTCTCCCTGAAACCCCTCAAAATGAGGATGTCCTCCAGGACACTGCCGGGGGTAGTTCTGGAAACGAAGAGGTCCTTCAAGACGGAGCTGAGGGTAAGCAGACCCTTGCAGATGCACCTATTGAAGATGAACTCCAGAATGCGGCTGGGGGTGGCCAAACACCAGGAAAAGTAACTCCCCCGTATGAGAGTGAGGCCGAAAGCGAAGCCTCAACCCATCCATCCACTCCTGGCCGTGTCAGGACAATGTACATGGCTGGGGATGATGTCGAGTCTGATGCACCGTCACAGGACATAGTCCAGCGCATAGACTCATTAGAGGGAGGTCTCAAAACCCTCTCTGCCTCTATGCAAGCACTGACTCAAGCAGTGTTTGAGATGCGGACGGCCTTGATCAGGACACCTTCAACTGGTCCTGACCCAGGAGCTAATGGGGAGTTGAGTGTGCCCCTCCAACGGGCGCCCTCGGATACAGAAGCACCTCGGACCTCGGAGCCCTCAAACGCTCCAATCCAGATGGTACCTTCTTCCCCGACTCCTAGCTCTACGGAGGATGTGGTCGAAATGATCAAAGACCTGCGAGAGCGCTTCGAGTCCAAGAACAGGCAAGAGGAACGCCAGAAGATGGGCATTCCCCAGCCTTATTCTCTCGAGTGGAACAAGGTGGTTTATCCCCCAAAGTATAAACCACAAACACTCACCCCATACGATGGGAAGGACTCTCCGCGACGGTACCTGACGTACTTCCAGTCACAGACAGGGTATCTTCCGAAGGAGGACGCGCTCCTCACCAGTATCTTTGTCGGGGCCCTGAAAGGAGTGGCGTATGACTGGTACTGCAGCCTCTCCGACAATTCCATATCGTCCTTCGACGACCTGACGCGCCTCTTCCTCGACCGCTTCTACGACGGTGGGAAGGAAATGACGATGGCGTCTCTCATAGAGATACGACAGAAGGAGAAGGAAACGGTTCGGGCGTTCATCGAATGCTTCCGACAGGCTTGCTTTAGGCTACCTCCAGGCATGCCAGAACATGCGCTCCTCTCCGCTTGCAGCATGAACATGTTACCTGCAGTAAAGCTCTGGCTCAACTCTACTCCCCCTCCTGACTGGAGCTTCCTGATCATCGAAGCTGAAGCTGCAGAAAAGAAGGCGGCCAATGTACGTCTTCTGGGTGTCAGCTTCCCCGCCTTTGACGATAAGGGGAAAAAGTCCGCAGCTAACAGCTCCGGACGAGAAGCAAAGGGGAAACAGGCATTGACTGTTAATGCCTCAAAAGGCGCATCTGCGCCTACTCAGAAGCCTCCACTGGCACCGAGACCCAAGGAGGTTTATTCATTCAATGATGACGACACCCTGCAACTTTTTGAGATACTGAAGCAGGGTGACAAGATCAAGCTACCGGACCCAAAGCGGCCCGATGAAGTTGGGAAAGTGGACAACCCAAGGTACTGCCACTACCATCAGTTTGTCGGACACCCGACCAAGGACTGCTACGTCCTCAAGAATTACATCCAGCGCATGATTAATGCGGATGTAATCTCCGTCGACTATGAAGAGAAGACGGTGTCGGCCAATCTGGTTTCGCTTCAGTTCGGTACCTTGCCGCCAACTACCACGCAAGATGGCGTCGTCCCCATCCCTAAGGCGACAATGGAGGTGGTAAACTTACCACCTACTCGTGACAATGTGAGTGGACTCATCCCGCTCACCATATCTCGAGGAGAGGTCCTCTGGGTTCACCCCGACCTCGTCTCCGAGGTGACTCAATCGGAGGTACGCCCTACCTCCAAATCAAAAGGCAGGAAGATCAAGTCTTGCCGTACAGTCTCTTCTTCAACAGAAGAGGCACTTCCAGTGCAAACCCGTGCACAACAGAGCTCCCAATCCGGCGAAGCCGCCGCCGAGGTGGTGCCTCCTAGCACCATCCCTGAAGAGGGTCCATCTAAGCCCTCAGCAGCCAATAAGCAGAAGCAGGTGGAGGCCCGTTTTGACAGACCTCTACGGAAGGAGAATGCTTCGGGGCTGTCCAAGCCTCACAACTTCGACATTCTGGCACAATTAGCCAGTACACCTGCGTGCCTATCTTTGTTCGAGCTCCTGCGTCTTTCTAAAGATTCCCGAGAAGCTCTCTGCGAAGCTCTGAAGGACGCTGAATCCTTTCTCAGTCAGGTCAAGCAGCCTGAAGACCTCCCAACTACTTGTGCGCACTGTCATTGTGCGGATGAAGTTATCCCAAACATAACTTTCACCCAACAAGACATGCTGCTCAAGCATCACCGACATAACCGACCGCTGTATTATACAGGGTACATTGGCTCGGTCAAGGTGAGCCGGATTCAGATCGATCATGGGTCGTCCCTAAGCATCATTCCGAAGGCGCTGCTATCAAAGCTGGGGATCCCGATGTACCGGCTGGTGCCCTCCAATACAACCATCAGTGGCTTCAATGCTAGCAAGAGCGAGCCATTGGACAAGATCCGACTGAAGTGTCACATTGGCAGCCTCAAAACTGAGGTGACTTGTTATGTAGTAGATGCCGAGGTCAACTACAACATCCTTCTCGGTCGACCATGGCTGCATGAATACATGGTGGTGCCCTCCACGCTCCACCAGTGCATGAAGTATGTATCCACCAATGGCGTCATCCGGACGGAGTTCGCAGACATCGATCCTTTCAAAGGAATTGAAGCCTACTTCACCGATTCCGATTTGTACAAGCCCATTGACGAGGAGGAAGCCAACGACGCTGACGATGAGGCAGAGATGGCAACAGAGCCGGACATGGAGCCTGAGACGACTCCCGACGCCTCCTTGAAAATCCGACTGAAGGGGAAACCACCCCAGAAGGCGCCTCCAATGAGCATCAAGCTATCAGGGAAAGCGCCGGCTCGCGAAGCACCCCTGAAGATACGCCTCAAGGGAAAGCCACCTCAAACATCGGCTCCCCTGGTGGCAAAATTACAAGGGAAGCCACCACTCACCGGAGGCGCAACTGAGGCGCCTCTCAAGGTGCGTCTCAAGGGCAAGACGCCGCAGTCATCCAAAGTGTCAGAGAAGGCTCATATAACCCTCTCAGACCCCAAAGCTGCGTTGGACTCTCCTAGTCCGCCCCCAGTTTTTACAGACGAGGAGCTTGGTGATTATATCTCGGCTGACGTAGAGGCACCCTCCTTTGACAATGTAATCCCACGGGATAAGATCTCGTATTTTATCAATAATAGAGTGTCTTTTAATTATTCTTGTCTTCCACATTGGAATGCCATGTATACATTAGCCAACGCTCTACGGTCGTTGTAAACACAAATAACGACCGTCTACCATAATCGAATAGTCCCGTCTCAAGGAGTCTTCATAGTCCCTCCACGGAGCCGAGACCAAGGCACCATCATCTCGGGCAAAGTCGAGCGTCATCGGGACCTCCCGTCAATCGAGCCCGAACCTGATACCGGCAGAGTACAAGTCTATCGGTACACGGATGCGGCAAAGCAAATCATCCAAAAAGATGGGCTACGACCTGAAAAGCAACAAAGGCTTAAACTACGGCAAGGGTCGGCATCTCCCTGTCCGGCTTTCGATGCCCAATGGAAAGCCACAGGACTATTATAATCGGACTGGACGAGGGTTAGGCTATGTCACGCCGCTATCAACCCCAGAGAGTTCAGATGCAGAAGACATAGAACATTCCCATTCGTCCGAAGCATCGACTTGGGATTCCGATACCAATATCGGATCAGTCTTCAGGAAAGTGCTGTCAGCTAACATGACGTCAGCACAACCTCAAAGAGGTGAAGGCGAAGACCAAGCGCCAGAACCCTTCGAAGAAGAACCCTGGGCCTAACGCCTAGGTGAACAATGGGAATCTCGTTTTGAGCTTCGTGAACCTCCCACCGAAGACGAAGTCGAGCAGATCGACCTCGGGGAGGGGTCTTCTTCCAAGCCCATCTTCATCAGTAAAAGCCTGGAAGGAGAAGATCGAGAATCTTTAATCCAACTGGCTAAAGAGTATATCGACGTCTTCGCCTGGAGCTATGAAGACATGCCGGGACTCGATCCACAGATCGCAATGCATAGGTTGAACATCTTACCTGATGCCAAACCTATCAAACAACAGCAGCGACGCTTCCGTCCGGACATCATGAATGCCATCGATCAGGAGGTAGACAAACTCTTGACTAGCGGCTTCATCCGTAGGAAACAACACCCGGATTGGGTAGCCAACATCGTTCCTGTCACCAAGAAGAACGGGAAGATACGAGTCTGTATCGACTTCAGGGATCTCAACTCTGCTTGCCCGAAGGACGAATTCCCGCTTCCAATCACTGATGTGATGATCGACAACACATGTGGCTTTGAGCGCATGTCCTTCATGGACGGGTATTCAGGCTACAATCAAATCAAGATATTCCCCGATGACGCAAAACACACGTCATTCAGGACTCCAAAGGGTGTTTTCTGCTACACAGTAATGCCATTCGGCTTGAAGAACGCCGGTGCGACATACCAGCGAGCTATGAGCACCATCTTCCGTCAACATCTTCGCAAGACAGTCGAATGCTATGTTGACGACATCGCAGTCAAAAGCCGCCTCAAAAGAGATCACCTACAGGACCTGAAGACGGTCTTCGATCTTATGCGGGCGCATCAACTCAAAATGAACCCCGCTAAATCCTTTCTGGGGGTTTCTAGCGGCAAGTTCTTGGGCTTCGTCATCACAGCGAAAGGCATTCATGTTGATCCTGAAAAGACCAAAGCCATCCTCAACATGGACCCTCCGAAGAACCTTCGAGAACTTCGAGGCCTACAGGGACGTCTGGCATATATCCGGAGGTTCATAGCAAACCTTTCCGGTAAGTGTCAACCCTTCACTCAGCTCATGAAGAAGGGAGTCTCTTATGTCTGGACAGAGGAGTGCCAGAAGGCTTTCGACGACATCAAAGCCTACTTGACGAGCCCACCAGTACTGGTAGCGCCAGTCACCGGCAAACCATTTCTCCTCTACATCCGTGCTATGGATCATTCTCTTGGCGCTCTGCTGGCTCAAAATAGCAATACAGGCTACGAGCAAGCAATCTACTACCTCAGTCGAACACTCATCGGGGCCGAATATCGGTATAACTCCGTCGAAAAGGAGTGCTTGGCTTTGGTGTTTGCCATCCAGAAGACTCGTCATTATGTCTCAGGCCAGACAATTCATGTCATTTCCCGAGTCAACCCGCTCAGAGTCCTCATGACGAAGCCAGGATCATTGAACTCCCGGCTGGCTACATGGGCGATCTTGCTAACACCGTACAACATGGTGTTTGTGCCCCAAAAAGCTGTTAAGGGTCAAGCTCTGGCTGACTTTTTAGCTGCGCACCCCATCCCAGAATCCTCAAAACTCTATGAAGATATCCCGGATGAGGTCCAAGAATCCAACATCACCGAAGGAAGCTCCGTTTGGTGGATGTTCTTCGACGGCGCTTCGAGAACGGGCCCCAAAGGCCAAATCATCGCAGGAGTGGGGGTAGTCTTAGTCTTCCCCGATCAGCTGGTTATCCAGCATGCGTACTCTCTTTCGAAGCCGTGCTCCAACAACGTTGCCGAGTACAACGCACTCGTCATGGGACTCCAGCTCGCACAACAGCTGGGGGTCGACCATCTGGAAGCTTACGGCGACTCAAAACTCGTCGTAAACCAGGTTCAGGGACAATACGAAGTTCGCCATGAAGACTTAATCCCTTATCATGAAGTCGCGTTGAACATCATTTCAACCTTCACCGGGTTCTTCATCGAACATGTCTCCCATTTACAAAACTTGGAGGCCGATGCTCTGGCTGGCCTCGCAGCCTCATTGGCAGCGCCCCTTGGGACTCAACACTATGTCATGGTGACTGGCCGAGACCTGATTTATCCCAGAAACAACCTGTGCTTGCAAGTGGCCCACGCCATGCCGACGAACACTGGGGTTAATGTCCGAGACTGGAGATTCCCGTTCATCGACTTCGCTGTCTACGGAATCCTTCCAGAGGACCCGAAGGAAGCCGTCTCAGTCAGGAGACGCTCTCTTCGATTCTACTACGATACGGCTACCAAAACGTTGTACCGACGCTCCTTCGATGGGCTCCTCCTTCGATGCCTGTCCAACGAAGAAGCAGCCGAAGCTCTTCAAGAAGCTCATGACGGAACTTGTGGAGCTCATCAACCCGGTCCTAAGTTGCAAGATCGACTGCGACGTATGGGCTACTACTGGCCAACCATGGTTGTCGATGCTGTCAAATATGCCAAGAAGTGCCACGCGTGCCAACTTCATGCAGACTTCATACATACACCATCGGAGCCGCTACATCCTACAGTCGCCTCCTGGCCCTTCGAAGCCTGGGGCATGGACATCGTAGGGCCAATCACCCCTCCTTCATCGAGAGGACACCGTTTCATCCTGGCCATCACCGACTACTTCTCCAAATGGGCGGAAGCAGTTCCACTAGCAGAAGTAAAAAGCTCCAGGGTGGTCAGCTTTATCAAATATCATGTCATTTACCGTTTCGGAGTACCCCGACGGATCATCCATGACAATGGTCCTCAGTTTATCAGCCACATTTTCAGCAGGTTCTGTGACAAGAATCGCATTCAGAACGTGGCCTCAACCGCCTACAATCCGGCAGCAAACGGATTGGCTGAGGCATTCAACAAAACTATCGTTAGGCTGCTCAAAAAGGTCGTGTCATCCAACAAACGCGACTGGGACGAAAAGCTTGGCGAATGCCTTTGGGCCTACCGCACAACGGTACGGACCCCAACAGGCAACACTCCATTCTCCCTGGTCTACGGGAGCGAAGCAGTACTGCCTCTCGAGATACAGATACCTTCGCTCCGCGTAGCAATCACAAACGAACTCACAGAAGAGGACAATCAACGTCGTCGTCTGCGGGAACTGGAGGCACTTGACGAAAAGCATCTCTTAGCTCAACAACGCATCGAGCTCTACCAAGCCCGTATATCACAGGCTTTCAACAAAAAGGTCAAAAAGAGGACTTTCCAAGTTGGCGACCTGGTTTTAGCAGTCAGAAGACCAATGGTTTTGACCCACAAGACACCAGGAAAGTTCGAGCCCAAGTGGGAAGGACCTTTCATCATAGAGACGGTATACTCAAACGGTGCTTACCGCCTCGCCAAACCCAATGGGAACTTGTTCATGATGCCCATCAACGGCAAGTTCCTAAAGAAGTACTATTCTTGACATCCTCCAGACATGTACTTCCCCAAACAACCTCTTTCCACAAACTTGTACGCTTCCGGAACCCAGCTGTTCCGTGGCATCCTCCAGTAGAAAGATAACCACGTCCATATTACCTCTGAGTTGTCTCTCTACACCCTACAAAGTGGAATCTTACACTTCGTAAGCCTACGCTACCTTTCATGTTTACCACGTCCACGTTACCTCTGAGTAAACATCTTGTACGAACAACCCCTGCGTTATTGTACATTGATCGCAGAACTTCCACGTCCACAGCACCTCTGAGTAGTTCCGCGTATCTCCCTCCAGAGTCATTCCTACCACGTTCATCACCTCTGAGTAGGAAAGCTCTACCATCAATTCCATATTTACCACGTCCATATTACCTCTGAGTAAATATGTTGGTTCTCTCTCTCTCTCTCTTAACTTATTATCTGCACCTAAAACCAAGGTGCGCCATGGATGATAAGTCCACATAAATTCCCCAGTGGAAGTACCCAAACCTATCACGTCCATACTACCTCTGATAGGATTGTCACACCAAAACAGCTCAACCATTCATGCTTCTTGTTCAAAGTATTTCAAAACCTGTCCAAAAGTTTTAAAAACTTTGAAGGGGGTCTTGTAGAAGCATGAAAAAGAAGGGATCTTTCTTTTAATCCCACATCGGAAAGGAGAAGAAGGGAGGCCTCATTCCACTCTATATATAGAGACCTCTTGCCTCCTTTGAAAGGGGCACCAAAAAAATAAATAAAGAAAAGGGAGCCCGTTATCCAGGGAGCCCGTTCGAGCCACAAGTTGCAATTGTTCTTCTCTTCTTCTGGGTCGGCTGCAAGCTCTTCACTCGCTGTCATGGTGAGGATAATTTGGACACTGAGTACTATGCATCCCACGGGCTGGTACGAAGAAGTCCAAGGCGGCACGGGCCATGCTCCGCAAACGTGCTATGCCAACAGTAAACCAGAAGCATGCGTTCACAATCATGCGCGCTGCTGATGGTAAGCTGTATAAGGTCGACTCAGGTGCTACTGCGCCAGAAACGAGCCGACCTTCAAAGTCCTTATCTCACTTGGGCGCATCTATTGCGTTCACAACCAAGTCGAGCAAGGCAAACCCAGTGGTCTTGAACTCTCGCGCCTCCTCTGGTTGTGCGTCTGAGGTTCGTTTAAGTCACTTTAAATGTTGTTCCCCCACTACTGATCGGGAGATTAGGGGGTGCAGCATTCACTTGACCACCCCGACGCTTGGCTTTGCCATGCGCCTTGAAGGGGGTGCAAAGGTGGCACTCTCACTTGACCACCCCGGCGCTTGGCTTTGCCATGCACCTTGAAGGGGGTGCGAAGGTGGCGCTCTCACTTGACCACCCCGGCGCTTGGCCTTGCCATGCGCCTGAAGGGGTGCGAAGGTGGCACTCTCCTCCAACGATCTGCGCAACGTGATCACTCACAAACGTCGATCAGGAGAGACGACCAACAAGCATAATACACCCCTCACAGGGCACACTTGTGCTACGGTCGCCATCAACTGCTGCTTCCGCAAGACAGTGGCTCCACCACCAAGACAGTCTGTGTTTAAACAGTTGCAACATGTTGTACCTGTCTTCCAGCGCATCACTCCGTCCCTTCAGAGTGAATCACTTCCTCGTCAACACACAGGCGCATCTGCCAGCCTGGGGCTCTTCCATCATAATGAGCCTTAGGCACATCTATGTCCATTCCAACTCGGCAAATCTCAGTCTTCTGAAGGAGTTCACCGTCAAAGCTTCTTCGAACAAAGAGAGTCATCATCCACAGTACAACGTCTTGCCAAGAAGGAGGATCAGTCGAATCCATCTTCGTCGAGAAGTCAAAGGAAGAGACAACAAAACTCTCACAAACTGTTGCTATTCATAGGCCAGGGCAAATCAAACCCATGCGCCAAGAGGCAACCTTCCCGAAGTCGGTGCAATGAACTTGTATTTATGATGAATGAACTCGCCTCCTTCGAATTCAGCTAAGTCGGAGAGCCATCAAAAGCTCCGAAAAACTCAACAGCCGGACCAATGGAGATACGCCATGCAAGAGACGCACCGGTCAGACAGCGCATCACACGGACGCGCCCTTCAGCATCAGGCGCATCACACAGACGCATCCTACAGTACCCGGCGCATCACAGAGGATGCACCCTCCCTCACATCTCCATGCCGAGTGGAACACCAACCAATGTGCCCACTCAGCTGTCCATCGAACGTCGCAAACATTAAATGCTGAACTGACACCAGAGTTGGCAGCACGCTTCCCAAAGTCTGAACAGTTGACAGCTTTTTCAGAGAACGAAGCGTTGGCAACGTCAGCATCATCATGACTCTATTCCGACGGCTACTGCCACGTGGCCACCCGCATGCGCCTCTACGGCCATGCGTCCAAATCCGCATGCGCCTCTACGGCCATGCGTCCAAACCAGCATGCGCCTCAGACCCTTCACTGATCCCTAAAGACAGAAGAAGAGTCTCCAGTTGAAGCTTTGCATGCGCCTCAAAAGCCATGCGCCCCAGACTGATCTCTGATCCCGAAAGACAGAAGGAAGGTCACCTGCATGCGCCTCAAAAGCCATACGCCCTAAATGGTTTGTAACTCCTAAAGGTTATGAGCCGCAGCCTCCTCCTGCGCCCAGATCTAAGGCGCAGCTCACCAGATCACTGCCCCCCCCCAAACCGAGATCTTCGAGCCATGGGTCGATGACACGTGTCCTTTGACTCAACTCGTCTAAGATTTCAGCAACAGAAAGATCTTCTCCTCTGCTACGTGCCGGCTCACAACAAGCAGTATGAAGAGTTCTCCCCCTCAATCAGGGTGCATCATCTACGCGCCCCCATCAGCAACTTCCACGTGGCGTCCCCACACACCGGCACATCCTACGTGCGCGCATGAGCAGCCAGCCTGCAAAACTATAAATAGAGGGATCATTTCCTTCTCACCCACGGACAACAGACAGAATCCACAACGAACATACGAGGAATCACCAGAGAGGCAGATACAAACACTCAACGTCTTTCTCCTCTCAGCAAGCTCCAGCACCCAGAGCAATCCACGCCTTCAGAGAACCGATAACCGTCGTCAGCCGGTCAACGGAGTTAACGCATTACCACTCACTCCATTGGCACTAAGGACCCAGCTTAAACAAAAGTGTACTCCTAGGATTACATCTAAGTCCTATATTATAACACTGTTCTGTTTGTATTAAAGTTTCCAATCAAACAATTTTAATGGCAAACACTTGGCTTCTCTTTTGTGGGTTGGGTTTTTGAGATCTTGTTCCACATAACACGACTGTCTTGGCTCGACATGACCTGGCACAGTTTTGATGATTTGCTTATGCTGAGTGTGGTTTTCATGACTTCTGTGATTTATGATCTTGGTACTTTCTGATCTCTTGATAGTAACCCGATGGGGTGCACACTTGACTTGTAACTTGTGATTCATGATTAATCTTGGTAACTGAATAACTTGATAGTGGCCCGTGGCGGCGCACTCCTGACTTGACTTGACTTGTAACTTGTAACTTGACTTGACTTGATGCTGGTGTGACGGCTAACTTGACTTGTACAACCAACTCTGACACCGTGGGTGTTCCTGCTTGTTTGCTTGTGCAATCCACTTGTCCTGTCTTGCATCATGTCTAGGACGTGACTCCCTGGTTTCCCACGGTCAGGGATTCGCACTGAATATGGATTAGGCTAATGACTAGATCTAACTATAGTTCATGGAGAATTTTCAGTCACAGGCAGTCTCGTTATTTGGGCGCTCTAATTGGACTTGTAGCTTGCCGATGAGTAGAGCACATTTCCAGCACACTGTCATGTGTTGCACCCTCTAAGTCACCTAAGGGTATATCGTCTCCGGGGCAATGTACCCAAACATACTCTCAACCTGCGAAAGGATAACTGGATAGTCTGTAGGGCTTGGGACTGGGAAATTCTCATTGCATCTTGTTAGTAATTAGGCTTGTGACAACCTAGTTAGTTAAAGTAGTAAGCCGTAGTAATTGCTTGGCCGCTTGTGAATGAATGATGTCTAGCTCTGTCTAAGTCTTGTCTAGTCCCTGTACCTGGTACTCCTGAACATGATTGTTTTACTTGCTTTAACAATAATTGGGTAGAGACAAGGAGCTATTCAGGCGAAGGGTTACAACCCCGGTCCTTGTTTGGTTTACGGGTTGTAATCTGGCTCCCAGAATGGTTCTATATCCCTAGTCGTTTATTATCCTGACGTGCTCTTTATTACTTGTATTTTTCTTTCATTTTCTTATGTTCTGATATGCTGGCTTTTGTTCTTATTTCGTGGCCTCCTTTGTGGCACTTGCTCTTTATGGGATTTGACCCAGCTGGTTTTGTGTGGCCAGATTTCGGAGCAGCACCCGAGGATCTACCGAACCTCCAGCCCGATGGTGGCGACTAGAAGGAACCCGGGCTACGAGTGGGTTTTCTATTTTGTTTCGCTCACTCTATTATAAAATTATTCTTTTGAGCCGTTTAGCCGACGAGCACCTGTTAGCTCGATGCACTTTTACTTACTGTCTGCCTACGGGCTGTAAATATGATTAACAAATCCTAGGGTTGATCATGTATGACTTAACTCTTTCTAGTCCTAGCATTTTGTACGACTAGCTTCATGATCAGCTGATATGTAATATTTGGGACACATTTTATTGTATATTTGGTGGTCAAACATCTTGTAATTATATTATTTTCTTGAGATTAAGACAGTAGGCTTGACCTTAAGAGACTGTTGGCTTGTAGTAAACCCTCATATCTAGACAGCCGTGACCGTATAGCGAGATGGACTTCATTTCAATATACGTAGCTGGCTATGTTCGCCCCCGCTCTCCAGTATTCTGGTTCTGGGGCGTGACATGTGGCAACACCGGCCCCGCCAACAACGCTTCGCAGATTCCATCTCCCTGCTCCGCTGCACCCCTGGTGAACTCATACTCTGGCTCTCCCGGCGGCCTAAACAGAATCCTGCCCCCTCTGCAGTCAATGCTAGCGTGGTGCATGCTCAACCAGTCCATACCGAGTACCACATCGTAACTCGAAAGTGGCATTACGAGCAAACACGCACTCAGCTCCCGGCCTCTCAAAGAAACTCTCCGTCCCTTGCAAACATTATTAACCAGGATGATAACATTCCCAGTCATAATCTTGCAAGTCCTACCAAGATACTCAGCAATGATATTGTGCCTAAGAGCAAAAGAAACAGACACAAAACTGTGCGTAGCACCAGAATCAAACAAGGCCAAAGCTGGAAAAGAATCGAGCAGAATAAAATCTGCGACAACATCCGCAATAGGCTCCATCTCCTCGGTTGCAAGAGCAAAGGCTCTACCCTGACCACCCCGCTGCTGGTGGTGCTGAACAAACCGCTGCTGCTGGGTCGGAAGTGGACCCCTCTGCTGCACTGCAGGTACTCTCGCCGGTGCCCCCTGAGCTGCTACCGCTCCACGGGCCTCCCTGCGACGGCTCGTAGGACAATCTCTCAACTGATGTCCAGCCTCCCCGCAATAGAGACACAAGCCCAGCCTCTTCCTGCAGACCTTCCAGATGTGACCGGGCTTCTTACAGAAGTTGCAAGGAGCCCCATGCTGTGCCTGCCTCTGCTGAGTGTGCTGCACCTGCTGAATCGGTGCTCTGGCCTGAACCTGCGGCTGGTGATGCTGGAAAGAACGATGCTGAAGCTGAGGGCGCTTAGCAGCCCCTGCGCTGCTAGTAGCCCCCGAGAAAAGATCACGCTCCCTCTTGGGCTTCAAGCCCCACTCCCGCTCAACCTTGCGGGCCTCTGCGTAGATCTGGGTATAAGTCTCATAGAAGGAGGGAATGAGGATCTTGATATCCCAAGTCAGTCCCTCCCTGAAACGGCTCGCCCTGATCTCCGGGTCTCGAACTATGTACTCTGCGTATCGGCTCAGACGGCCGAACTCCACGGCGTACTCCTCCACAGATAAACTGCCCTGCTGCAGATCCTGGAACTGCCATACCAGGTCGATCTTGTCCGTGGGGGAAAAGAACTTCTCCCTGAAGAGGAGCTTGAATTCTGCCCAAGTATGGCCCTCTACAGCTAGGGCTGGCTCATTTCTAAACCAGGTGCGCACAATGTCTAGCAACTGCAAACCTACCGCCTCGACCTTCAGGTCGTCTGCCAAGCGGGAGGCCCTCATCTGCCGCTCGATATCCTCGAGCCAATCATCTGCATAGACCACACCCTCGGTCCCGCTAAAGTCACGGGGCCCGAGCTTCTTGAAGTACTGGATATCTCCGTACCTAGTACGCGTCCCCGGATGCGGAGCCCTCTGCTCTACGGCTGCAAGGGCCAACTGATGGACATCCTCCATGCCCTGATGCATCGCGTCTGTCTGCCTCTGCTGAGCCTCGGCCTGGGCTCTCTGAGTCTCCAGCATCTGCTGGAGGAAAGTAAGCATCTGCCCAATATCTGTAGGCAGAGGAGGTGGAGGTGGAAGTACGACTGCAACTGGCGGAGGAATCCGCTGCGCAGGAGGAGGAAGAGCGCCCGTATCAACCACTGGTACTGCGGCCGAAAAAGTCGTAGCAACCCTGGGGTCAGCCCTCGTAACTGGTGGAGGAGCGCCCCCAAGAGCTGCTGCCGACACCCCGACTGCAGCAGGAGTGTCCGGATCAGGTCCGCGAGTCATAGCAGACCTCTCCGCGTCCGCGGACTCAGGATGCTGGGACCTGGTCTGCACCATCCTGAAGATAGAAATAAAGAAGGAAATCAATACGGCACGGGAAATATTATATCAAGGAGGACAATTAGAATGCAAAATCAATATCAAAGACGGTAAGCAAGATAAGCAAGGAAAGATCCTACTGTGATTGAGTACTCTTAGCCTACTACCTCCTATGTGTAACACAGGCTCGTAGTCAACACTCTAAGACGAGTGCCGCCACGACATCGCACTAATTGCGACTTCAGGACCTGCATGGGCCACCACTAAAAACGTGTCACGACCCGCACCCGCTATAAGGGCACGTGCACGTGACAACGCCCAGCCCTCACCGTAAAAACGGCGTAGAATGCTGTAGGTTTTCTACTCTAACAACAGTTTATATATATATATCAAAAACCTGTCGAGAATATGGTCAACTCCGAACGGAGGACAAGCAATGAATATATATATGAGTGCTCAATCACAACTCTAACATGATAAAGTAAAGACTGAAAGATAAAGACAACATGACAATAAAATATAACCTGTCAAGTCCAAACACAAATAATATACAAGTCCAAGTCTCTAATACAATCCATAATAATAACAGTCTCAAAAGTAGCTGGAGACAATGTCCAGTACAAATAACTCTAACTAAGCAATAGGTAAAGTCTCGTCAGGCGGAGCTAAGCCCTGCTGGACCAAGGTCTCCAAGTCTAAGCCCACTACGTCATCCGGACCGTAGTAGGTACTGTAATCCCCCTCATCAGCATCTGTAATATTTTGTCAACATATCCAGTCAGGATGGAATGAGTACAATCAACTAACAACAGTTCATAAGATATGACAAAAGCTATAAGACAGTAAATAGAGAGTATATACAAGAAAATCATGGACTGTACATGTGAGTATCATGGCAAGGTAAGCTGTAAATCTGGAGCTAGAATAAGGCAAGTAAACTGATCATGGCATGTACAAGAATCAAGAATCATATATCTAGGTGTGTGAGTACTAGCTACAACATGTGGTCGGATTGGGTCTGCACAAGGTTATGATCTAGCCAATCATACGTGTGGTGTAGGATTGGCATTCACAAGGTTCACAATATATACAGCGTCTCGAGGACCTATAGAGAACAAGACGTATCAATACTATGTTTAGAAAGTAAAGTCAAATCAAATTAAACCCTATTAAGTCATTCTAGGTCAAGACAAGTCTAGTTGGGTCAACTTTGGTCATGGGAGAGTATTGGAATTCAATCCGTATCAAACTAGGTCGAAAGTTGACTTACAGTTGACTTTTGGTCAACGGGTCAACTCCAGTCAACTCTAGGTCAACCCTAGATCAATCCTAGGTCAATGGTGACTAACAGTTGACTTTTGGTCAACTGTCCAAGTTTAATGGAATTTGGGACTAAATTGGGTAAAATGTTGACCCATAGTTGACTTTTGGTCTAAAAAGTCAACCGAGGTCAAGACTAGGTCTAGACGACTATTCCTAATCATTACCAACCCTTACAACCCATATCTAAGTCCATCTTGGACTTCGAAACTCATATCTTGGCCGTAGGCCAATATCCTAAATTTACCCTTTTCTAAGGTAAATTTCTAGCCTAGGTGAATACCAAGTTAGCCTACCTACGCTTGGTATTTTGACCCGTGCTCCCTAGGGTAGTAGGATACTAGCCTATACATTCGTTACCTACCAAGATACCTAGGTAGAGTGGACGTCTAGTCCATCTTACGGCCCATTGCCGATATCTTGAATATCTTAAGATACGCAATGGTACGACGCGATACCGTCGTCCTAAAACCCCGATTTCAACTCGGGAGCCTACCCGCAAAGTCTAATTCACGTATTCTAGGTCTCCCCCAAGTTTTAACTCATTCCGACACTCGGGGCTCAAATTCACTCTCTAACTCGATTTCCCCTAAATTGATTTCCTATACTTCTGCTTCTCATTCCTCTTCTAATTCTTACTCTTCTAGTTCTTCTCCTTCTAACTCTCCTTCATTCTCCTAATTCTAATTCTTCTTATTCTTTTCCTTCTTCCTATTCTTTCTTTCTCCTTCTCTTCCTAACTTCTTCTTATTCTTTCCTTCTATTTCTCTTCCTAACTTCTAATTTCCTCTTCTTATTCTTCTTATCTCTTCTTCTTAATCTTCTTCTTAACTTCTTCTTAACTAATTATCTATATATATATATATATATATATATATATATATATATATATATATATATATATATATATATATATATATATCTACATAGGGGGGGTTTATAAGGGTTAATAGGCTTAAAGCGGGGGGGGAGGAACTTTGTGCTACTGCTGCTGCTCCTACTGATATTGCTGCAGCTGCTACTGCCTGCTACTGCAGCTGCGTATGCTGCTGCTACTGCTGCATTCAGCTGCTGCTGCAGCTGATACTGCTGCTACTTGCATTCTTATTCTTCTTCTACTTCCTCTACTCCTCCTTCCTATCTCTCTCTCTCTCTCTCTCTCTCTCTCTCTCTCTCTCTATATATATCTATATATATATATATATATATATATATATATATATATATCTAATATATATCCATCTATCCCACTATATATATATATATATATATAAACACACACACACATCTATATGTAAAAACACACACACACATACACATTTATATATAGACACACACACACACTTTCACAAACACACACACCACCACTCTCACACAATCACACACACACTCTCACAAACATACACACCACCACTCTCACACAAACACACACACACTCTCACACACTCTCTCACAAACACACACACCCCACCACTCTCTCACAACCACACACACTCAAACACCACTACCACTCTCTCACACAAACACCACCACTACTCTCTCACACAAACACCACTCTCACACAAACACATACACTCTCACACAAACACACACACTCTCACACACTCACTACCACCATTCTCACACACCATCACCACCCTCATTCCTCTACACACACACACAAATTCATATAATTATACACACACACACACACACACACACACACACACACACACACACACACACACACCATATATATATATATATATATATATATATATATATATATATATATATATATATATATATACATACCACTTTAATTATGAAAATCCCCAATTAATCTCTAACCTAGATTTCTAGGAAAACCTATAAAATCTATGGACAAAGTGTGGAGAATCATCTCCTCTACATTAATTGTGAAAGCCATAAATGAAATAGAGGAATTAATGGAAATTTAATGACTTACCTAAAGTTGGTTTGCTTGGAGGAAGAAGGAGAAGCTTTGAATGAAATTTAGAAATGAAGAGAGAGAGAGAGAGATTGCTTTGTGAAGAAGCAAAGGGGAGGGGGGCTCTTCTTGTGGCCGGCCATGGGGGGTTTATTGGGTTTGGGTGGTGATCCAATAAGCTCCCAAACCCAATAGACTTGGTTTGGTTTGAATTGAATTCGGTTTGGTTCGGTTTGTTTCGGTTTAACTCTAATTAACTAATTAAGCCTCTAAAATGATTAATTAAGCCATGGAAGTAGGGTTTATGGTTTCTAGCCTAGTTAGGATGGTATGTGGGCCAATGCCAGCTAGTATGTGGGTCCCACTAGTGTCCAGGCTACCCGGGTATCCAACTTAAGTCCAAATTGGATAAAATCCAAACCAAATCAAATAAATCCCTAAAAATTATATAAAATCAAATAAAATTCCTAAAAATTATAAAACTTGAAAAATAATGAAAATATCCCTAATTCGAAAACTGGGGGTGACAGCGTGGCCAAAGCTCTGGCATCTCTGGCACATGAATCCAGAACTGATCAAATCTTCGTCCACACCTCCGAACTACCATCTCAGGCCAGCAATGCCCTGATTAAGGACCTCTCTGGTCATTAGGGGGGATTTCGTTACTTTTCTTCTTGTTTACCCCTGGGGGCTACAGGGTGGATAGTTTTAATTCTCTTTTGTTACCCCTGGTATCCCCGGGGAGGATAGTTTTCCTTTAGTTTGGCCTGGCTTTTGGCCGGGTATCCATATACTTTTGTAGGTCGTCGGACTATCTTCCGGCACCATCTTTGAGCTTAGGCTCCTATTTTCAATAAAGTCTGATGTTCTCAAAAAAAAAAAAGCCAGCCTATTCGTCTTAAATGAGATTTGGATGTACCCACATCATCTCTCCTGCCAAGTTAATGTCTTCGCACCGGGGAGGCAAATTTGGGGGTGGGCATACGGTTCCAGGATCCGCTGTTTCGACCGGCCCGAACCTTAAAATGTCCAAACGAGTCGGTTCCTAAAATTTAAAATTTAAATAAGGTGGACCGGGACAGGTCGTGTGACATTAACGGGTCGGGACGGGTCCTATTTTCAAAATAAACGAAGCCGCAGTCCGACCCGTTTATAGGGGTATGTATTTTTATAAATTTTTGGATTTTTTTTTTTATCATAGTCTATAGATAATATAACATATTGTTATTTAGTAAACAAATTCTAGAAATTTGGAAAGACATTAGACTTGTTTTGTCTTATAGGTAATAGAACATATGTAAATGTGTACTATTCTAGAATTTTTTTAAAACTTTTTTTTGGACCCGTTTGGACCCGCGGATCGGCCCGTTGCAGATCCGTTTCGAATGGGACGAGTTCGGTCCGATTCCAATATTTTTTGGAACCGTCCCGCCAAGTAAGGAGTCTGGTCCGGGTCCATCAAATTTGGGACTGATCCGACCCGGGTCCAGCCCTAGTCAAATTGATCAGTCTTAACTCTATTGCAGGGATCGGGATGACGTTATCATGCACTTGTATTTTAAGGAAGTCACAAAATTAAAATGACAATATATTGGTGACGACTTTCTTTTAGTCGCTGCGTAGCGTGATAGTCTTAGAATCCACTAACTACTGATTTTATCTTTAAGCACATGGCCTTGCGTCGTCGAATGATTCACAAACTGATGAAACTCGTAAATTTTAGGATCGCTAGTGAGCCCTATTTCATTGGGACACTTGGCCTCAGGGAGCTGCAACTTATTCCCCTTAGTAGGAGGTAGAAGATTTGCAGCGTGAAATATTCATCGAAGGTATAGACGCGTGGCGTCTTCGGGGTCTGCTGCTGCTGCTTGGTTGAACCAATGTTTGTAAATTCTACAACCATATATTCAGTGTTCTAAATGGTAGTCGTCTAGGCCGCGCCTAGGCGATAGGCGGTCTCTTTCCGCACCGTTTTCAGTAGGCGGTGGAGTAGGCGGCCAACGGAGGTTAGCGGCATAGGTGGAGGTGAGGCGGTAGGCGGGCGCCTAGGCAAAGTAATACCTAACAAGATATTTTGGCCAAATTTTTTTTTAAGCATTATGGGTCTATGGTTCACTTTTACAAAACTAAAACTTTATAAATCTTCTCTACAACTTAGTTATTCTGGAAAAAAAAAACAATTGTAGAATAGTTAAAAAAATATATTTAAAATGTATCGACCGTCTAGACGGTAGATGGACTCTCTCCGCCGCATACCCGCCTATCACCTTGTTCTATTAAAATTGCTTGCTTCCGTCGGACTTGACTCTTAATTAAAAGTCCAGCTGGTCAAGATTGGTTGTTTGCTCTTCAGCAGCTTTGGCGCTATCGATCAAAGGAAACCCATGTTTAAAAAGGGCTAATCATGATACAAAACTTCACAGCTAGTAGGAATTTTTTTTTTTTTTTTTTTTTTTGCATATGTCCAAAAGCATGGATGTTAGTATCCCTTGCGGGCAGTTAAGTACCGACCATCGGAATCGCTCAATGTACCTGAATAGCTGATAGTAGCAAAAAAGGAAAAGCATCCAATATATGCTACTTACAAATTTGTGAGTTGATAGAAGCGAGAAAAGGGGCATAGATTACGGGTTCGGCATCCTAAAAGAATGGCTATAAGTCACTAAGTAACTATTGCTTTTCTAGTGCTACTATTATCGTGACACAAAAGGCACTAACTCTGCATCTCATTCATCAAATCTTAACAAGCCATTGGGAATAATAGAATAGTTAGGCCTTCTTTGTGTCAATGATTTATGCTAAGGGATATTTTAGCAAATGTTCATATTACAAATATGTAAACTAGTATATACTTTCACATATTTAAAAAATTAGCAAATATTTCAATTATGAGTAAAATAATCAAAATTTTGGTTAAATAGTAGGAGTATATTTTAAATTTTTATATATTGTATATAAAAAATGGAAGCATTTGCTAGCTTTTTGAATAAGTTGAGGTATATGTTAGTTTATATATTTGTAATGGAGACATTTGCTAAAATATCCCTTATGCTAACTTCTATTTGGTGAATCTCAGGGGCGGCCCAAGGGTGGGGCAAACCGGACTTGGGCCCGGGGCCCCAAAACCCAAGGGGCCCCAATTTTTTTTGGTGGTTAGTATAGTGATGTCCTTAGCCCTACATAATAAAACTTTGTTTCTCCTCCTTGTCGGTTACAGCCGCATATTTCTCTTCCAGAGAGAAAAGAAACCTTCTTCTGAGTTCCATCGCTTCGATTCTTCTTTCGTTTCAAAGGAAAAAAAATTTGGTTCCTCTTCCGAGTTCCGTTGGTTCCGATTCCAAATGACCAACGGTAAGTTCCTTTTTAAATTGTTGATTTTTATTCACTTTTTCTTCTTTCTTTTGCTTATAAATGAACAACAAATTGATAATTTTCTTCAATTTTTTTTTCTAATCTTCTTCTAGACTCTTTCATATGGACTCGCCGATGTCAGATTACGCGAAGAAGGCCACGGCGGAACTCTCTCAGGCATTTGCTTGATCCTTGACCGGTTTAATTTGATCCTCCTAGCTTCCTGCAATTTTTGTATGTTGCTATCTTCCTTATATTTGAGATATTGTTCTAATGTTCTCGAAACTAACATGCTGAAAATTATTGTTTTGAATTTAATATGAGATATATTCTAATTTTCTTCAAATTCTGGTCTTGTAATATGGGATAAAAGTTGTTTGGATCTTTTTATTTCAAGAATTTAGGAATTTGTAATTCTGGTTTTGTAATTAATGAATTTCATCTGGTATAATATTATTATTATTATTATTATTACATAATATTCATACACTGATACACAAATTGCATTTCATCTAATTGTGTCAACCCAGACTCAGTTTATTTTTGGGATTGCTTATGATATTTTTTTTCTTTTCAAAAGTGGTTCCAAGAATTGTTTGTTTGATAAAAGTTGTTTATAAAAAAAAAATATCAGTTTAATTTTGAGAGGCCTTTTTAAAAACATTTAAAAAATTGTTGTTAATTTTTTTCCTCCTAAAAAGCATAAATAATGTCAAACCAAGCCTTTGTCCATTTGCAGCAACCACAACCAATTTGGGGATTGTCTCTCGGTAGCAAGTTTGCATAATTGGTATGTAGCAAACAGTTGACACAAGTTGGATACAAGCAAACCCAAAGCTACTTACCAATAACTCGAAGACAGCAGGGTCTCCACATGTAACAAAATTTCACGAATAATCCATAAAGGATGAAGAGATTGCTCTTTCTCTAAGAGGATCTCTAAATAAATATTTTTGCGAAAATATTGTTTCAGAAGAAAAAAGAAAAAAATCTAACTCAAATCAACGAGTCTGAGCAATTGGTTAATTTGATTGAAGTGGTGGAAAATGAGAATGTTCTCAATGTTGTAGGAGAAAATAAAAATTATACATGCATTCACAACTCATTGGTGCCACAAGATAGGCTAAATGGATTATCATTATGTGCATTAAAAAGATATGCTGGAAACCATTGAATATGCAGACATCAGTGATGAATTTGCTTCTCAAAATTCAAGAAAGAAACATTTTTTGAGATGATACTTTGTGGCTGAGTTCTTGTTTGCTTGTTTTCTTATGCAGATGTGGGTCCTCATTTTGGAGTGCGAAGACATTGGTGCTGCACTACAAAGTCATTATTATGTTTCTTGTTTCTAGGAGTTTTTTTATTGATTTTGTAGAACATTTTAAGTTATTGTGTTTAAATGTGATCAAGACGTTTGTGCTTAAATTGCTAGGGTACTATTTCCTTCAAGGAAGCAAGGTTTTAACGAGACCCTAAATGTAAAATACGTTTATGATAATGAAATATTTAATATATTCCCAAAAAAATTTAAAATTTTATTGTAATATATCCTTTGGACATGGGGGCATCAATTTGAATTCTGCCCCGGACATCAATATATTCCGGACCGGCCCTGGTGAATCTCAGCCAATAGAGATGAAGAAGGAGGAATGGACACTACACTGTACTGTCAAGAAGTTATTTTCTTACATGGGGGTTGTTTGATAAATGGAAATTGGAATATGATTTGGATTTACACTTTGATGAATAGAAAGTGCATATATATTCATACAACTTCTTGTCCTCTAGTAACTATTGCTCTATGCTCTTGAATTCTTAGACACGAGCATAGCAAATGAACCTGAAACACAAGAAAAAGAAGCATGTATTTTCCGATATAGGTAAGTTGGTGATCTTTCATTCTAATTTACTATTTTGACATATTAAGGGCCTGTTTGGTTCGGTCCAACTGAGCTGAAAGTGGGGACTTTTGTGGGATTTCACCGGATCTGAAGGGAGTTTCATTGTTTGGTTCGGCCGAGTAAATGGACTTGAAGTCCATTGATTGGACTGTGGAGCAGTCCCTGTCTCCTCCGAAAAACCCCATTTGAGTTCCGCCCCATTTTGGCTTGAAGTCCATGAAAGTGGAGGAGAGAGACTGTTGAGAAACCGGAGAAGTGGTTGCTGGGAAAAGTTGGGTCCGCTCTTCCGCCGTCCTCTGCCGTATCGTGTGGTTTTCCTCCCTCTCTAGTGATTTTCCTCCCTAATCTAGTAATTTATTTTCTGGATCTAGTAATTTTCTGCTCATTTCATCCCAATTTTTCCCGATCTAGAATTTTTCGCAAAGATCTTCCATTTCTTCTATATTTGCTTATGGATCTGTCATTTTTTCCCCGAATCTAGTGATTTTCCTCCCCAATATGTGTCGTTTTTATTTTTCCTGTATAAATATCTCATTTTGTTATAGATCTGTCAAATTTCCCATTATTTGAGAATATTTTTCCAATTATTTTCGGGATTATTATTTGATCTGTCACTTTTCCAATTTTTTTAGATATGAAATTTTGTTCCGGATGTTTATGATGGGTCGATTTTACATATGAAATTTTGTGTAGATTTTGTTAAAATATAGTGTAGATTTTGTTAAAATATAGTGTAGATTTTGTTAAATTTTGTTACGGATGTTTATGATGGGTCGATTTTACATATAATATAGATCTGTCAAATGTTGGAATGGTAAAAAAAATATTGTGTAGATTTTGTTAAAATGGTAATAATTACATATGAAATTTTACACATGCTGATCTGTCTGTTTATGTTGGGTCGATTTTACATACGATTTTTTTTTTAATAATGGTATTTTACACAACCAAGCTGATCTGTCTGTTTGATATATTATATGTAATGGATGGTATGTTTCATAACACGATACATGATTACATTGTGGTTTTCATGTAGATGGATTTATCGAATCCCAACGATCCGTTACTAAATGCCGCAGTCGCTAGTATACTTACTGTTGTAACTATAATTATGAATTTAATGGAAAATGAGGGAAATGACCGACAAGGCATTGCAAGGGAACCCTCACTAATTAGAGAACAGTGGAGGCAAGCTCACATGTATCGAATATTGACGGCAGGACCCAATAACTGTGTCCATTACCTAAGGACGAGTAGTGCTGCTTTCTACAGTCTCGCAAATATTTTCCGTTCCAATGGGTCGCTCAATGATACGCGATCTGTTTGTGTGGAGGAACAACTAGCCATCTTCCTTTACATATTGGGACATAAGGCAAAAAATAGAGTTTGCGGCATTGAATTCATTCGATCCGGAGAGACGTTTCTAGGTATTTTAATAAAGTCCTAGGTGCAATATGTTCAATTCAAGAACGATTTGTGAAGCAAGCAGGATCTGACACTCCGACGGAGATACTAAATTCAACAGAATGGTATCCGTATTTTGAGGTACAACTGTTGTTTTCTATAAATTAAGATTGCATACAACTAACCTAATAATATTATACGTTACAAATGCGTTTCACTGAACTGTAGGATTGTATAGGGATGATAGATGGCACCCACATCCAAGCCACCCTCCCAGCCGCTATAGTAGCGAGGTTTAGGGGTAGAAAACAAGTAACACAAAATGTGTTAGCGGCTTGTACCCCCGACAAGAAATTTACTTATATCCTGGCCGGATGGGAAGGTTGTGCTAATGACATGACAATTTTAAAGGATGCCCTTTCTAGGCCATCTCCACATGGACTAAAGGTCATAACAGGTATATAATCTTACTTTGTAACGGTTAAGAATGTCCTACTCTTACAATTGATTGCATGTCCCTTCTTTACGTATAGGAAAGTATTATTTGGCTGATGCTGGCTACACCACAATGCCAGGGTTTATTGCCCCTTATCGTGGAGTTAGGTACTACTTCAATCCTAAGAAGGATCATCACCCTACAAATGCGAAGGAACTCTTCAACCATAGGCATTCTAAGTTGCGTAGCAAAATAGAATGTGCATTTGCCACCCTGAAGAACAGGTTTTGCATCCTAGGGGAGAAGAAGTTCCATGACTTTGACACGCAAGTTGATATTGTACTTGCTTGTTGTGTGCTGCACAACTACATACTTGGAGTTGACCCTAAGGACGAGTTAGTTGTTGATGAACCGTCCTTAGGTGAGGTGGAAGTTGTGGAAGACAATTTGTTCGAGTATGAACAATTCTCGCAGAATAGTACGCAAGCCCAACGTAACGTGAAGAAGGCGTGGGAGGACATGCGTGATCAGATTGCACAACATATGTGGCATGACTACTGTACTGGACATGGTAGGGAATAATATGTGTGGCAAAGGTTGTAGCAGTTTTTTGTTCGTTTGAAATGATGTTAGTAGCAGTTTTTTGATATTTTGGACATATATTGTATGATATTAGTGCTGGAAAAAATCTGATCAGATTGTAATCTGTCCTTTTATTAACAGAAATATACATTATGTACGCTTCTGCAAAATATTTAATTCTACATGTCAACAGGTGAGATGGGAGACAACTTTCCCAACTACCGACACTTCCAATCCCATGCAGGCAGCCCTTTTATACCTCCTCAAACAAAGAGGAGGTCGTTGGGTACTAGTACAGGAAGTGAAGGCCACGAAGCTGGAGGGGTACAAGAAAGGGTGACACAACCAAGTCCCATTCGTCCACTTGTAACCTCAAGGGTGTCACAATCGATGCCCGACATAAATTGGAGTGGGAATATTGATCCTTTTATGGATTCATATTCCTTTGTGGTTAGTCAGGGATCTATTCCACTAGGACTTAATGAGGACCAAGCCGAATCTCCTCAAAAGAACAAACCCAATAAGGCGTCGAATAGTTCGGGTAAGAATGTCCAAAAGGAAGGGGGGAACGCCCAACAAGAGTTGGGAGGATGAACATACTGATGAGCTTCTAAAGATTCTTGCTAGGGAGGCCGAAGAGGGAAAAAAATGTGACAAAGCTTTCAAAAATAGTTCCTACATACTTGTGGCCAATATGGTGAATGCTAAGTTCGGTACATCCTATAGCGTTAGCAATGTTACCAATTATTTGCGCGGTTGGAAGGCCAAGTGGCTTGATATTATGAAGGCCAAAGATTTTTCGGGGGCGGGATGGGATGAAGATCAAAGGATGGTGACTATGGACGAGGATACACATGATGACCTTAAGAAGGTAAATGTTACCCATTTGAGTTTTCCTGTAGATCTGAATATATCTGGAAATGCTATTTTTTTTTTCAGATTTTAACATAACTGAATATTATTATTTGCGTAGGCTAAATCCAAACTTACACAATGGGTGAACGTTCCTATTAGGAACTTTGATTTGCTGTAAATTGTATGTGGAGATGACCATGCAAGAGGAGACCGTACGAAGGATAACAATGTGAAATGGGGCCCAAGAGAATACGTCGAAGTAGATACTCCTCCCGGTAGCGGCTCACACCACAATGCTGCGACTTCCCAATCTACGAAATCCACGGGGGGGAAACGTCGTAGAGAGTCTAGCATGGGAATGAGGGAATGACTCAATTGGTGGGGAGTGTTACTTCCATGGCCGAGGCACTTCGTACCGGATTCAAGACCCCAATTGAGAAAATGGGTAGTAAATTATTTGTCTTAGAAGGATATGAGCCGGACGTACTTATGAATGCATACAACTTTCTTTGCACTGACAACTTTGAGGCCAACAAGTTTATAGGGTTGCCCGAGAGTTTCCAACGGGAATGGCTAGATAATTTCATGCAAGACAAGTAGTCTTGTAGCAATCGACAACATTTTGTCTCATTTTGTATGTGGAAGTGACACTTTTTTGCATGGCCTGTAATATTGACTACTCTGGAACAACACATGCTGCTGTTTCCACAAGGCCTACGATGCCCATAGGCTGCTGGGAATGTGTGACTTCAATTCCCTGATCTTTTGGTGTGACAAAGCTTTTGTTAATTCCATGCTTTTCTGCCTTTGTAACATGCTGCTGTTTTCTGTTGCTGTTTTCTTGGGTTGTGATGAGATTTGCTGCTGTTTTCTGCTGCTATTTTCTTGGGCTATGATGAGTTTTGCTTTCTAGAAATCTTATATGGGCTGTGATGAGTTTCAGTACCTCCTACTGTGTAAGCCCCTATTTTTTTCAAATTTATTTTTAATTAGTGCTAATTAATTTTAATGTTAATTTTAGCCTTAAATAATTATTAGGAATTTTCTAGAAATTTTAAATGATTTTTAAATACAAAAATGTTGATCTGTAAATTTATAAAATGTTTTAAATATCATTTTGCAATTTTTGAAATGATTTTATATCAGTTTGTAAATAGAAAATTATTTTTAATTAGGGGATGCAAATATTATTTTGCATTTTATATGTGTTAAAGCCTTTATGTAAAATCCTAATTCCTAAGGGCCCTAGTGCAAAACTACCAAACCCCCCCCCCCACACGACAGCTCTCTCTCTCTCTCTCTCCTCGGCCTCATCCACTCCGCTGCCCCGACTGACCGACGACTCGACGTCGGCTGACCCCCGCCTTTCCCGGCCATTCCCACCGCCCTAAAACCTATCAATAAACCCCCTTCCTTCCTAAACCCAAACCCTAGCTCTACACCCCACCACAACCACCGCAGCCCCTCGTCTCCGACCTAAACCCTAGACCTAACCCTAACTCCGGCGACACACCACACCAGCTCCACAGCCACCTACATCGACCACAACCGCCACCGTTCGACTCGCCCTGTCACGCCGACCGCAGCGCCACTGGAGCGCCGTGACGCCGACGTCTCCTCCGCCGTCCACAACCCTCAACACCCCCCCCCCCGGAGTCGGATACACAGGTAACAGTTACGAGACTGTGTCGTGCGTGTCTCGTACACGTGTATGTGGTTCGCCGTGTCCTGGCGAACATTTTGATAGAACTGGACACGCGAGATTAAACTCGTACGTGTCGTGCTAAGCGAGGACACGTGGATACCTGTGTCCTTAACTGTCAGGACACAGGACAGTTGTTTTTATTTTTTTATTTATTAATCTACCCTAAACTAAATAAAATAAACGGAACCTATACTCTAACAAAACTAACGGGCTGACCCCCTGGCCAGCCCGACTCGGCCTAACCCCCCCCCCCCCCCGCGCTGTGTTGGCTCGAGTTCGAGCCCCCCCCTCTTCTTTTTATTTCCTTTTCTTTTTCTGTTTTCTTTTTCTTTTTCTTTTTCTGTTTTATATATATTTATATATATGTATATATATATATATATATATATATATATATATATATATATATATATATATATATATATATATATATTATATATATATATATATATATATATATATATATATATATATATATATATTAGTATATATATATGTATATACTGTATTTTGACAGTATTTTATATATATATGTATATATTTTATAGTTAGTAAGTTTCATGTATATATATTTGTATATATATAAATATATGTATTGTTATAAATATATAAAAAAATATATATAAATATATGTATTGTTATACATACTACTTTATATATATAAACTGTTTTTATATATATATATTTCACTTTAGTATTTTATAAATATATATATATATATGTATGTATGTATTTTTTTTTTTAAACATATATGTATATTTATGTACATATATGTATATATGTATATATTTTTCTTGTGTGTATATTTTCATAGTTAGTAAATATTATATATATATATTTGTATACATATATGTATATATATATATATATATATATATATATATATATATATATATATATATATATTTTTTTTTATATATATATATATATTATTATACACTTTATAATTTAAATGTCTCCTTATATATATATATATATATATATATATATATATATATATATATATGTATATATATATATAAAATATATATATATATATATATATATATATATATATATATATATATATATATATATATATATATATATATATATACTTTATAAATTAAGTATTTTCCTTATACATAGATATATGGACCTTTTTCATGTGTAGGTATATAATTATTTTGTATAACTTTACCATATTAAAATAATAATATTTATTTGGCACTATTACCAAATTGTATTTTTAGTGTATTTAAATTACTGCAACCATTTGGTGTCCAAGCCTAGCATGGGTATTTGGGCCCAAATGTGTTTTCACACATTCAAGACCTGTACAAGTCATATTGGACTTGATTCATGGCCTTGGGTCCTGTATTTGAACTTTGGTTCAAATTATATACATGGACAAAATACGCAGATAATTAATTATTGTGTGCAATGCTGTTTTTGATTTTCTAAAAATACTTATAGTACTGCTAAAATTATGGAAAAATAGTATTTAGATACTATGTTAAGTTAGCTAATTTAGTATAATTTTTGTAGTATTTAATTTATTGTTTTGCCACTAGTTTGGCATATGAAACCAAAACTCAATTTCTGTATACTTAGGAAAACTGATTTTTATAAAATATTTGTTCTGGTTAATAAATTCCATAAAATTTATAATAAATTTCTATGATTAACAAGGATCACTTTGGTACTTTACTTTAAACAAAACTAGGCTTTTTGTCTATCTATAAAATTGTTAGAACACAATGATCTTTTGATTTATTTATTGATTAATTACGACTTGTAGCTTTTTGTGTTTGGAGTTTTAGTCGTGTTGAACCCCATCCCTCACTAGTGTAAAGACCCTAGAAAGTTAGTTAACATAGTGTGTCACCCCACATTGGTCTCCTATGCCAAAGTCATCATTTTGGCTAGGTGTCCAATCACAAGTCGTGTTTCACCAATTAGTGTCCTAGTATTTTAGCTTAGTGTAAAAGCTAAGTTATTGTATTTACTTCTACAGTGACGAGTGACCGAACATCCATAGCACATTTATCGCAGCTTGTTTTATTTTGCTAGAGGCAAGTACTTTCTACGAACTTTACATACTGCTAGAACAATAAACTGCGACTTACCAACCATGTTAAATGCTGATCCTTGGGGTAGCAAGTTAGAACTTTACATGTTGTATTACTTTCAGTCTCTACCATGTTTAGGACAGTATCTCATATCTCTCACATGCTTTATATCGCTCTCGTATCTCCCACATGTTATTACTGTTTTCATATCTCTCACATGTTTAAAATAACGGGTTAAGGGGAAACTGCTAGTAATGTACGTGATCATGACCCCCTTCTCCGTATGTATTTACCGCGCTCGAGGACATTCTATATGTAACCTTGCCGTAGGTTCTGATCTCGCGTTTGTGTATGGATATACACCGATGCCGTTCGTGCACATATGTGCATGCCAGAAAAACTTGATATGTGCCGCTGTACATCCTATTCACCTATTGACCAATTCACGTACATGCTACAGTTTTAAACTTTTAAACTATATGTTGTCATTCCTAAAAAGAACCAATTAAACCATGATATGCCATGATTCCAGTTTATTACCTTCCTGTTCATGCTTTGTATATTTAGTTTGCTAGAAAACAGTACTTGCTCCCGTCCTGACAGGATAACGTTGTAGGTATACTTACTGAGGAGGAGTTGCTCTGTGATTCGTATTATGAAGTCACTGTCGAGGACCCGGTTTTGCTATGCGAGGATGTTCCTGCGGGGAGACTCGCCTAGTTCGCGTAGTCACTTGGGATACTTAGTGTAGTCATGTATTAGACTACGTATTTTGTAGCTGGACATATATCCAGTTTTATATTTCAGACTTGTACTTTGGACTTATTTCTATATATGAGATGACTTTTGTGTTTGGAGCATTTATGATTCTTCTTCACTTATAGATCTGTTAGCACATTTAGTCTTATCTTGTTATCTCTAGAACAGCTTACTGCGCTTTATCTTAAGCGTAGGCTGGACATGGCTCGGCCCGGCTCAACAATTTGGGTAACGGGTCGTGACATGTTTTTTTGGCGGCCCATGCAGGTCCTGACTAAACTGTTTGGTTACGTTATTGTACCAAGCATGCCTGCAATTAGGAACTTAAGGTAATTAGACAACATTATGAAAGACGCTTAGAACACTTAGAGGAATTTTAGGATTGCAACATAGGAAATACATCACATGTTTGCTATTATAATTAGATTTTCTTGCATATGATTGCTTACTTTAAACAAGTCCTTATAAGTCTTTTTATGTGTAATTTAGATGGTGCTTACTCGTTCATCCCAGTATGTTACCCTCGAGAATGGGGCCCTCCATATCCAGTCAGCTGACCAGTTGACTGATACATCTCCACCTACCACATTCCCCCACTCCACAGATCCACAGACCCAGATACCACCTTCCACATCCCAGGCCCGGCAGGACCCGATACCTCCACCACCCCCTATCACTATACCCACTCAGGCTTCCGTCACACTCGACGGGACCCAGCTGCTCACACTGATCCAGGGGTTCCTAACAACCCATCAGGAGCAGACTACCCTACTCCGCCAGAGCATGGAGCGTTCTGAGGGACGTCCCGTGGTCCCACCACCTGTAGAGCCACGGCAGAAAGCGGGGACGATCAAGGACTTCATGGGTCTGAATCCCAAGGAGTTCTCAGGGACTGAGGGCATAGTAGTAGCTGATGACTGGCTAGATTCGGTAGAGAGGAAGCTTCTGGGAGTTAGGATGCCGGATGACCTCCAAGTCGAGGCAGCGGGATTTCTGCTGATAGACTTAGCCGGAGTCTGGTTCCGGAATGAGCCATTGTTTGCGAGAGGTAGAGCCACTTGGGACCAGTTCAAGACCCAGTTCAAGAAGAAATTCTTCTCGACCACTGCTAGAGTAGCCATGGGGCTACGATTCCAGAACATCCAGCAAGGGAACCGTTCTGTTGACGAGTATGCGGCAGAGTTTAGTCGCCTGAGCCGTTTCGCTCCTAGTCTGGTTGCTGATCCAGAGGAGATGACCCGTAGGTTTTGCCATGGTCTATTTCCAGACATTGGCATTCTTATAGTGGCAAACGGTACGACTGACTACTACCAGAGCCTAGAGTTGGCCCGGAGTATTGAGGAGCGTCTTCTGTCATGCAAGAGGCCGGCTTCTGTACATCATGAGGGACCGTCCAAGCGTCAGGCTTTCCAGCAGAGAGCACCGACGCCACCCCAGCAGACTTACCGTCCTCCTACATCACATCACTCGACCCAGCCAGTTAGAGCCCCGGGACCTCAGCAGCAGCAGAAGGGGACTATATGTTCATTCTGTAGAAGGGTAGGCCACGACGCTTTCGTTTGTAGGAAGAGGTTGGGGTAGTGTTTAGCTTGTGGGTCTGCCATCCATCAGATTCGGGACTGCCCAGTAGCCAAGGGACCCCAGGGGAAGACTTATAGCCTAGTCCTTGAGCCGGAGCCGGAACAGGTTTCGGAAGGTTAGTTTTGATCGTAGCCTTAGTCATTTGTTGCATTGCTTGCTATGTTAGAATATTGTCGGGTCTTCAATCCTTGTGAATTTCGAGGACGAAATTTTTCAAGGAGGGAAGACTTGTAAGCCCCTGTTTTTTTTCAAATTCATTTTTAATTAGTGCTAATTAATTTTAATGTTAATTTTAGCCTTAAATAATTATTAGGAATTTTCTAGAAATTTTAAATGATTTTTAAATGATTTTTAAATACAAAAATGTTGATCTGTAAATTTATAAAATGTTTTAAATATCATTTTGCAATTTTTGAAATAATTTTATATCAGTTTGTAAATAGAAAATTATTTTTAATTAGGGGATGCAAATATTATTTTGCATTTTATATGTGTTAAAGCCTTTATGTAAAATCCTAATTCCTAAGGGCCCTAGTGCAAAACTACTAAACCCCCCCCCACACGACAGCTCTCTCTCTCTCTCCTCGGCCTCACCCACTCCGCTGCCCCGACTGACCGACGACTCGACGTCGGCTGACCCCCCGCCTTTCCCGGCCATTCCCACCGCCCTAAAAACCTATAAATAAACCCCCCCTTCCTTCCTAAACCCAAACCCTAGCTCTACACCCCACCACAACCACCGCAGCCCCTCGTCTCCGACCTAAACCCTAGACCTAACCCTAGCTCCGGCGACACACCACCACCAGCTCCACAGCTACCTACATTGACCATAACCGCCACCGTTCGACTCGCCCTGTCACGCCGACCGCAGCGCCACTGGAGCGCCGTGACGTCGACGTCTCCTCCGCCGTCCACAACCCTCAACACCCCCCCCGGAGTCGGACACACAGGTAACAGTTACGAGACTGTGTCGTGCATGTCTCGTACACGTGTATGTGGTTCGCCGTGTCCTGGCGAACATTTTGATAGAACTGGACACGCGAGATTAAACTCGTACGTGTCGTGCTAAGCGAGGACACGTGGATACCTGTGTCCTTAACTGTCAGGACACATGACAGTTGTTTTTTTTATTTATTAATCTACCCTAAACTAAATAAAATAAACGGAACCTATACTCTAACAAAACTAACGGGCTGACCCCCTGGCCAGCCCGACTCGGCCTAAACCCCCCCCCCCCCCCCGCTGTGTTGGCTCGAGTTCGAGCCCCCCCCCTCTTCTTTTTATTTCCTTTTCTTTTCTATTTTCTTTTTCTTTTTCTTTTTTCTGTTATATATATATATATATATATATATATATATATATATATATATATATATATATATATATATATATATTAGTATATATATATGTATATACTGTATTTTGACAGTATTATATATATATATATGTATATATTTTATAGTTAGTAAGTTTCATGTATATATATTTGTATATATATAAATATATGTATTGTTATACATACTACTTTATATATATAAACTGTTTATATATATATATATATTTCACTTTAGTATTTTATAAATATATATATATGTATGTATGTATATATATGTATTTATGTACATATATGTATATATGTATATATTTTTCTTGTGTGTATATTTCATAGTTAGTAAATATTATATATATATATATTTGTATACATATATGTATATATATATATTTTCATATATATATATTATTATACACTTTATAATTTAAGTGTCTCCTTATATATATATACATATTTGTATATATATATATATACTTTATAAATTAAGTATTTTCCTTATACATAGATATATGTACCTTTTTCATGTGTAGGTATATAATTATTTTGTATAACTTTACTATATTAAAATAATAATATTTATTTGGCACTATTACCAAATTGTATTTTTAGTGTATTTAAATTACTGCAACCATTTGGTGTCCAAGCCTAGCATGGGTATTTGGGCCCAAATGTGTTTCACACATTCAAGACCTGTACAAGTCATATTGGACTTGATTCATGGCCTTGGGTCCTGTATTTGAACTTTGATTCAAATTATATACATGAACAAAATACGCAGATAATTAATTATTGTGTGCAATGCTGTTTTTGATTTTCTAAAAATACTTAAAGTACTGTTAAAATTATGGAAAAAATAGTATTTAGATACTATGTTAAGTTAGCTAATTTAGTATAATTTTTGTAGTATTTAATTTACTGTTTTGCCACTAGTTTGGCATATGAAACCAAAACTCAATTTCTGTATACTTAGGAAAACTGATTTTTATAAAATATTTGTACTGGTTAATAAATTCCATAAAATTTATAATAAATTTCTATGATTAACAAGGATCACTTTGGTACTTTACTTTAAACAAAACTAGGCTTTTTGTCTATCTCTAAAATTGTTAGAACACAATGATCTTTTGATTTATTTATTGATTAATTACGACTTGTAGCTTTTTGTGTTATTTGGAGTTTTAGTCGTGTTGAACCCCATCCCTCACTAGTGTAAAGTCCCTAAAAAGTTAGTTAACATAGTGTGTCACCCCACATTGGTCTCCTATGCCAAAGTTATCATTTTGGCTAGGTGTCCAATCACAAGTCGTGTTTCACCAATTAGTGTCCTAGTATTTTAGCTTAGTGTAAAAGCTAAGTTATTGTATTTACTTCTACAGTGACGAGTTACCGGACATCCATAGCACATTTATCGCAGCTTGTTTTATTTTGCTAGAGGCAAGTACTTTCTACGAACTTTACATACTGCTAGAACAATAAACTGCGACTTACCAACCATGTTAGATGCTGATCCTTGGGGTAGCAAGTTAGAACTTTACATGTTGTATTACTTTCAGTCTCTACCATGTTTAGGACAGTATCTCATATCTCTCACATGCTTTATATCGCTCTCGTATCTCCCACATGTTATTACTGTTTTCATATCTCTCACATGTTTAAAATAACGGGTTAAGGGGAAACTGCTAGTAATGTACGTGATCATGACCCCCTTCTCCGTATGTATTTATCGCGCTCGGGGACATTCTATATGTAACCTTGCCGTAGGTTCTGATCTCGCGTTTGTGTATGGATATATACCGATGCCGTTCGTGCACGTATGTGCATGCCAGAAAAATTTGATATGTGCCGCTGTACATCCTATTCACCTATTGACCGATTCACGTACATGCTACAGTTTTAAACTTTTAAACTATATGTTGTCATTCCTAAAAAGAACCAATTAAACCATGATATGCCATGATTCCAGTTTATTACCTTCCTGTTCATGCTTTGTATATTTAGTTTGCTAGAAAACAGTACTTGCTCCCGTCCTGACAGGATAACGTTGTAGGTATACTTACTGAGGAGGAGTTGCTCTGTGATTCGTATTATGGAGTTACTGCCGAGGACCCGGTTTTGCCATGCGAGGATGTTCCTGCGGGGAGACTCGCCTAGTTCGCGTAGTCACTTGGGATACTTAGTGTAGTCATGTATTAGACTACGTATTTTGTAACTGGACATGTATCCAGTTTTACATTTCAGACTTGTACTTTGGACTTATTTCTATATATGAGATGACTTTTGTGTTTGGAGCATTTATGATTCTTCTTCACTTATAGATCTGTTAGCACATTTAGTCTTATCTTGTTATCTCTAGAACAGTTTACTGCGCTTTATCTTAAGCGTAGGCTGGACATAGCTCGGCCCGGCCCAACAATTTGGGTAACGGGTCGTAACATACTGGCCTATGCTGACTTGTGTTTCTTTCTGAAACAAATCAATGGACTTAAAGTCCATTTACTCAGCCGAACCAAATAATGAAACTCCCTCCAGATCCGGTGAAACCCCACAAAAGTCCCCACTTTCAGGTCAGTTGGGCCGAACCAAACAGGTCATATTCTTTTTTTCTTAGAATATATGGGCGATGATGAGAATGCATTATGGGCTAATGAATTGTGTTTCAATGTGAAACAAATAATGGTACATGTTCCCAGCGAATATGATACATGTTCCCAGCAAGTATGAGAATGCAACATTCTGAGCCTATAATGTTCTCTTGAACAAGTTTTACTTATTTTCAGTTTTCATACTCTGAGCCCATATTGTCCTTGTGAACAAGATTTTATTTCGTTGCATCATATTGCTGGAAACATGTCATATGCCTGCGAACATTTCCCATTGCTGGGAACATGTAATATTTGCTGGGAACAAGTCATATTTGCTGGGAACAAGTCATATTTGCTGGGAACATGTCATCTTGCTGGTTTTCTGTATCATATTTGCAGGGAACATGTATCATATTTGCAGAGAACATGTATCCTATTTGATTGGTTTGCCGGACCTATATTTTGTACAGAGGAATTTTTTTTTTTGATATGTTCTTCATATGATGATATTTTTCGAAGAACATTTTGCAACATTCTGAGCCCATAATGTTCTCCTCAACAAGTTTTATTTATTTTCAGTTTTCATTCTCTGAGCCCATAATGTCCTTGTGAACAAGATTTTGTTTCGTTGTATCATATTGCTGGGAACATGTCATATTGCTGGGAACATTCCCCAGTGCTGGGAACATGTAATATTTGCTGGGAACATGTAATATTTGCTGGGAACATGTCAATTTGCTGGGAACATGTATCAGATTTGCTGGGAACATGTATCATATTGGCTGGGAACATGAATACTTGCTGGGAACATGTCATATATGTTGTGAACATGTGTTCATTTCTGGAAACATGTATCATATTTGCTGGGAACATGTCATCATGCTGCGAACATGTATCATATTTGTTTGGAACATGTATCATATTGGCTGGAAAAATATAATCGATATCAATTTGCTGGGAACATGTCAATTTGCTGGGAACATGTTTCATATTTGCTGGGAACATGTATCATATTTGCTGGGAACATGAATACTTGCTGGGAACATGTCATATATGTTGTGAACATGTGTTAATTTCTGGGAACATGTATCATATATGCTGGGAACATGTCATCTTGCTGCGAACATGTATCATATTTGTTTGGAACATGTATCATATTGGCTAGAAAAATATAATCGATATCAATTTGCTGGGAACATGTCAATTTGCTGGGAACATGTTTCATAATTTTTTTGTGGATAACCTTACCATTCTTCATGATGGTGATTATATCACTTGCAATGTCCTAACCAAACACACGAAGTCCATCAACGCCACTTTCAAGTGGTCATCCAAACAAACTACACTGTAAGTGCCCACTTGCGGGGGGACAAAAAGTTTGCCAACCAAACACTTTTTGGAAGGTGGAATGTATTGTAACTCAAATGAGTTACAATCCCATGAAACTCCCACTTTCACACTTTCATGCACCTACATCCAACCAAACAGGCCCTAATTGAGCAAGTTAGCAAAAGAACCGATCGGATGTCCTCTCGAGGTGGATCTACAATGGAGTATTCGCGAGCCGAACTGTCATTTCCATCGGGATGAGGAGGGTCAACAACTCCAACTAGCAACTCATTTTGGCAAAAGAACCATGGCCGGCTGAGGAGGTTAGGTTGTACATAATTTTGGTTGCCCCTTTCCTTGACTCTAGAAAAAGGTATAAAAAATAGTTATAACAAGCAGAAAGCTATAAAATGTTGAACTGGTATCAACTCCATGAAAAGATATTTTCAGTTTTGACAGCAGTGTGGAGCTCGGATTAGTTCCACTCCTGACTTTTGAGCTATTCGAGACCTTTCCAATATAAACACAAAATATGGGTAAGGAGGATTGCTAGTCCAACTGACATTGAGGAGTTGAAATGAACCGCAAAAATTCTATTGGCGGAGAGGTGAAGATTTAGGGGCCTAAAAGTTATTCTAACCAGAAGAGTTGTCCAAATCTGATGATTTATCGGACTTATCCCAGAGCCGATCCTGAAAAGAGCCGACTGAATAGTTGTTGCAACATCCCTTGTTTTCATTGCATCTAACTCCATTTGCTCAATATTAGACGCTTCATGTACTAGTACTTCCTCAAGCACTTTTGCCAGTCTTATTCGAATATTCAGCTACCTTATGTCACACAGATCGATAAGCATTGCACGTAGGGGATCCAATAATAGAAAATAGGTTGATAAAATATACCACTATGAGGAAGCTAGCTGGATAGGGATCTCCTTAGTGAGATCTTGACTTGATGAATTTCCATCAATATCTGGACAAATGCCAATCGTTTTTTGAACTTAGTCATAGCCTTGTCCACATGGATAGGTGACCCTATCACTCAGGCTATCTAGCTCAGAGCTCTCATATATCACAAAGGTGATGTTTGGATAGCGGTAACTTTTGAAAAGTGTGCAATGGTATTTGTAGCATATTGATTTGTAATTTATTTACAGCATGAATGACTTTCTAAAATGTATTTGAATACTCTTTTTTGTCTCCCGCGAGTGACAATGATGACATTTAGTATTTGGATGACATATTATAATGCAGTAAGTCCTCCTCTTTACTGTTCATCCCCCTTCAACACAGCGCTCCAAATTAAAATTAAAATAAAAATAAATTTTTTTTGTCAAGACGATGAGGACCCGTCATCGTGTTCATCATCACCACCACCACTACCTGGTGCACCTCCCTCTCTTCTCGCTCCACCTCCTCTCCTACTCTCGTCCTCCTCCTCCCGCTCCTCAGCACCACCAAAAAAAAAATTGTCAAGACGAAAGGCATTGCTCGGCCGGTGGCGCTGCTCCTGATTTTGACTGTGAACTGCTAGAAACCTCATCCAGTCAAGAATTGTTTTCTCTCTCTCTCTCTCTCTCTCTCTCCCTTCACTTGCAACACTCTTCCTCTTCATTTTGGCTGCAAGTTAGAAGCATTGAAAATGGAGAAACATACTATGCATTGAAACTTCATTTCCATCACTGACGCACAGTTTCAATGGTAAATGAAACAACATAACTTTATTTCTCACTGCATAGTTGCATCAGAAACTATCACTTGCAGTACAACTCCCTCCATCCAAACAACCCCAAATGCAGAGGAAGTTTAGGCAATTTAATCTATGTCGGTATAGAGACTAAGAATCTCTCTTTCCAACATCACGCAAAAGAAACGACATGGTTAGTTCCATATTTTAAAACAAGTTCATTTTTGTTCACCACAAAAACTAGGTGGAATATTCATTTCTTATTAAACAAACGACACGTGGCACAAACCACTTTGATGGGTGAAGAAAATCACTTCTAAGGGGGCGTTTGGTATGCGGAATACTATATAGCCAGAAATTCTATATTCCCGGGAATCAAATTCCAAGGAATTAAATTTCCTGGAAAATTACATTCCCATGTTTGGTGACAATATAAATATTCCCGGGAAAAAAATAAAAAATAATAATAACGAAAAAAATGAACAAATATAAAAAAAATCGGTAAAAACGACAAAAAATCGGTAAAAACAAAAAAAAATGGTAAAAAACGACAAAAAATGGGTAAAAACGACAAAATAACAAAAAACGACAAAACGATAAAAAACGACAAAAAAATCGGTTAAAACGACAAAAATGACCAAAAAGCGACAAAAATGTATAAACGACAAAAAATAACAAAAAAGGGTAAAAACGACAAAAATAACCAAAACACGACAAAAACGACATAAAACCGGAAAAAAAGACAAAAATATCAAAATGCGGCAAAAACGACAAAAAATAACAAAAAAACGGTAAAAGCGACAAAAAAAAGCGGTTAAAAACGACAAAAAATCGGTTAAAAACAACAAAAAATCGTTAAAACGACAAAAAATAACCAAAAAACGAAAAATAATCGATAAAAACGGCAAAAAATCGGTTAAAACGACAAAAAAGCGACAAAAACGACAAAAAAACGGTAAAAACAGAAAAAAAAAGCAACAAAAAACGACAAAAATAGGTAAAAACAACAAAAACGCTAAAAAACAAAAAAAAAAAAGTCGCTTAAGACGACAAAAATTGACAAAAAGCGACAAAAGGGACAAAAATTGGGTAAAAACGATAAAAATAATCAAAAAGTGACAAAAAAGACAAAAAATGGGTAAAAACGACAAAAATTGCTTAAAAACGACAAAAAATCGCTTAAAACGACAAAAAATTGTAAAAACGACAAAAAAGCGATAAAAACGACAAAAAATAATCAAAAAGTGACAAAAAGATAAAAAATGGGTAAAAAACGACAAAAAAAAATCGCTAAAACGACAAAAAATAGGTAAAAATGACAAAAACGACAAAAAATATCAAAAAGTGGCAAGAAAAGACAAAATGGGTAAAAACAACAAAAAATCGTTTAAAACGACCAAAAATAGGTAAAAATGACAAAAACGACAAAAAATAATCAAAAAGTGACAAGAAAAGATTAAAAAATGGGTAAAAACGACAAAAAAATCGCTTAAAACGATAAAAAAAAAATTGGTAAAAAACGACAAAAAATGACAAAAAAAGCGATAAAAAACGACAAAAAAATAATCAAAAAGGGAAAAAAGACAAAAAAATTGGTAAAAAGGACAAAAAATTGCTTAAAACGACAAAAATTTGATAAAAACGACAAAAAATGACAAAAAAAACGATAAAAATGAAAAAAATCGCTGAAACGACAAAAATTTGGTAAAAACGACAAAAAAATGACAAAAAAGCGATAAAAACGACAAAAAAAAGAAAAAATGTTCAAAACTAATCAAAATTGATCAAAAAAAGAAGAAAAAAATTTAGACAATTTTTTTTTTGCCCGGGCAAAAAAAAAAATACCCACCTATTCTCAAGGGATAGAATTTCCATGTTTTGTGGGTAAACTATTTATCCGGATATTTATAATTCCCGGAAATAAATTTTTATAAGCCAAACAAACGTGGTAATAGATTCCCATCTTAAATTTTTACAGGAATAAAAAAAAAAATATCGCGTACCAAACGCCCCCTAAAGTAATTTGTGTGGGATAAAAATGTCACGTGTCATTTGTTTAGTAGGAGGTGAACATCCTATCTGGTTTTGTTCGGTGAACAAAAATAGACTCTTTTAAAACTTATAAAGGAAAACATATTATGGTCATCATATTTTATTGGTCATTTTTTTTAATGAATCTGCTAAAATTCTAAACCGACGTTACACACAAAAGTGTTTCTTTAATACATAAATGTTATCCCTAGGCATTATTTAGTCGGCAAAAGTTTTTTGACTTTTGGTTGTAAGGATTGCTTTTAAGGATTGCCTGGTTCGCGGAATGGGAGGGAAAGAAAATCAATTCCTAGACATTTTCTTTTCTTTAGAAAATTTTATTTTTCATTAATTTTTTTTTTATATTTAAAAATGACAAAAAATTTGGAAAGAAAAGTGAATACTTCAATGTGGAAAAATAATTTTTTATTTGGATGGATGAAATCACTTTTTTTCCTAATTTTTCTTACATTGGAAATTATTTTCCTTTTCTCCTCAATTTCTTTGACACCCAAACATAGGAAAGTAATCACTTTCCTTTTCCAACTCAGAGATTCCACGAACCAAACGAGGCCTAAGAACATCATTAGTAGCTGGGACTCTCAAATACAATTTGGGACCCAAAATTTTAAAAGAAAAAGTAAATGTAGAATAGATTGGATTTGACTGAGAATAGTAAGAAATGATAAAATGAGTTCCGGTCCCAAAGATTGTGTGGTTAAAAATTAATGTAGAGAAAGATAATATAAAGTTTAGAATCTAGAAAGTTTGCCTCCAAATTGGGACTTACTATTCTACAGAACGATTTTCTACAATCTAGAAATTGGGAGGTCCAACCCTTTAGCACCTATGGTAAAATGAGACCAAAATTATAAAAATTGGGAGTAGAGATGAGACTTACTTATTCTACAGAATCTAGAAAATGGAATGGACCTTACTAATGGTGCTCTAATGAGAGGTCGCCGCGTCAGTATCGAACTGATGCGCGCGTTGGGTCGGTCGCATGTTTTCGAATTTTAAAACACACAAATATTATTTCAACCTCATGTTTTTATGAAGACCACCAGCACACGGAATTGAGAAGACGACGACTAATGTAGCGGTGAGCAAATAACATCCCCACGTCAGAACAGTGAAGTCAGTCGGACGCATCACACATTCAAACTCCACTTTCGGGAAGCTGCAACAAATCCCGTTGAATCCACTTCCAAAGTAGCTGACGAGGAGAAAAAGAAGGAAATGGGAAGTAGAGATCTAGGGAGAGTTAGGGTCTGTTTGGTTATGAGTTATAACTCAATTTTTTGAGTTATAACGTCAAGCTGATAATAAATAGCGTTTGGACGGGCTTTTTCAAAATGTACACTTTAAAATGTTTTCCTAAAACCAGCTTTTAAACACAACTTTCGGAGAGCACCTCAAAACTGTTTTCCGAGTTCTTTTCTTTTACTTTTTTACTGTTTACGGTCCCACCCACCCCCATTCCCCCTTCTCAAGAGATTCTCTCTCCTCTCCTCTCCCCGAGGAAAAACCAAAGATTGGGTCTGCTCCTTTCCTCCGGAGGGGAAACAAAGGTGGAAAAAGGCTTTGGGGGAGCCTGCTCGTGGTCGTCGTTTTGAGGACGAAAGACGACCTCGAGGACACGAGGACACAACGACGACCTCGACTCGACGACGACCTTACTCGACGATAACCGGACTCGACACGACTACGGAGGACGATGACCTAGCTCGTCAACGAACGGTTGCAACTCGTGGATGGAGCTGCGGAGGGTGGCCGGGTTGTCGAAGACTGCGGCGGACGCGGACGAGATCCTCCTCGAACCCCTTCTCCGTCCTCTTCCCCAAACCTCACTTTCCTCAGAGCCATCTCCTCCTTCCTCACCAGGCTGCGGCGGCGGCAAGCGAAGGCCGGTGTCCCGTGGGAAGCTCGCTAGGCTGCGACGGCGGCAGGCGAAGGCCGAGGCCGAGGCGTGAGAGCAGGCGGCACGGGAGTACAGGGAGTTTCTGGACGACATGTGCCGACACAAGCTGGAGCCGAACCTCCCCTACATGAAGTCGATGTTCCGACGGGGTGTAGCCGTGCTTGGAGGAGGAGCTAGGGTTCTCCTAGCGGTAGCGATGGTGGTGGCGGCTGCCTCTTCGAACACGGACACGGTCTGGACAATGTTGTCATAGATCGGACATGAAACGTGTCCGACTAAGCAATCAGAACACATCAAAATTAATTTCCAAAAAAAATAATTACCAAGCAAAACCTAAAAAAAAAAATCATAAATTTTTTTCCAGAAGAAACTAACCAAACACAAACTCAGAAATACTATACTTAGAAAACAACATTATAACTTACTTTCAGAAAACTGTTTTTATAACAAAATTTCAGAAAGACTATCCAAACGGACCCTTAAGTACGCAGCACACGGAACTGAACATTAACTCTGGGTGGACCCAGTTGTATTAAATTTCGGCGTTTTCATTGGCCTATCACGCGTGGAAGCGACTCGAATACATGGCGGTATCGCATAGAAAAGCGAGAGAGAAGCAAAGGGAAAGTAAGAACGACAGCATTGAATGCCAACTGCTAACCGAACTTGGATGACCCTTAGACATCGTTTGGTTCGCAGAATCTTCTTGTTGGGAAATGAAAGTGATTACTTTTCTATGTTTGGACGTCCAAGGAATTAAGGAGGAAAGAAAAGTGATTCCTAATGGAAGAAAAATTAGGAAAAAAAATTATTCCATCCATCCAAGGAAGGAATCATTTTCCCACATTGAAGTATTCACTTTCCTTTCCAAATTTTTTGGCATTGCCAAACATCGGAAAGGAAAATCAATAGAAATTAAAATTTTCCAAAGGAAAGAAAATGACAAAGAATTGATTTTCTTTTCCTTCCATTCCGCGAACCAAACGAGGCATTATAATTATCAGAGAGAGACGTAAGGGCTTGTTTGGTAAATGAATTTGTATTTAGATTTTGATCAGAAAATTCAAAATGTAAATTCAAATTTAAATAATGAATTTTCAAATCCAAATCAAACTCCAATCAAATATAAAATTTGGTAATTATTAATTAACTATTATAATTATAATCATAATTATAGCTATGATTAATAATCAAATTATCATTATAATTAATAAAATAACAAATAAATAAATTATTAATTAAGATATAATAATGATTAATAAATTATTAAATAAGATATAATGATGATTATAATGATGATTAATAAATTATTAATTAGCTATTATAATTATAATTATAGTTATAATTAAATTATTACTATAATTAATAAAATAATAAATAAATAAATAAATAAATAAATTATTAATTAGCTATTATATTTATAATTGTAGTTATGATTAATAATAAAATTATAATAATAATCATGATAATAGTTATGATTAATAAATTATTAATTAAGATATAATGATGATTATAATGACAATTAATAAATTATTAATTAAAATTTTAACAATATAATAATTTTTATATTATTAAAAAATAATTATTAGTTCCGATGATAATTTATGATAACTAACTATTAGTTATTTTTTATTAAAATAATAACTAATTTTTAGTTATAAATTTATTTTAAAATAACAATAATAACTAATTTTTAATTAACAATTAGTTAATTTTTAATCAATTATTAATTAAATATATTTAAAATATTAATTATAAATTAATATAATGATGATTAATAAATTATTAATTAAGATATAATGATGATTAATTACCTTATTTTTAATTAATTATAAATTAAATATTTTAAAATATTAATTACAAATTAATAAAAAGATGATTAATAAATTATTATAATATATTAGTTATTAATTATAAATGATAAAATATTATTACAATTGTCATTAAAATATTTTTAATTAAGATTATAATAAAATAGTAATTAACAAATTATTAACTATTATTATAATAAGACTAATAAATTATAAATTATGATTATAATTTGATATTAATTAATAAATTATTAATTAAGATTATAATTATGATTAATAAATTTATTATAATTTTGATTAATAAAGTTATAAATTACTAATTAAGATTATTATATATTACTAATTAAAAAATTATTAATTTAGATTATAATTATGATAACTAACTATTAGTTAATTTTTATATTAAAATCAATAATAATTTTTATTTATAAAAAAATATTTTTTAAAATAATAATAATGACTAATATTTTAACGAAATTATAAATTAAATATTTTAACGAAATTATTAAAGAATAACTAATTTTTTTCTCCCAAATCCAACATCTTTCTTTTTGGTCATACTTTCCATATCAAAATTCATCTCCAACCAAACATAGGATTACATGGATTTGATTCCAAATCCATAAAATCCAACTCCTAATGCGATTTACCAAACGGGCCCTAAGATGCTAACAGAATGGCAGAAAATCAGTAGATCGAACCCACGGAGATGTATTATTTCTTTTTTACTAGCAAAAAATGATGAAAGTTGGGGTAAGTCGGCCCAAAAGGAACAAAGTTTCATCCGTAACGCCGGCAGGCCGGCCCTGGGGTAAGCCAGATAAGCCTCTTGGGGCTTGGGCAACCCCCCTCTGGTAGGGCAACCTTCCAGGTTTAGCATAATCCTACCAAAGGTCAGGGTCACGGATGACCACCTGGAGCAGCTGACAATAAGAGTCAAGGGGCAACCAAAATTACACTACCAAAATACAGTAAATTAGCGACGAAAATTTTCAGTCGACGTTAGCGACGGCTTCGTGGCCGCTCGCCGACGGTTTTACCGACCACACGCCTTTACATTTTTTTATTTTAATTTTAGGGGGGGAGGTCGCACATCCGTCGCTAGGGTGTTGGAGATATAACGACGGAAGGCCTGTCGTCGCTACTCAGTCGATTATTTGGCGGGAATTGTGTAGAGAATTGGCGGGACATTTTTTTCGACTACGTAGCGACGAATATTCAGTCGGCAAGTATCAATAATTGCGACTACCGGGCGACGGGTTTTGAGCCGTCGCGAGTCCGTCGCTAAATATACGTTCCAGACTTTAAATGAAACGGCGGGAGAAACTTTTCGCATTTCCCCCAAATTCACTCTCTCTCCCTCTCTCTCTCTCTCTCTCCCGCGGCTTCGGTGATCGACGTCGGCGTCCTCTCCTCTCTCTCTCCTGAAGGTAATCCCCTCTCTCTCTCGATCTCTCTCTCTCTCTCTCGCGGTGTCGTATAGGGGCAGCGGGGGCGACGGGGTTGGGGCGGGGGCATCGGAGGCTGGGCGGCGGGCTTGGGGCGGGGGCGTCGGGGGCTGGGCGGCGGGCTTGGGGCTGGGGCATCGGGGGCTGGGCGGTTGGCTTGGGTCGGGGGCTGGGCGGTGGGCTTGGGGCGGGGGCGTCGGGGGCTGTGCGGCGGGCTTGGGGCTGGGGCGTCGGGGGCTGGGCGGCTGGCTTGGGTCGGGGGCTGGGCGGTGGGCTTGGGGCGGGGGCGTCGGGGGCTGGGCGATGGGCTTGGGGCTGGGGCGTCTGGCTTGGGTCGGGGGCTGGGCGGTGGGCTTGGGGCGGGGGCGTCGGGGGTTGGGCGACGGGCTTGGGGCGGGGGCGTCGGGGGCTGGGCGGCTGGCTTGGGACGGAGGCATCGGGGGCTGGGTTGCGGGCTTGGGGCGGGGGCGTCGGGGGCTGGGCGGCTGGCTTGGGTCTGAGGCGTCGGGGGCTGGGCGGCGGGCTTGGGGCTGGGGCGTCGGGGGCTGGACGGGGGCGTCGGGGGCTGGGTGACGGGCTTGGGGCGGGTGCGTCGGGGGCTGGGCGGCGGGCTTTTGGCGACGGCATCGGGGGCTGGGCGGCTGGCTTGGAGCGGTTGCGTCGGGGGTATATACAACCGACGCACAGCCATAAGCACTCTTCATATATATATATGCAACCGAACTACTGGGCGGCGGGCTTGGGGCGGCGGGCGTTGGTCGGGGGCGGCGGGGGGCTTTGCTTCTCAAATTCATCTGAGTTTATATATTGGCTAAATAATGTGTTATCCATATTGGGTGTTATCTATTAGTTTGGTGGTGTTTGGAATAGTAAGTGTTAATATGGGGTTTGGATTCATGGTGTATATGTTCACTATCTCAAGGATAGTGCGAGTTCTATCAGTTGTGTGCTTCTATATAGATGTATATATCTATACATCTAGCTGTGATATACATATGTGTATGTGACAATCTCAGTTAGCGACGGACTAGTGACCAGTTAGCGACGGATATTTCCAGCTCTATTTGCATTAATCTACGGTACGACATGGTGATCAGGACATAGTCCCTGCAGCCATTCGACTGGCGAGGCAGAAACTATGTAGCTGTAGATAAAGTTGACTGTCCTTCGACACTCATCCCTCGACAATAATGATACGACAACCTACCACTATATCTTATATAGTAGTAGATGATGTCTTAGTATTACGTTATGTGAGTTCATCTTGATTCTGTTATATCCTTCAGATACTAGATACGATAAGAACATATACTACACCATATGTATACTGAATATAGATGATTCACACTAATGTATGCTAGAATAAATTTTGGGTTGTGTTCTGAGCCATCCGTTCTCACACTTAAAACACATAGGAATTAGTAGTATGAGAGCGCCGGAGAGAGTGAGAGCGCCGGAGGGGGGAAGAAGAGAGAGAGAGTAAAATGGTACGACATGATGAAGTTGTACTGTATTTTGGCTCCAGTTCCAGCTTCATTTGTATTAATCTACGGTACGACATGGTGATCAGGACATAGTCCCTGCAGCCATTCGACTGGCGAGGCAGAAACTATGTAGCCCTAGATAAAGTTGACTGTCCTCTGACCCTCATCCCTCGGCAATAATGATACGACAACCTATCACTATATCTTATATAGTAGTAAATGATGTCTTAGTATTACATTATGTGAGTTCATCTTGATTCTGTTACATTCTTCAGATACTAGATACGATAAGAACATATACTACACCATATGTACGGAACATAGATGATTCACACTAATGTATGCTAGAATGAGTCTTGGATTGTGTTCTGAGCCATCCGTTCTCACACTTGGCAAAAAATCAAAATTTTTTATACTTTATCGGCTTTCAAAAATGTACTCAAATTACATGATGGTTCCTTTAGTTAGCTTGCTTATGTTACAATTATATTATTTGTGACTATCGATCTTACCCGATGGCACCCATGACCCGAGGAACGGCACGTCGTTTGAGGGAAACAGTGAATGCTGAGGTGGCTCCTCTTACAGTTAAGGAGGAAGTGGCACCAGTTGCTAGTGAGACCGGGAGTTCTATTCATCCAGCACCGGTAGCTAGTGAAACGGGGAGTTCTATTCATGCAGCACTTGCAAGGGACGACATCTCTCCTCACGCCAAAAATCTCGCTTTTTCGAGGTGGTTGCGTGATCGTATCACTGAGCGTTTGCGTGAGCTGCGTGGTTCTCATTAGCTATTAGTACTTATTTGGATTGGACTATTTGTATTGGATTATTTTTGTATTAGACTATTTGTATTAGACTACATATATGAATTAGTACTGTGTCAATCTCTAGATTGTATTGGACTACGACATGGTGATCAGGACATAGTCCCTGTAGCCATTCGACTGGCGAGGCAGAAACTATATATCCGTAGATAAAATTGACTGTCCTCCGACCCTCATCCCTCGGCAATGATGATACGACAACCTATCACTAGAGGATACTCTGAGAGATCCATCTGAGTAGGACGTATACTCTGAGAGATCACCTTTACAAGAATGATATCAGTAGTGGGATTGAGTGTTGGAGGAGATATTATCCGAGTATACGTCTACTCAGATGGGTCTCTCACCGTTACTATTTTTTTCTGACAGCAAGGTGGATGTGCTCCGTCAACAGATTCTTGCTCCGAGCTAAAAATTTGCCCCGGAGCTCAAGTGGACATCCTTCGTGTAGAGCTCGAGTGAGAGGTTCCTGACAGCATGGTGGTCTCCTTTGTCAAAGTATCCGTGCTCATCCCATATTGGTTGTGGGACGAGCACGGATACTTTAACAAAGGAGACCACCATGCTGTCAGGAACCTCTCACTCGAGCTCTACACGAAGGATGTTCACTTGAGCTCCGAGGCAAAGTTTTGGCTCGGAGTAAGAATCTGTTGACGGAGCACATCCACCATGCTGTAAGAAAAAATTAGTAACGGTAAGAGACCCATCTGAGTAGGACGTATACTCTGATAATATATCCTCCAACACTCAATCCCACTACTGATATCATTCTTGTAAAGGTGATCTCTCAGAGTATACGTCCTACTCAGATGGATCTCTCAGAGTATCCTCTCCGGTTGGGTTGTGTTCTGAGCCATCCATTCTCACACTTAAAATACATATGAATTAGAACTGTGTTTTGTATTTTCGGTGAACCCAGGGATTTGATTCTGTATTTTGTATTTTCGGTGAACCCAAAGATTTGATTCTGTATTTTGTATTTTGGTTTCTGTATTTTGGCTCCAGCTCCATTTGCATTAATCTACGGTACGAAATGGTGATCAGGACATAGTCCCTGCAGCCATTCGACTGGCGAGGCAGAAACTATGTAGCCGTAGATAAAGTTGACTATCCTCCGACCCTCATCCCTCGGCAAAGATGATACGACAACCTATCACTATATCTTATATAGTAGTAAATGATGTCTTAGTATTACATTATGCGAGTTCATCTTGATTCTGTTACATTCTTCAGATACTAGATACGATAAGAACATATACTACACCATATGTACAAAACATAGATGATTCACACTAATGTATGCTAGAATAAATCTTGGGTTGTGTTCTGAGCCATCCTTTCTCACACTTGAAGATAAATCGAATTATAACGATGGATATTAGGTTACTCTTCAGGATAATTGATGTCTATTTTATATTAATTTGGTTTGGTCTATATGATTCTTGGATAATTGATGTACATTAAATTCGTATGTGCATATTTAGTCTATGTGATTCTTGGATAATTGGTGTGCATTATATATTTGGTCTATGTGATTGTTGGATAATTGGTGTGCATTATATATTGGTTTGGTTTATGCATATTTTTGTGAACAGGGAAAGTGCTGCAATTTTTTTCAAAAAAATTCTCAGTTACCGACGGACTAGTGACCGGTTAGCGACGGATATTTCCAGCTCCATTTGTATTAGTCTACGGTACGACATGGTGATCAGGACATAGTCCCTGCAGCCATTCGACTGGCGAGGCAAAAACTATATAGCCGTAGATAAAGTTGACTGTCCTCCGACCCTCATCCCTCGGCAATGATGATACGACAACCTATCACTATATCTTATATAGTAGTAGATGATGTCTTAGTATTACATTATGTGAGTTCATCTTGATTCTGTTACGTTCTTCAGATACTAGATACGATAAGAACATATACTACACCATATGTACAGAACATAGATGATTCACACTAATATATGCTAGAATGAATCTTGGGTTGTGTTCCGAGCCATCCGTTCTAATCAAGCATCTTCCTTCTTCTCTCCTCCACCATGGCTCTGAACCCATCTGCTCCTCCCTACTTTCCTTCTTCTTATTTGACTCTCTCAGCCACATATGATATCCAGCTCAAGTGTAGAGTCGGGAGAGAAGAAGTGGGCAGGAAGAGGAGGGGGAAGCAGCACAGCCGGCGGCATGACCCGGAGGAAGTACAGAGTTTTTCTTCAACATCCGTAGGAGAACTATAAGGATATATCTTTTCACAACTTGTCACCTTGTCAAAGACCCTTCATGTGAATATCACGTTACTGCGGTGTCGGAAGACTAACATGTCATAAGTTTTTAAGCCGTGTGTTTTAACATAATTCTCCCAACTCTTTCCTCCTATGTAGTAATCTTGTATTTTTACATAGCAAGAAAGAGTTTGGAGGATTATGTCAAAACACACGGCTTAAAAAATTATGACATGTTAGTCTTCCGACACCGCGGGTAACATGGTTGTCACATTAAGGGTCTTTGACAAGGTGATATGTTGTGAAAAGATATATCCTTATAGTTCTCCTATGTATGTTGAAGAAAACCTCTATACTTCCTTCGGGTCATGCCGTCGGCTGTGTTGCTTCCCCCTCCTCTTCCTGCCCACTTCTTTTCCTCCGACTCTACACTTGAGCTGGATATCATATGTGGCTGAGAGAGTCAAATAAGAAGAAGGGAAGTAGGGAGGAGCAGATGGATTCAGAGCCATGGTAGAGGAGAGAAGAAGGAAAATGCTTGATCAGAACTTGGGGTGGAAAAGTTATGACGTTGATAGCGTGAGAGAAGGAGAGGGTGAATGGAGGAAGGGAAGTGGCTGCATGCCTTTGGCTCACTCGAGCGGTATTTGTCCCTCTACCCTCATCTCTCGGCAATGATGATACGACAACCTATCACTATATCTTATATAGTAGTAGATGATGTCTTAGTATTACATTATGTGAGTTCATCTTGATTCTGTTATATCCTTCAGATACTAGATACTATAAGAACATATACTACACCATATGTACAGAACATAGATGATTCACACTAATATATGCTAGAATGAATTTTGGGTTGTGTTCTGAGCCATTCGTTCCCATACTTGGCAATTAAGCATGTGAAATAGAACTGATTATGTTTAGTTTGTCTTACGATACAGATTTTCACATCCAAATTGAAATGGATCGTTACTTCGTTGATCGTACATGGATGTACTAGCGGATCAACCCCCTGGACCGTAGGTACTTATAAGTATTGACCGTATCAAATTAGTATCAATCTATCGTTTTGGTATGGGCCGTATCGTCGGTTGGTATTGGTCTTAGCGAATTGGTATCGTCCTATCCGATATGTATCGGCCGTATAGCTAAGATTCATATTGGCCTTATCGATTTGGTATCGGTCATATCCGATCGGTATCGGCCGTGTTGGATTATTATATACCATTCCGGATTAGTATCGTGGAAGGTTTAGTAACAACTGTACTTGTATTTCTCTCTTCTAGAGCTAGATTACCTTGGATTTCTCTCTTCTAGCTGTACAGTTGTTACTAAACCTTCCACGATACTAATCTGAAATGGTCTATACTAATCCAACACGGCCGATACCTATCGGATGTGACCGATACCAAATCGATAAGGCCAATATGAATCCTAGCTATTCGGCTGATACATGTACATATCGGATATAGGACGATACCAATTTATTAAGGCCAATAACAATATGATACGTCCTATACCAAACCGATAGACCTATACTAATCTGATACACTAGATACTAAGTACATCCGGCCTATACCAGCGGATCTACCAATTACTGCATGATAGGCCCAACGACTCCAGTTACATCCGGTTATTGGTGAGTACATGATTACATAGTAATTCTGTTAGTCTTGTGATACATATTTTTACTCTCTCATGCTACCAACGTCACAACTTTTCCAGTGCTGCTCCCTCTAATGATGATGAACGCAAAAAACCAACGTCACAACTTTTATAATTTGAGTAAATTTCTTTACCCTATATGAAAATTTCTGTTGTCAGAAAGATGGCTCCTAGGACTCGTCGAGGTGGTACTGCTAGTCGAGGAAGGGGTCGAGGCAAGAAACCCTTGGAGGTCGACACGGAGGAAGTCCCCGTCGTCAAACAAGAGCCGGTGACTGTTAAGGAGAAGGTGTTACCAAAGGTCGAGGTCAAGGAAGAACCGATAACCATCAGGGAAGAGATTACTCCCAAGCTTGAAGTTAAGGAGGAGCCACCGTCAGAGAGTAGTAGCATCGGGACCGACCCTCCTGTCCCTACAGAAGACCTCAACCAGATTGAGCCATCGTATGCAAAGTGGCTGATAGAATGATACATGCCTCAATACAACTATGATCCCTGGCTGTGAGGATTCATCGTCTGACTTGTGGTCTTTGTTGAGGCCAAAGTCGATTTTCCTATGTGTTTTGGAATATTTGTGAAATTTTAGAATATTTGTAGCAATTTTAGAATATTTGTGGGAATTTTGGAATATTTTTGCTATGATCGGATTATAACGACGGATATTAGGTTACTCTTCAGGATAATTGATGTCTATTTTATATTAATTTGGTTTGGTCTATATGATTCTTGGATAATTGGTGTGCATTAAATTCGTATGTGCATATTTGGTCTATGTGATTCTTGGATAATTGGTGTGCATTATATATTTGGTCTATGTGATTGTTGGATAATTGGTGTGCATTATATATTGGTTTAGTTTCGTAACACCCATATTCTGAATACGTATTTTGTCAAGCTGGCATGTATTTCAGACCTGTATTTATTTTTTCGGATTTTGGCATGTACTTGTAATTGGCTTGACTTGCAGATTTTGGTTCTCGTAATTGGGTTTTACCTGGCTTGGTTTATTTTATGGAGGAGAATTGGTTTGATTTGGTTTGGTTTGGTTTAACATGCATTGGAGCACTTTAACCTACACTCCACCCTCAACACAACACAACTCACCCTCATTAAAACTCCACCTACTTTTCTCTCTCCTCTTTATTCTCTTATTTATTTCTCCATCTTCTTCTTCTTCCTTCCTCTACACAACTCACCAACACCCATAGGCAAGTGCACCTTGCCACCACATGAGTACCCTATTTTATTTGTCTATTAGCTAGATTAGGCCATGAAGATGAACATCAGAACTTGACATTTTGTGATTTGGAGTCTCCTTTGTTCTAGATCTAAGTTTTCTCTATTTTCGGATTTATATGGTTTTGATCTATTTTAGTTGGGTTTTTGTGGGTTTTGATGCTTCCATGTGGAAGAGAACTCAATTTTACTCAAGTTAGAACTTTGAAAATCTAGATTTGGCTTTGATTTGACCAAGATATGAAGAAAGGAATTTTTGGTGTTCTTGAGTTTCTTCTCGGTCTGGAGTAGCAGACTGCAGCCTGCGCTCTTTAGCGCAGTGCTAGACTGCGCATCCTCCTCTCGGCCTGCGCTCTATAGCGGAGCGCAGACCGCGCAGCTTGCCGTATGGTGAACTGCGCTCAACCCCAGCGCACAGGGACTCTTGCGCAGTCTGCTCATGCGCAGTCCGCTCATGCGCAATCTGACCCATGCGCCATCCATCCATGCGCAGTCTGCTCATGCGCAGTCGGCTCCTGCGCAGTCTGCTCATGCGCAGTCTGCTCATGTGCCACCTATACCCCTGTGCAGCTCACCCCTGCGCAGTTGGCTCCCCGCGCACTTGCTCATGCGCACTTGACCCATGCGCCATCTGTCCCTGCGCCCTGTGCCCCTGCGCACTTGGCACCCTGCTGCAGCTGACACCCTGCGCAATCCAACCCCTGACCCCTTGCGTAAACCATTGGCTCTTGGAGTTTTGGTTTTATTTCTTTAAGCTTGGCTCTTCTATAGCCCTGTATATTGATATTTTATTAGTATTTTACGCCCATTTTATATCCTTACGTCTTTTTTTATGAACTTGATTTTACTTAATATGTTTGGAATGACTATTGTACATGGCATAGTATGACAAGGAACTAGCATAACACGACAGTGACCCGTAGTGGTGCACTCCTGACATGACCAACCTGACATGATAGTGGCCCGTCGTGGCGCACTCCTGACAAGTACCCTGACATGATTTATCTTGATGCTGTTGCGACGGCTAACTTGACTCTATAATCAACTTGACACCGTGGGTGTTCCTGCTTGCTTGCTTGTGCAATCCACTTGTCTTGTCTTGCATCATGTCTAGGACGTGACTCCCTGGTTCCCACGGTCAGGGATTCATACCGAATATGGATTAGGCTAATGACTAGATCTAACTATAGTTCATGGAGAATTTCTAGTCATGGGCAATCTTGTTATCTGGGCGCTCTTAATTGGACTTGTAGCTTGCCGACGAGTAGAGCACATTTCCAGCGCACTGTCATGTGTTGCACCTCTAAGTCACCTAAGGGTATATCGTCTCCTGGGCGATGTACCCAACCATACTCTCAACCCGTGGAAGGATAACTGGATGGTCTGCAGGGCTTAGGACTGGGAAATTCTCATTGCATCTTGTTAGTAATTAGGCTTGTGATAACCCTAGTTAGTTAAAGTAGTAAGCCGTAGTAATTGCTTGGCCGCTTGTGAATGGATGATGTCTAGCCCTGTCTAAGTCTTGTCTAGTCCCTGTACCTGGTACTCCTGAACGTGATTATTTTACTTGCCTTAACAATAATTGGGTAGGGACAAGGAGATATTCAGGCGAAGGGTTACAACCCCGGTCCTTGTTTGGTTTACGGGTTGTAACCTGGCTCCCAGAATGGTTCCACGTCCCTAGTCGTTTATTGTCCTGACGTGCTCTTTATTACTTGTTCTTTTATTTCATTTCTTATGTTCTGATATGCTGGCTTTTGTTCTTATTTCGTGGCCTCCTTTGTGGCACTTGCTCTTTCTGGGGTTTGACCCAGCTGGTTTTATGTGGCCAGATTTCGGAGCAGCACCCGAGGATCTACCGAACCTCCAGCCCGATGGTGGCGACTAGAAGGAACCCGGGCTAGGAGTGGGTTTTCTATTTTGTTTCGCTCACTCTATTGTAAAGTTATTCTTTTGAGGCGTTCAGCCGACGAGCACCTATTAGCTCGATGCACCTTTACTTACTGTCTGCCTACGGGCTGTAAACATGATTAACAAATCCTAGGGTTGATCATGTATGACCTAACTCTTGCTAGTCCTAGCATTTTGTACGACTAGCTTCATGATCAACTGATATGTAATATTTTTGACGCCTTTTATTGTATATTTGGTGGTCAAACATCTTGTGATTATATTATTTG